>CM053503.1:46218206-46399154 GCA_028627145.1 Eidolon dupreanum | reverse complement strand
TGGGAGGGAGAAAGGGGGGCCCCTAGGGAAGGCCCAATCCTCCGCCAGCTGGGGAAGCCAAGGCCCCAGAGGTCATGGGGCCCAGGACTCAGGGCAGCTTCAAGGCTCTCAGATCAGCAGAAAGCCCCTCCCCCACCAAACTCAGGCACTCGTATTCCCTCCTTTCCCTCCCCCTCCAGAAGGGAGGTTGCTCCGTAGATCTGGGGACTGACAGCCCCCTCCTTCTCAGCAGTGAGAGGGCCCAGCACAGTCTGGTCTCAGGCTGGTGTGGCTCTGTGGCCCTGAGCCCTTTCAAGTCCCAGGCAAAATACTGGTATAGCTTCTCCACCTCCTCTTCCTCCGCCCCCCACTCCTGTTCCCCTGGGGCCCGGCAGGCCGCTGACAGCCCTGGATGAATCCGCCCTCTATCAAGACAAGGCCTCTGCTCCATTCCCTTCCAGAGGAGCTGCTCACTGAAGTGCTGACCTACTTTGGAGACTAGATTTTCTGATTCCAAGAATTTGGGGGTGGGAGGGGCTTTGAAACTTTGGGCTGCCCCCCTGGATCCCTTTCTACCAAGGTTCCCTTAAACATTTCACAGTCCCAGAAAACTTGGGACAGGCACTGCTCAGTCAGTTTATTGCATGAGCTATGTTTTAGCAATTCAATTTCCCTTGAAAGACAGGGAAGGAGGGAGGGGAGAGAATCCCTGTGGTAAATTAATGGGTTTTTCCCTTCTCTTCCCTCTCTCCCACAGGAGGGAATGATCTGCATCTTTAGAAGGAGATAGGGGGAGAAAAGATGGAGTTTCTGAATTAGATTCTGTGAGGTAGGAATATCTCTTTGAAGAACAAGAGAGATACCCCCTTCAAGACGCCAGGTGAGGGAAGGCCACCTGTTGTGTAGGCAGAATTATGATGACCCTGAAGGAACCACTGGTGTACACTGCAGCCTTTCCCACAGCTTCCATATCAGCCCAGGAGAGATGGGTTAGCAACACGATCTTAGAAGCCCCTCAAGTGGACTGTCTGCCATGCTCGATCTTGCAGGGGCTACTTTTCAGGGCCAATGTTAGCCCTACCTTGATTTTCCCTTTTCCCTTTCTAAGGTAGCTGCTGACATCTACAATTCTCAAAACACAAATGAAAGGTTTCTGGCATCCACTTTCATTCAAAAGCCATCCTGTGCAGAGACCTCTTCTTATCTAGGTAATGCCAACATGCTGGAAGCAGGAAAAGCTTAGTTTCTTAGCACAGTGAAGCAAACTCTCTCAGGAATGTCCCTCTAATATCCAACATTCTCCAGAGATAGCACTGGAAAGAGCTCCATGGGATATTTCCCCAGCCACCTTCCTGGTTTTTCATTTGCCTGCTGTAAAGCAGGGAATAGTTTTTATCCATCTGAGTGGTCCCAAGCAATAAAGTGGGGTCCTGCATGTGGTTGTTCCTCAGTAGCGTTTTTCTAAATAGGCTTAACTGAGCAGGAGGTAGGAGGGTTGGCTGGTTCCTTAGAAGGGTTACGACTTTTGTACCAATAAATTCTCTTTCAATTAAATAAGTCCACTTGATCCTTGTCCCTCTGTCCAGCATGCGGCAGGTATTGCATGCCTTTATTCATTCCAACTCCTTCCCTCCTTAAATAAAAAAAGGGTTAGAGTCGACGTCGTCCCTTACATTACCGAGATGTTGTCAATGACTCTTAAATGTGTACCTGACTCATCCTGCTATCTCCCTTAGCGCATGCCCATAACTCCTCCATCAGTTTCACTGTAGGGTAAAAAAATAAGTTATAGGTCATTTCTACAGTGGTGCTTGGATTTCTGATAGGAATATTCATCATGTCAAAACCAAATCCTGGTTTCTCTTACCTCTTATAATCATTTCCTGCCCTGACATTCTAATGGTCCACAAAATGATTCCTTTCATCTTAGAGACACTCTGTCTTAGGCCCTTTCCTACACCCTTAGAGAGGGACCCAGATAAAGTTCTTTATTTCTTTTCCCTTGTTAAACTGAGGGGATCCTGATTACTTTCATATCTCTAAAAGCCAGTCGTACTATAAGCAATGATCTTTTACCTGCCATAAGAGTATTTGGCAGGTATGAAAAGCTACATGTTATGATTGTGGAAAAGGACTGGGGGAAATGAGAATTGGGCTCTATATCTACTTCAAAGACTGTAAGTTGTTGGCCCACTGGCTAAATTCGGCCTATAGATAAGTTTGGCTTGCTCTATAGAACATTAAAAAAAAATAGAGTCATTATTTTTAAATGGAGGCATACAAGGTAAAATCTAGATTTCTGATTTCTCTTAAAAAATTGAAGTTTTGGCCACACTGAATACACATTCCCACATGGCAGTGACGTGGGCACTGAAGAGCTGATGTTGTATTAGGTAGGATATGTGTTCTCCAGGTCATGACAATCCCCTACTCTTCTCTTCTGTCCATTATCCTAACCTGGGTCACTCATTTACATGCCTACCTGACCTCAAAAGGCCTTTGAGGTCTGAAACTCTGCTCCACTCTCTACCTGGCTGGGACAGAATGTCATGTTTGGCTGGTGACCTCAGAGCACAGAAGGAACCACACCTTCCTTCAATCTCTTTGCTTTAAATCATTCCTCTCTAAGAGTCTCTACTTGTATCCCCCTCCTACTCCTTTCCCCTTCCCCTTCCCCTATCTATCCCCCAAGAAGTCTGGGAAGAGAATCACTAGGGAACGTAAAATGACCAAAATCAAATGCACACTGTCAAGCATTACCAAGTGTGAGTGTCAGCTTTGTGACTATGGCACTCAGAGGACCTATGCAAGGTGAAGACTGCTCCACAGGAGAGTGCTCCAGCCCCTTACAAGTAGAATGCACAAGAAGGCATACCAGACAAATAGGAGCGGCCATTGCAGTCTTCTATGTCCATCTTAGATTCTGCTGAAAAAGAAAACAGCTGCTATTAGAAGACAGATCTGGGAAGGAAGGAGGTTTCTCTCTAACATTCTGGAGTTAACGAGAAACCAAAAGGATCACTTAAGTGTGTTCGGACCCTATCCTAAAGAAGAAAAACTTCATACTTAGTCCTGGCATGAAAGACAATGTATCCTGACTTACAAACCCCAGGGTCTCCTCCAACTCATAACTTCTGTTTCTCCACCCTCTGGGGTGGAAACATTGTCTTATTCCAGAGTGGTCCTGGTTATATGGTTTTGAGAGTAGATCCTCTCCCTGTAGGTGGGACGGATGCTGTAGGAAAGGAGGCAGGTTACATCTCAGCTCTGCCCTTGGGAGGCAAAGAAACAGTCCCATAGAAGCTCTATACCTTGTTAAGGATGGGGTAGTAATAAGAGGAAGAAGCAGGATTCAGTCATTCAAGGGATTTTGTTTTGGATATGTGGTGGGGGAGGGATAAGAAAGTGGAAAAAGCAGGAGGGCAGCTCGCTTCAGGTTCAGTGAGGAGTCCTCTATTAAAGGTATAATAAACAAATTAAACCTTCAAATAGCTCACCCCACATTCTTGTCAACTACTTTGCTATTTTATTGTTTTTAAAACGGGGCGGGGGTGAGTCTGAATTTAAAATGCAGGTTAGTCTATTTGAGGTAAGGCGGGCAGTAATTGGCAGTACAGTATTAAATAATCCAGAACTGAGAACAATTACAAGTGATAATTTGTTGCAATGAATTATCTCCTTAGGAGCCTGTGGGAGGAGAAAAAAATCTGTTTAGTGGGAATTTACATACATCTAAAATTGCTTTCATGTTCATCTAATGAAGAATAAATACCTCAGGGGTAGATTTTGGGGAGCAAGAGTGGGGCAAGGAAAGAGCCTGAGCTGCCACCAGGATTTTTGGTTTCTTTGAAGGATCTCACTAAGGCAGATGGATGAAAATTTGAGTTGCTCATAATGTATTGATAGAGGCAGGGGTGGGAGTTCTAAAGGGCGCACTGGGGGAAAGTATCTATTACCCTCTCTCTCTCTCTCTATCTTGGTCATTCTTATCTAGTGCTGAGAGACATCAAACTCTTCTAAGTCTCATGAGAAAGCCTGAAACATGGGCTTTCCTTCACTCACAAAGCAGATTTCATCAGAGAGATTGCTAGTCTCACCTAGGAAGACTAGGTATGGAGGACAAATTTTTCTAAGTGTATTTTCAACTCTCTTCTTGATATCCTCCCTGGCATAGACTGACTGCTAGACCAAGCCACAATAATATGTGGTTCCTTGATTAGAAGAAGTCCACAGGGGTCAGCAAACTCATACCCTGTGGAACTAGCTAGAGACCTTGCGGTGATTAGAAATCCAAAGATGAGGGCAGGTCACCTAGTACTCATAAGGCCCCTTTCATTTCCAAATCATTAACTCTATAATTGCTCTTTGGGATTTTTCAAAACTACTGCAAAGCTCAAGATGCCACACATGACTTCCTTCACACACACACACACACACACACACACACACACACACACACACACACACACACACCCATGCAGGAGAAGAAAGAGTGAGCAGGATTTTCCCCATTTTCTGTTTGGAGAAACTGAGGCTCGGCACAGTTGGCTTGTCTCAGGGCTCGTGGTGAGACTGGAATAAGAAAAAGAATGCAAGTCTCCTGCCTTTCCGAGGTGTGCTCTTTCCAGTAAACTACCCTGCTTCCTTTCAAAATCCAGAGTACTCAAGGCCTTCAAGGATCTTTTGCTTTTCCTTGGTTCTAACATCAATTAAGGCATCTTTTACTTTGGTGTGTTCCTGTGGGAGTAAGGTCTGTTACTGAAAAAGGAAGAACAAGTTGAACAGGCTCTACTAAGAGAAATATGCTAATGCAATTGTGTGTGTGTGTGTGTGAACCAGGGGCTAGACAAGCATTAGGTAGGCAGAGCAGTTGAAGCTTAGCATTCAACCAGCATTGGCTCAGGAAATGCATCTCATTCTTGGACACCTGCCCAAATGGCCCCAAAACAACTTCCAGAAGGGTCTGGAGGAGCTGTTTTCTGAGTTGGACTTTGTTCCTAGCATTAAACTGAGCTCTTCTGCTTCTTAATTGCTCTTAACAGGTACTCCATGACACATTTTGGACCACATAAGTCTTTAGCTGCCTCCAACTGGTCTAAATGCCAACTTGGTAACCCTGGAAGTCACAGGGCATCGAGATTCTGCTGTTCCCAGTCCTAGTATTCTGAAAGCCAAGAACAAATCAGTAGATGAACTTCATTACTGGCTCAAATGGTACATATCTTCCAATCTTCCCACTCTCCATCCCTTAAAGAACCTCCTCCCCTGCCAGGCAAGGCAGGCAGATCTTAGTGTCTCCTTAGAGTAAGTGGGTCAAATTAGGCAGTCCTGACTGGAGACACACCGCACAGGGAGGAGATATAAGGAGAGAGAAGTTAGTTACACAAGACAGGTTTGGCTCAAAGATCTTGGAAGGAAACTGGCTTTATAGCAACATAGATGTCATTCAGTGATAGAGGTAGGCACATATGTACTGTAAATTCAGTTCCGTGAGCTGAATATAAAACAACCAGAAACTACTAATCTCCCAATTCCAAAGGAAGTATGTGAGGAGAGAGGAAAGGTTGGTCATTGTAACCTCTGGAGACAAAGATTTTCTTCCTTGTTCTTTTGAATCCATTTGGTACCATAATAAGAGTCATCCATAGCCTTGAATTTCTCCCATCAACATGATGTCACATATGAACAGAAATGAGCATCTCTTCCAGATAGAAGATTTCCCACCACACTTTCTGACAAGCAGCTGGTGAAGAACAATCCAAGGTCTGGGTTCCAAGGGCAGGTCAGGAATCAGCTACTACCCCCATCTCCCTATCTCCGCAAAACATTCCCACAGCTCTAACTACTGGTGACAAAAATATCAGAAAGTCAAGTTTTCTCCGTGTAGTGGCTCTGAAAGCCTAATTAAAGCTCTTCAAATCCTCCAAGGAATCCTGTTTGAGCCAATGACACTCCAAAATTGGAATTTAAAACATACTCCATGTGGCCTAAAGTGGATAGAAAGGTAGTGAGGGGGATATTGTTGGGAAAGAGGATAGAGGTGGAGAGTGACAAGAATCCATGCCATCCTTTGGTTATTATTCCTGAACTACAACAGAGAGAAGTGGAAATTTTTTTTCTGGTCTCCCTTAGGACCTGGGATCTGAGGTGGAGCCCAGCAATTAACAAGATAGAACTTCCCACCTGCCTGGGAGTGAGCAGTTCAGTTACTACAAGTAGACCAAACCACAGCATCACACTCTTCTGTCTGTGCCTTCATGAACTGAATAAATTGAGCAATAACATGTTGGAATCACAAAGCTGGCTATCTATACTCCCTACCAAGGCTTTGTCTAATTGGGGAGGGGGAACAGGTAGTGGGCTGAGCAAAGAGGTGGAATTAGGCATTGTCTGCAACCTGACTGTGTATCCCTTTCCAGGAAACAGACCATGAAATTGAGCAATTTGCAGCTCTGAAATGATCTTTAGGGACAACCTAGTGCCCCTCTAAAGGAAACACCCACCTTTTCTCAGCTCATGCGTCTGTTTTTACAGCAGGAAGATCTGCCTCATTTTTTACCAGGCTGTCAATGGTGACATTCCGTCTACATATAACATGGACGAAGACAGCTCAGCTTCTTATCCAAGTGCTTGGGGAGCAGTGCAGAAGGGATGAATTCCCAGGTCATCCTAGGAATGGCCGGGCTCTAAAATAAGAAGGGGTAAGAGCTGGAAACACAACACCTGGGCAGTGGGAAAATATCACCTCATTGTCTCTTGTTAGACCTCAGATCAGTGCATCTTTTCTCTTGTTCTTTGTGCTTCCCTGTCCTCCCAATTTAGGCTGCAGAAGAGAGAGAAGTCTAAGGTTTATGGGTGGGAACAGAAACAGTCATACCCCTCCCATGTCTCATTTCAGGACTTAAGGAATTAAAGGTCCAAACTAAACAGTTTAAATCACTAGGTGGGATGCACATGAGATGATACTTTCTGGGTTTTGGGGGTATACTCTTGAGTATACAATCCCTTTGTTTATAGAAAGGCCCCACAAAGTCACTGCTCTATGTTTGGACAGGTTGGGCAAAGTAAAGCAGAGGAATTCAATATGAGTGTTATAGTAATCAGTTTTGAAGCCACTGATGTCCAAAAGAGGGTTAGCTCCATCAGGTGAAGTTTGAAATTGCACTGAAGTCTCAACTAAGTATTCTGACTGGGATGGGGTGGCAAAAACTTGGAAGACATAGAAACAGTTGCCTTTGGTGGCAGTCCTGGCCAGAAGTCCTTAATGCATGCTAATCCAAAGAGCTCACTGGTGTTTGGACCAGAAAGATGGTTTGAGGCTACTCTGCTAACAAAGAACTTTGTTCTGACAAGCTAATTTAGTAAGCCTCTCTTCCTGTGGAGGGCCTTGGAGCAGGGGTGCTCTAGAACCTGGGGAATTTTGGGGCTAGAGTGGACTTAGAGATGATCTGCAACCTCTTGTTTTTAAGAGAAGCAGCAGCTAAGCCCAGAGTCACCCATCCAGTTAGTGATAGAAGCAGGACAAATAGAATCCAGGTTACTAGTCTCGGGTTCTTTCCACCATGGCACAAAGTTAAATATTTCCATAGCTGGAAGGTTTGGGGCCACCCTGCTTGCTTGCTTTCTTGGGTGACAAAATGAACAGTTTTTGGGTCTCCATCTTAGTGACTGAAATCCTTGAACTAAAAACAGGTTTATGGATGAGAAAAATAATTTCCTGCCCATGTCTCTTCAGAGATTATAGGGCTGAGGAAAAAGCCAACCTAGACAGTCACTAAATATCTTTAAGGTAGAAACAGGGCTTCTTGGCTCAAGGACTATGCCAGCATAGGTATTCCAGCAGAATCTACAAAGTTGATGCTACCCCAGGAGAGACCAAGCCATTCATATCAGCACTACCCTTTCTTAGATGTTTTTGTCTGATAAACCTTGAACCTGTCTCTGTTTCCAATAAAGAGCCCAAAACTCTTCTGAGAAGAGGAGGCAAATCAAACAGCCCAGAATTCAGAGGCTTCTCCAGCAGGGTCAAGAGACCAACAAAGAAAGGGAGTTCCTCTGCCTGTGGCATTGTCTGCACCTACAGGGTCCCACATTTTTTTCTTCCCACAGAGTAAAATGAAGCTAGAAATAGCTGCCCAACAATAATTTATCTTTATTTTTCCTTGGCTACTTTGCGTGCTGAGAGAAGAGAGATGGCCAGTCTGGGAGAAAATAATTCCTTTGTGGATGTTGGAGGGCACAGGGTAAAAGGTGGGAAAATGTTCTTCCCATGCTGGGAAGTACAAGCTGCAGATTTAAACAAAGAGGAAATAAAGAAGAAACTTTAAATTGCATTACCACTGGAAAAAAGTCAGGACTTATTTCTGAGCCAAGTCCTAAAACATGTTGTATCCTTAACCTGCTGGAAGGAAGGGAATTGCCCAGAAGCTACAACTGAACTAACTGCACTTAGTGGGCAACAAAGACATTATGATTTGTGCTTGAGACATCAGCATCTACTGACTAGGGCAAGATATAATTCTGAAGCTGCCAAAGTGAAGACAGTTCCCACCACCCTGGGGCCCACCCTAGAAGTTCCAGTGAAACCTTTCTTGCTTTCCAATGGTAAGGGTATTTTCTTTTTTAAAGACCTTATTTTTATCTCAGGAGACACTCTTATGTTTTCATGACCCAGGGAGCTGTCTCAATTCTCTGGCTTTAGGCTGTTAGTGTGGAAGGCTGAAGTCACCCCCATACCACAAAGTGAAGTTCACTGACCTACTGGCAGACCCATGAGGGGATGAGGGATTCCTGGCTAGGCATATAATATATCTCTACTAAACAAGATGCTACACTTTCAAAGACTGTCTGATTTGGCCTTTTATCTGGTCTTGTCCTCAGAATCTAAGTTATCTTACGTGAAAATATTCTAGGTAGTCAGACACCTGTTTTCCGTACTTTCCTAAGGATAGGAACATATGAACATCATCCAGGCTAAGTGAACAAGTAGCAGTAGGGGAGACAGCCAGTCCTCAACATTCTTCAGCTTGGTCATGATGATGGAAGGCCTAGAACTGCCATGTGAGCAAGACAGGAACATATCAAGCTTACCACTGATGCTTGAAGGGCTCAGACTGGGGAGACTAGGGCACAGCTGCAGCTATCAAACATGTAAGTAGGGGTCAATAAGAGTCACAACAGTTAACAGTTTTGCTTATGAGAGAAGGGTAGAGGTGAAAGAAGGTAAGACCCAATGTAGTTGGTAATGCATCAAATCTTTCAGGAAGCAGAGTTAGTAAATTCTTGACTTTGGAGGAGGGAAAAGTACCTTACTTCCTAAACATCTCATATCTAGAGGTCCATGTTCCATTAAACATTCTACTGTCTTCAGACAGAATCAGTCATGATTTTTTAAAAAAGCATAGAAATCAAACAAAAATTTAAAAAGTGAGAATCTACAACTCTAGCAAACAAGGGTAAAGAAAATAACTGGGATGATGTTGTGTGAGGGGGTACATGGTGGGCTCTTTTAGTTTAGACCCACTTCCTGTTACATTTCTTTCTTAGGGCTCAAATACAGTGAATCTCTTCCTTCTCAGTCTTGCTACTCAGGTTTCCTAGACTTCTCACCCTACACAGTACCCCAGACAGCACTTTTTCCTCTACCTTAAGTTTCTTCTCTACCACGTTTCTCACACTTTGTTCACTGCCTCTCAGATCTTTCCCACTGAGGCCTGTCTTTCCCTCCAACCTTCTCGACCAAACTGCAGGGTCCCATGTTTTTTCCCAGGTACTCTCTGATTCTACTTTCTCGGCTCTGTCCCTCTGTTCTACCCCAGTCTACCCCACAGAGGAACCGCACGCACGCCAGCTCTTACGTGTCCTGGGTCCTCTGCCTTGACCCACCTCCTGCCTTTTTAGGACCCCTAGGTCCCTGCTACCTCCCCCTCAATCCTGGGGCCTTGTGCCCAACTCTCCATGGACAGCTTCCTTCCTTCGGGCGGAAGCCCACCCAGCGAACCTCTCCCCGCCTACCCCGCGAACCTCTCCCCGCCTACCCCGCGCCCACGTCTCCCCTTGCTTCTTGCCTAAGCCTCTCAGGCCCCGCCCCTGGCGCCTGAGGCCCCGCCCCCCGCACGACGCCACAGCCCCGCCTCTCACTCACCTGAGGCTCCTTCGCGCGCGCGCTGGCTGGGGGGGTGAGGGAGAGGGGTTTAGGTATTGGGGGAAAAGGGGGCGGGGCGGCAGGGGTCCCCCACTCTGGCCCGGGCGGCCCAGTGCGGGGGGAGTGGGGGGTCACTGAGGCAGTGGCAATCGGGCCGGAGCCGGGACCCGGACCCTCAGCGGCGGCGGCTCCATCTCCATCAGCGGCTTCACCTGAGGAGGGATGGATTCCCCCCATAAACCCCCCCCATCACAGCCGTCTCCCCTCCCCCGAACAACTTCCGGTCCCACTACCAGGCGACAGGCGGCGTGGCCGAACACCGAGCGTCCCCGAGCCGGGGGGACTGCTGGGGAAAGAAGGGAAGAGCTAGGGGAGAATAGCCGAGCGCCGAAAGATTCAAGTTCGAAAGGCGCGGTCGCGTGTAAAGGGTAACTCAATGCTTCATCTGCATCTAATTTGCAAACTAGACTCACATTGGGCACTCCATGTGTCCTGGCACATCTGCCCGTAAGGCCAAATTTTGCCCCAGAACCCCCTAAGACAATATTGATTTTAACCTCAGCATTCTTTGCCTTTCCTGCCAAGTGCGTAGGAATGGGCGGGGCAAGGGCGGTGTGGGGGGGTTAGTTTCAGGGTGCCAAATTTTTGAAAATCTATTGAGGAGTATATCTTGAGTTCAGTCCCCTAAGTAGCGCTGCAGATGCTGACAAACTTCTGAGAAGGAAGCCCTACTTCTTAACTTCTCTACACCTGTTTCTTTTTCCTTTCCCCCCACCTTTTGTTTTGGATTACCTCACTACACATCCCAGTACCAGTGCATCTCCCTCCTGCAACATGCTCATTCTTCAGCCTCAAGAAGTTCCATAAAACAATCTTATTTTCTCTTTGTTGAGTTGTAGTTTTAAACAAATGCTTTATTGAAATATTTAGAAAAGTGTAACTATAAGTTGCACCCCTCACAACCCGACAACCCAGAGAAGCAACAGAAAGTTGCATATACACTTTTCATACATATATCCACACACATCTGAAGAATCCAAGAAGAAAAGAAAACTAAGGCTTCAGTAGTGATAGACATTAGAAGTGGAGGTGGGGTAGGAAGAGAAAATAGTGCTTGTTTCCAGAATTACTATTTCCACTTCTAGACCCATGTCCCCGCAGCTCTCACCTCCTGGCACAGGATCAGTGGCCAGGAGAGGTATGTAGCAGTGTCAAAGGAGAGTGGTGCCTGGATGGAAATGTGCAATGTGTCTTCCTTTGTGTAGCTTAAGAAGGCATAATGTGATCCAAGAAGTGGATGGAGGAAGAGGTTTTTCTGTGGTAATGAATGTGGAAAGAGGTTGAGAAGGTGGTTCTGGGGAGTAGATGGTTCCATTTCACCTTCTCATGGGGCAACCCAGACATGGACACGGTGCCAGGCATTGCTGAGCACACCTCGCAAGTTCCAGATTGGGGCCACGGTGTCTGGCTGCACATTGTAGCTGTCATCTACAGCCTTACAAACAATGTTCAATTCCTTTTCCCCAGCTGGTACAGGGGCTTGCAGCTGCCATAGCCGCCAGGCCCAGGCCTTTCCGGGACGCTGTTCCTTTCCATCCAGTTGAGCTACCTGCCAGGTTAGGCCCCCATCCAGAGATACATCCACCCTGATCACAGCTCTTCCACCACCACTCCATGCATAGCCCTTGACAGTCACCTCCCTTGACTCTATCATCTCCCCATCCTTGGGCTCTGTGATGGCTGACTGGACAGGAAGTTCTTGAATAGATGGAGCTGAGTCAAAATCTACAGTGTCCCAGTCCACAGATGGAGAGAAGCCTTTGTAATCTCGCCGTTGCCAGTGGCTGTGACTTTCCTCTGGTTGCACACTCACTTTGCCCAGCCATTTGACATGTCGGGCACCCACCACACCAGGAACCACCACACGCACTGGAAAGCCATGGTCACGAGGCAGAGGCTGCCCATTCATCTCATATGCCAGCAGGACCTCAGCTTCAGGGTCCATGGCCCGAGTCAGAGGGATGGATGCTCCATAGGCAGTCCCCGTGGGGTCTGAGTCCAGTCCCTCAAAGCAGACATGGGCCTCATTTTCACAGAGCTGGTGACCAGCCTGGGCTAACACATCACATAGTCGTGCCCCAGCCCAGCGTGCAGTGCTAATGGCGCCTGTACTCCACCCCAGACCTTTTACTTCTTTTAACTGACTCATCTCAGAGCGCCGGTTGCCAGCACACTGCAGAGTGACTGTTATCTCGTGCTTAGGGAACTGGTACAAGTCATCCAGGGATAGAGACAGTGATTGACCCCCAGGTGGCCCTACTATATGCAAGCGATAGGTGTCTGGGTCCAGGTTAGGTACAGGCAGATGGTTCCGGGTGAAGAAAATAGGGTTGGGGGTAATGTAGCTTTCCGTCAGTAGCTCAGGGGGAGGCTCTGCATTAAAGGGGCACTGGCTATTGACCTTCAGGGCTGGGTGACGTATAGGATCATCAGCATAAGGGTCGGAGGTCTTCAAGGTGGAAGACGCCTTTTCTTCGGGGCTCAGCTCCCCAATCTTGTACTGAGCCAGTATCTCACGCACATGGGACTGGTTGTGGATGGCATAGAGGGCCCAGAAGGGTTCTAGAGGTCCCCCGGCTGCTAGCATCAGCTTTGATGGCCCCCCTGGGTGTAGATCCACAAATTCTGTGACATCAAAGACCTCAGAGCCCAGGGTCACCCAGATCCTAGTCTCAGGGCTGCTATGAGATTTTACTTCCTCCCTGGTGTATATGCGTGGTGACTCTTGAGCAGCCTGCAGGGAGGGGAGGGGTGAGGCAGAAGGGAACAGAATATTAAGAAATCACCATAGCTCTCCCTGAACCAATCCACAAAGTCATGGCCACTGGGAAGTGGGGGTAGCAGATTTCATCTCTATAGTGCATGAAGACAGTATCACCCTGGGCTCTGTGGTAACAGCCTGGCTTGCCTGGGGAGCTCACTAGGGTTCCTTTGTTTTGATAGTGAAGTCCTTTCCTTCCCTACTTACCCTGCAACGGTGGTCACGGTCACGATAGGTCAACACTGCCCCAAGGCCTAGCAGCGCCCCTACGACTCTCCATCCTCTGGTGCTGGAGTTATCTCCAGAGAAGTAGAGCCTGGGGCACTGGGGCTGAAATGAATCATTTGTAGAGCAGACCTGAATACAGATCCTTGAGGTGGTAGACTTGAGTCTGGAAAAGACAGAGATCTTTTTAGTAGCACAATTCTGATCAGTGAAGGCCTGGGGTTTACCTCTCCCTGGTTGGCCACTGATTCCTTCAGTTAGAACTTGTTTCCCCAGGAATGGATGGGACAAGTGGGATGAGCTTTCCTTTTTCTTTCTGGCCACCAACTCAACTATCTTATCTAGCAGATAAGACAAAACACCATAAAGATACTGGGAGTAGGAGATACAGACTAGAAGACAAGTCTTAGGATGGGGTGGCCTACCTGCAGGCCTGTCTGAGTCCCAGGCCCACAGCTCTGTGCAGCAGCAGCATTGTGGCAGACCTGTAGGAGGAAGATTCCAGTATCAAGATAGGGATTCTTGGGAAGGGATGAAATTAGGGCAGTTTGAGGGAACGGATGGGAGGAAGACACAGAGGAGGTCAAATGGGGAGACTTCTTTGGTAATAAGGCCAAAAGGTAAGAGTGGGGGTCCAAATGGACCCTTAGAGAAAACCTGGAGCACTTTAGAGAGACTATGCTGACAGAATGAAAGGGAATGGGGGTGAGTGATTCTTCTAGAATTACCTATCTCCTATCTTCCACTCTATATTTTGTCCACTACAGAGAACAATGTCTAGGGCAAAGAGTCTAAAGGGTAGAAGCCAAACGTGTATTGTCCAGTTTGCTGGTTTATTATTTCTGAAGTCAGGAGCAGACAACTGAAGGGCAGACTGACTTAAACAGGAACAAAAAGGAGAAAAGGGTAGTGGCAGCCTAATGTGGTGAAGGAGCCCAGATTCTGGAGTCTAACTGCTTTGGGTTTGTGAAACTGGCTCTGCCATTAACCAGCCCCGTTCCTTGGGCAACATATATACCAAGCCTCTCTGAATTGGCATCCTCATCTATGAAATGAGATCTACCTAGCAGAGTAAACAACATTATCTTTGAAGGCCTTTCTCTCCACCTACACTCTCCATTCACCCTTAAAAAATTGAACCTAGCTGGGAACTGAACCCCAACCCAGAGTCCCCACCCCTGTCTATGTCACTCCATTTAGCTCAGCAAATCGAGGAGTTAATGGCCAGGGAGTCAGGAGATGGGCTAGAGAAGGAAGGTAATTTTTCTGCTTTCTACCCTGCAGCAGTTTAATCAGAGCTCTGAGCAAATCCTGACCTCAGGAGGCTGAAGTGGGGAGGGGTGAGAAGAGTCCCAATTATTGATAAGATGTCTTAAAAGAGAGGGGCAGGCAGAGGAAGAGTGAGGGAGATAGGAGTAGGAGCAGAGTCTGCATTTTGCCCCTGGGCCATAGGCCCCTTACTCTCCCTCCCACCTGCCCACCAGAACCAGACCTGAGCAGTGCAGGTAGGACTCGGTCAGTTCAATGTCCCAGGTTTTGGGAGAGGTAGCCTGCTGCTGCAAAACAGATGCCTTGTGAGGGTAGTGGCTCCTCACTCCTCAGGGGCATTTTAGGTAGGATATGTCTAGCATTGGGGTACAAGCACCCGGTCCCATGCCACTACCCAGCAGCTGGCACGAGTGTCTTGTAGCAACACCCTCGCCCAATAGCACCAGGACAGCGGGAGTGGAGGCGAGTACTGGCAGTTTTGTTGTCCTTGGGGTTAGGAGCGTATCTGGGGAACCAAGGCCCCCCCGCCATTACCTGGGTCACCAACTCTTTCTCCTCCTCTTCACTCTCCCTAGTCCAGAATCCTTACCCTGTTCGACGTCCACAGGGTGGCTTTTACTTGCCCATCGCCCGGAGACTGCTGGCGAAGGAACGGAGCCAGCGCTATGACGTTGACTTAGTTAAAGGACCACTCTAGCTTCCCCGCCCCGCCTCCGGCTCACTCCCCAACCATAGGCGGGCTGTGGGCCGCCTCCTAGTTACTGTGCCCGCCTCCTGCAGGCAAAGGGAGGCAGGGCGCCTCCAGGGCTTGAAGCTAAAACAGGTTTGTTTGTTCCCATGCAGGCCGGACAAGGAATGGGACCCTCACTGATGTCCTGGAAGGAACCCTGGCAGTGGAAGGTGATGAGGACTTCAAAGATTGAGAGGTGGGAGACTTTGAGATGCCCCCGCCCGGTCCCTACAGTCGTTCACTGGAGGAAGCTTCGGGATCCAGCCCACTTTCTCCCAGGCGGTGAAATTTGCCTCTACCGTTGACAAACCTGTGTTGCAACTGAAACCGTTCTGTTTGTCTTTTAGAGAAAACAAGGTCCAGCACTCAATTCTCTTATATCCAGGAATGACAGCAGAAATGATGACTATATAGTGGTTCAAAGACTTTGAGATTCCTTGGGTTAGTTGAATTTTTCCCCAAATTATGGAACACACAACACTGGAATAGACATCTTTTTTATTTTGCTTAATTTTTAAAAATCGTCGTTTAACAAGAGAAGTGACATTTAATACCAAAAATTAGGATTATAATTGCTCATAATCTCAGAGTAAAGGACACTAAATCGTTTGCTATTAACCTTTTATTTGGTGAACTGAAAACTTGTCATCGACTGGCTGTGAACTTGGGCCAAACCTATCTATACTGCCCTCTAGAGAAAAGAAGGTTGAGCTACAACCTTACTCACTTTCAGTGAAGGTCTTAATCTTTAATTTTGGAAGATCATTTCCCCTTGCTTTTTGCTCTCTGAAACTTAACTAGAGCTTTTATCAGGAATCAAGGAGCCATGAGGGCCGGGGCGGGTACTAAGAAATGTACATAAAGGGGAACTGACACTGAAAAAGTGGTTTTGGCTCTTAAGTTTTGGGAAATAGAAAGATTTCCAACTCAACTATGTACAATTAAATCATTGGAGAGCCCTGACACTAGACCTATCTTATCAGTCTTAAAAAACAGGCTCAGACCAAGGAAGTCAGCGACTTTCTAAAGCCATGGGGATAAGACTTCTCACTAATAACAGTGTTACCTCTCTGCGTGCTGCACACATGCTGTACATAATTGACCTTTAAACCTCAACTATTATTTTACAGGAGAAACAGGTAGAGAGCAACTAAGTAACTTGATTAAGGCCACAGCTTGTAAGTTGGCAGGAACAGGACTGGAATGCTAGATCTGTCTGGGACCAGTCCTCTTTCCTGTCCTTCAGATTCTTTGGAATTTAAAACTCCTCCTGCAACATACCTAATCTTGTCTCTGTATCATTTCCCCCTACCTACCTCCATGTACTGTAGGAAACAAATACAGATCTAGAAGAAATTTTCCTGTTGGGGTAGAAGTCACATGATCAATCAAAAATGCCAGTTTAGTGATTTTTAAAAACTTTTCTAGGTCATGGTCCCCTTTGAGATAATAAGGACCTGCTCCCTAGAGAAATGCACATACATTTTTGCATACTTCAAAGGTGTCACAAATTCCACCATTCTCCAATCTCAACAACTATCTGCCCAAAGGTCCATAGATACCACCCCTACTCCATATATACATTGTTAAAAGGGCCTAAAAAAAGGGTATGGTCAGATATTATGAGCTCTCTAGTGGCCTTGGAATAAAAGTGATTAAACGGCAATAAAGGGGCTATCTTCCAAACTGAGTTACCTCACTATGAAAGACAAGATTAAAGGGAGTAAGGAGGCACCAATATGCAGGGAAGGGTGTGTTTCAGATTCAATAACATTATTGGGTGTCCTTTCTTCGAAATTTCTAGTATCAAACAGACAAATAACAAAAAAGAAAAAAAAAAGAAGCAACACTCCAATACACTTTTTTTTTTCCTTTTACTTATATTAAATACATCGGTAAATCAGCAGTCGCATTCTGTTACCACGATTGTTATGTTGAAAAAGGAAGAAAGGGGGAAAGAGGCAAATACTTTCTTAGAAGAAAAAAAGAGGGACCCTCCCCCAAAAAATAACTGATCAGAAGAAAAAAAATGAAAGCTGGGAAATAAAAATTAAGATCCCCAAGCCCAACAGAGCTCAAAGGAAAGTAGAAGGAAGACAGCAGATAGGCCCAGAAGCTAAGGCCAATCCCGTTCCTAACATTCCTAAGGGGACAGGAAAGGGAAGAGGAAACCTGGAGAAATTATTTCCCAGCCCCAAGGCAATGAAACATCTTCATTTCTGCTGCAGAGATAAAGAATTTCATTTCTAAGAGACTTGAGAACCATTCTAGTTCTTCCACTTGTAAAGATGCACGGGGTGCTGTTGGGTGCTGGAAAAGGGGAAATGTATTTCAGGGCCACGGGAAGTAAGGCTGTCCCTGTAAAAGAAAGGGAACTGAGGCCCAAGTGGAAGAATAGAAGCTGAATCCTTCAGAATCTCAGCTTCATGGATTTCTCAGCTACTCTGGGACAGAAGGAAGTATTCAAGCCAAAAGGGCAGAAAACTTCCAATCCTAGGTCACTGAGGACTTCACTATCTTACTTCCCCCAATTCTCCCAAAACTGTAGCCTGGAATAAGTTTAGAGTTCTCTCTTGTCTTGATGCCTTCCTAAAGAAGGGATGTGAAAAGAGGCTAGAGATTTAGAAAGGATCAATGTCCTCTGGTGATGTGAGATAGTTGTGAAGGACCTTCAGTGCCAGTAGTTCTGTCCACAGGAACAGGTGTTATGCTATGAGGGGGCCACAAGTAGGCTTCTGTGGTGATAGCCACTAGTGGTATATGGATTAAGTCACTGGTTACATGGGGGATGGGGATGGGAATAAGCACGGAGGGACTAAACTGAATATACTAACAAAGAAGAAATGGGGCCTGATGGGAGGTAGGGAACAGAACAGACTGTACCGTGGGAATAAAGATCATACTTATTTACAGGGAAGTAGAATAGAATGGTAATGGATGGATCAAATTGAACATGAACTCCAGGAAAAGAGAAGAAACTCCTCCCTCTTGTCTGACTCCTCTTCACCCCGCCTACCATGGCCTGTTCTATCCTGAGACCTCTCTCCAGTTGCTTCAGTTAATTCCCCAGGAAAGCCAAACCTATACCCAAGAGCTAGGTTAGCAAGAATATAGGTTAAGAATCAGAGTTGAAGGAAGCTAGCAGTGAAGACTGGGCTTGAGTAGCTGCCACTGGTACTGTTCTCTATAGTTCCTCTCAAAATCTCATAAACCTCAGATTCCATTTAATTAAAAAGATGAGAGGGCAGATAAATCAATCGAACCCCCCATAAAACAAGTATCCCAACTGAACTACCATCAATTAAAGTGCAAACTGCAGGGGGCTACAGTGGCTGGGGCTGAGGCCATCTAAAGGCCAGAGAGAAAAAAAATGCATACGTATAAATCAGAGAATGGGTATCAGAAACAGGTCCCTCCCCCAATTAGATCACAGCAGAGCCAGAGATGCAGGCAACCAGTGAAGATTCTTTGGAGGACTCTGAGGTCTGGAGTTTACCCACTATGGGGGGGAGACTACCTAAAGAGGCTAGTGAGGGGAAACTAGGCCTCCAAACTAGCATCTCCACCTCCCCCTCCACCTTCACCCAGTTAGCTAACAACATAACTCCCACCTGGTGCCTGAGAGCTTGACTTCCCATTTTCACTCTACCTAGAAACACCCTCCACAAGGCCAACTCATGGATACTGCAGTGTTGTTAAATATGAGAAACTCCAACCAGATAAAACCAAAAAGGAAATCTTTCCTTACTCCCTCATGCTCTGTGCCTTACTCTCCCCCAGGGCCCTTACTGGGACTGAACTGGAAATCTCCTTCCTCAGTTCCTGGGTTCACCACCTTCTCCATCCTGGGGAGAGGAGAAAAGGGGATCATGAACTGGGATTGACCAAAAGCATGAGAAGGGGCAGGAGACAAAAAAAAAAAAAAGTTTTCTGAAAAAATGGGGAGGAGGAAAGATAAGTAGGTCACTGTCTTGCACCTATAATACAAAGTGAAGAAAGTTTGTTTTGGAAGGTAAGTCCTCGGGGATCTGACCCCAAGCCCCAGAGTAGGGGTAGGAGACCAGTGGCAACAGCTGCCTGGTTTTGGTTGCTGAAGCGTTAAAAAGTGCCATGACGGAGCTGTCAGGAGGCAGCCCTTGGGAACCAGGGCTCAGTGTGCTGTTACCGTAGGGGCTGTGTGCTGAGGGGTGGGAATGGAGGTTACTTCTTAGCTTTCGTGCTAGCTCCACACTTGTTTGCTGCTAGCCACCCCCTCAGTTGCTACAACACTGGCTCTTGTTCTGCTGGGACTGCTCATGGAGATCCACACCTCGGCTTCGGCCTGCTGCACCCCCCAGATTCTGGGGTTCACTCTTTGGCAACTTCTTAGCTAGAGATAAAAAAAAAAAGAAGAGAACAAAATGTGGTAGATTTTACTTATCCACCCTCCAGACTATTGAGGGAGAAATAGGGGGAAAGAGGAAATGTGAGACATCAAAAGAAATGTTCTGAAGAGGAGAGGGTTCACTATAAACTACATTAAAGATGAGGGGGCTCAAGCTGCAGCTAAAGGATGGAGGTCACAATGGAAAGTGAAGGCATTTCTATACCCAAAGTTTTCATAAGAGGAGACACTCCAATCTCTCTTTATGATGGGTTAGTGAGACCTTACCTATTGCCAGGAAGAGATCATTCACGTTCATAGCTGTCTTGGCTGAGGTCTCCATAAACAATAAGCTGTTGTCATCTGCATATGCCTGGGCCTCCTGCAAGGGGTGGGGTGTAGTAATGCTCAGAATGTAGGAAAGAAACAAGTATTGCCTTTCCACTTCCATATAGCACCAGAGCTAGGCAATATCCTAGGTTCCCTCCCCTTAATTGCTCCTCTGAGCCAGCTGGCCCTGGACCCATATTTTGGTGACAGCTCCTTCAAGGATAACCCATGGTCTAGATGTCTTAATGCAACAAACAAGAAAGTAAGTTGGTTGGGAGCTTTTGGGTTCTGACACTTGAACAGTCCCTTACCTCAAATTCCATTGCTCCCTCCTTCCTGTTTCCACACTGGTACCCCCAACAGTTGATACTCCCTACCCCTCTGTTCTGGAATTGTCTTGACTCCTCTAAAATCTCCTGGCTGTCATTAGGGCCACACTGTTGCTGTATTTAACATGGTGCAGAACTAGGGAATGAGATGATGAATGTCCTCAGATGAGGTTTCCAGAGAGGGCAGGTTTGGACAAAAAGAGGTCCCAAGCACAAGGGAGTATGTTAGAGAGGGACTCTATGGACCATCTTACTTCATACTCCACCACGCGCTTGTTGGCCAGATCAGCTTTGTTCCCTGCCAGGGCAATAACGATGCTAGGACTGGCCTGTCGCTGTAGTTCCTTTACCCATGTCTTCGCTCGGGCGAACGTTTCCTAGGAAAACATGAGGAAGAAAATGGTTGGGCGGGAATGACTAACGATCTAGGCCTATCACCCTCAAAGTCCAGGCTCAAAACTCGACTTTTTTCAGAGGTCTTCCCTCACTACCACCACCTGTCTCTTAAAGTTCATTACCTCTGTATTCTCAGCACTTGGAAGCATAACTTGTACTCTTATTTTTGCTTTTTCAAGAACCTGTTTTCTCTACCCCACCTAATTCCTATAAATAAAAGCAGGGGTAATCTTCTCAACCCACTTACCTGATTAGTAATGTCATAAACCACAATTGCAGCTTGGGCACCTCTGTAATACATGGGGGCCAAGCTATGGTATCGCTCCTGCCCAGCTGTGTCCCAGATCTCAAACTTGACTGTTGTGTCATCTAGGCAAACAGACTGGGTGAGGAAGGCCGCTATGGATGAGAGAATGGAAAAGTGGTAAGTGAGAGGATGAATGGGAACACCTCCCCTCTCCCCAATATCTTCACTCTTAGTTTAAGACCAGTCACAACCCGGGTCATTCAGCTCAATAAAAGATTTATTTAGTGTTCTCATATATAGGTCCTAGAACCAAGATTAAGACTGCTTGGCTAAGCCCTTCCTGCCAGAAGTTTCTCTAGCTAAGGAATGGGTACACATCATAAATGAGAGATTGAAAGAACTGGTACTCATACCAGAGTCATCCCTTTTCTAATCAAATTAGAAGAATAAGAGGTAAGGACATAGAAATAATAAGCTTCAGATAAAAGTCACATCAAGATTTGATTAGAAGATTTTAAAGGTTGATGGGAGGTCCCACCATTATCAGTATTATTTGGCTATTACTTTTTTCATATAATCTCCTGCTGGTCCAAGAACACAATTCCAAGGTGATTAGTAAAAGTGGAATAGTAGTAATTTGAGAGTTCTTATAAAAGATCCTTTATTGAATTAGTGGGTAGTGGCAGGGAGAAGGTAGCAAAGGTGGGAAAGGCAGATGCTCTTTATTTTTTGTATTTAGTTCCAGTCTCTTTTTTACCGGATATATGCATTAGAATCATCTAAGAAACTTTTCCAAAGACACATGCTTACACTTTTGCCAACCTCACCCTACCTCCAATACTAATCAGTAGACCTAGGGTAGGGCCCATGCATGCATAGGATGAAAATGCTCTCCAGATGATTTTGATGTGATCTTTGATTATAAATCACTGCTCCAAACCAACCCTGCTCAAGTTGACACTAAACTGAACTTCACTGAGAATAAGATGAGAATGGGAGAAGGAAGACAGATAAAAAATTAGTGATTTTATTGGTGCGCAAAGTCTAACCTTTCTTATTTTCTTCTACCTATTTTTTGGCATTGTGGCAGTTTTTTTGTTTTATAAAGAATTTCTATTCCAGGGAGCTAAAGAGGGCCAGCTTCACAATCAGGTTCCTAGATCGCCCTTTAAAAGCCTTACTAAAAAGCAGTGAAGCTCTTCTTTCCCTGAGATACTTACCTCCAATGGTACTCTCCTGGTACTCATGGAACTGCCCTTTGACAAAACGTAATACCAGGCTAGACTTCCCTACTGCAGATTCACCCAGCAGGACCAATTTGAACTGGCAAATTTTGCTGGCCTGGGGCTGCCCATTGGGCCTGGCTGTGCTTCTGCTGGTCATGGCTAGATTATCACAGTGGGAAAGGGTAGAGGGAGGGGGATGCCACAAAGCGGCAAAGGGGGGAGGGGGAAGGGGAGGGGACTTCCAGGCTTCAACAGTCCTGCAAGAAAAAAAGTGGGCAGAATTAAACACAGGGCCATTACAGCTACAATCACTTTTTAGACAAGGGATAGAATCTCCATTTCTTTGCTCCCATGAAGATTTAACTCTTATAATCACCCACCATTAAAAAGGTTACACCACTGACAGAGTCCCAGGCAGCAGTCAGTAGTAAGAGTGGGGAACAATAAAGTAAGAACTGCATTTGAAGTAGAGTTTGCCCTACCACATAATACCCAACTGCCAAGGGAGCTGAAATGGAGACTGAAAACTGTCTGAAAGAACTTTTTAATCTCCCATTAATTCTTCACTGGGTCTTCAAAAGAACAACAAACTGACCAACTTTTAGTTGGCCAGAAGAACACCCAGATCCATCCACAAGTACCTTAGAGATCTCCAGTATTGCCTTAATATACTGAGGCTGTCCTTCCCCCCTCCTCTTCTTTTTCTAGCTTTCAAAATGAGAGATTCACTCTAAGGGCGTAGGGTAAGTCAACCCTCCTAAGAGTAGAGGGTAAGCTTTTGGTTCTGTATCTTTCATATGAGACCAGTCTTTGTGATATTTCTGAAAATCTATCCTTTCTCATTTCTGGTCAAAAGTTAATAGAGAAACACAATCAAGAGACCACATTCTGTGTCAACTCTTTCACTTTTTGTGCCACTTCTCCATGTCTGAAAGTCAAGTCTAAGAGTCCGTAGGCTTGACCTGCTTTCAGCTTGCAGCTGTCTTCTTGGTACTTAGGGATTAGATTGCTCTCCACATTAAATGTGCCTAATAGCTGCAACTCTCCAAATTAGAGGCAGGGAAAGGTATACCTTCTAAACACATGCAGGAGTCTCCAGAGGATGGTGTAGGGAATAAGTCTTCAAGCAATAAATATTTGATGAAAGAATAAACTGAACCACCTTCTCTACCTTCCAAGAGGCTAGGAAAGCTGGTGGTGGAGGAGGAGACAGAAAGAGAGAGAGAAATTGGGACTCTGGGAATCTAATCATCCAAACCTGAATATATTTCATCATCCTGACTTTGAGGGGAAAGGAACTACGAGATTTAAAGAAAAATGAGCATGATCTGAGCATGCAAACCTCTCCCTAAAACCTAAGCATTGCTTGGGTTGTAGTTTGCTTGTTCAAATTCATGTTTCCCTTCTCCCAGGTTGATTCTAGTGACTCCACAAACATCATACTCTACAGTGTATGCAGGGAAACATTATTTTGTCATGTAGCAAGTTGCTCTGGAGTCGAATCATGGTTAAAAATCTCTGCAATCCTAGTAAAGACAGAAGAGACAGTAAAGATAGTAAAGGCAGAAGAATTATATAAGAGGCACTACAGAGGAACAAAGGCTGTGGAGTCCAATTCACTGGGTTTATTTTACAATTTTGCTTGCTAGCTGTGAAACTCTGGGCAAATTACTAAATCTTATCTGTGCTCTCGTTTCATCATTTGTATACTGGATAATAGCCTTAGGAACAGCTGCTTCATAAGGTTGCTGTGGGGATTAAATGAGATAATACATATAAAGAACTTAAGTATTTGACATAAAGTACTCAAATGACTATTAAGCTACTAATCATTATTAATATGATCGAAAGAAAATTTCTCTGAGCCTTACCTTCTACTTTTATAAAACAGGAAAAATACCTATCTCATAGAGTGGCTATGAGGATTAAATGAAAGGTATATTTAGCATAGTGCTAATAAATAATATAGGCATTGTTATTTAGTGGCCCTGACAGAAAGATCAATTTAATATACTATGGTATATTCAACATTCATTATCAATATATTCCTAAAAAGTAGCCATGATATGAAAGAGGTAGAGAAAAAGCAAAAGTGTAAAGAGAAAGTTAGCAGAGGAATGAGACAGAAGTGAGAACACAGAAAAGTCTCAAAGTAAACTAGAGTAAGACAGAGGGGTGGAACAAATTACTCTGATCCTATTGGGTATTCTGTAGTTCCCTAGGCCAATGAGTCCTAAGAATCCAGATACACATGTGCTGTTTTGTGATGAAGTTGTCACTGGTCTATGAGGAAATGATAAAAATAAAGATGATATAGCAAGTCTTTTATATAGCTAAATTTATTCAATTTAAAAGTTTCCTTTATAACAAGATTTCTAACTTCTTTCTTTCTTAGAATCAATTTTCTCTCAAAGGTAGATATATGTATTACATGAAAAAAACTTCTAAGACCTATGGTGAAGTATGTTTAGAAAAACTGTTGGAACAAAATACATGGCTTGGTCCCATTTCTGTAAAATAAAATTCTACATAGAAAAAGATATGGAAGGATATACGGCCATCTGTTAGTAGCGGTTACCTCCGAGGAGAGCTGGGTTGAGGAAAGGGGTATGTAAAAGATTCCTATTTTTCATTCTGCATAATTTAACAGGAAATATATTTTCAAAAATAGTTTTCTAAATAATTTTTTTAAAATGGTGTTGATAGGCAGTAGTAAGCTTTCTAAATATCCTTACTTGGATAAAATAAAACTCCTTAAATTAATTGGTCCATGAAATCCAAAATTCTGGTAACCAATACTGTAAGAATCAGTATTAACTTCTTAACCAGTGTCACAGTCCTTTAGCTGTTTTCATCATCCAACCTTTAGAGCAGTGTTTCTCAAACTGGCTCTAAGCCAATAGCGACCTTGAAATCACTTGGTAGTTCATGATAAGAATATTTTTTTAAAAAATTGTGTATTGCAAATAGTAGGGATAAGAATCATTTTGTGAAAACACTTAATTAGATGTAAAAAAAATTTTTTTTAAGTATGAGTTGTGATCAAAAAAGTTTTAAAAACACTGCTTTGAAGAAGACTGACAATGAAAGAGGTTAGTGGGGATGAGAGGAAGTCTCTGGCCAGCCTATTGGCCATGGTTAATGTTACTCCTAGATGAAATTAAGTTGAGGGCTGAGTATAGCTCTCCAGGGGTCAGAGATTTCTTGAACCCTGCTACTAAAGGTATGGAACAGTTATAAAAATGGAAAGCCAAAAAAGACAGACAGTCCTGTGTACTGGCAAGGGCTCCAGAATCGGGCAAGCCTGATTTTTATTCTCTGCTTTGACAGTTAACCCACCGTGATCTTAGGCTATTCACTCCCTTTGCTTTTCTGAGTCTCAGTTTCCTTATCTATAGAAACTGGGGTGGGGTGGGGTGGGTGGTAGGTAGGCAGGTGAAAGTAGCAAAGAACGGAATTTGAATTCAATTCCAAAGTTCTGGGTACATTTAAGAAATGTTTTTCTTAGGCTTTCTCAGCATCTGTGAGGACGAATTATTTTTAAAAACATGTTTGTATGGCACTTTATATTCACTGTTTTATAGAGAAAGAGACTAGACCATCATAAAACTCTACGTTAAAACAGAAAACAAATGACACAATAGGAAAAAAAAAGCTATAGATGATAAGCTCAAGTTTCTTTAGGTGACATACATATACTACACTCCTAAGCAACAACAGGAAAGTTAATAGATTTTTCAATTTATTCTCTCACATTTCTATCTGTTTTGAAGCATGTGATCCAATGGGTAGAACACTAAGCCTCAAAGTTACTAGCTCTACAAAAGGAAAACATGGGAGATAAATGGACTGAATTGTCATGGGCAGACCCATTTTTTTAGGTCTGGGAAAACAGTAGGAGTTGGGGGAGTGTGAAGACAGCAGTCACAGACACACTCTGGGTTGCAAAGCCCTTGTCACTAACCCCACAGAAGCTAATTCAAATCAGAGTTTAGACATGATCAGCAAACTTTCCTGCTACTAAGCAACCCTGGATTAGTAACTGTTGGGTTAGAAAAGGCTACCTCTAACCCCAATGCATCACCTTCAGTATGTCCTATCTTCCATTTTCACAGTAATCGATGGGCTGCCCATCTCTGTGCCTTGATCTTTAATCCCAACATATTTATAAGGGTATCATGTTTTTTATACAATAGCTAGAGTTTCAAAAGATCAGGGGTACAGAAATGAAATAATACTTATAGATTCAATTGATTTCTCTCCTATTTGGTGGTGATTTTTTTGCCAAGAGCTGACAGTGGGCAAATGATCCACTTGAAGGGAAAGAATAAACCACAGCCAACCAGTCAAGTGGTGTGATGATTATTACCTTCAAATGTGAGGTTAAAAAAAGTGTGGGGGGGGTATTTTTTCAGCCCTTTCAGTTCAGAAAGGAAATCAGATTTAACTTCCTTCAGAAGTACAACCCTGCAAGAATGGCTTATCAAATGACCATTAACTAGGGAAGATGGGGGCTTGACCATGGCATCAGCCCATTGGGACGGTGGGGAGGAAGGTGAATGGGCAATTTCTTTAGTGTGGACAGCTCTCCCAGCATTGCAGGAAAGTATGAAGAGGAAAGATTTCCCAGCCTGCCAGACCTAGCTAGAGCAAGACTCCATTCCTCAGGCCTCCTTCCACCTGGTACCTTTGGGTCCCTGTGCCAACTACATATGAAGCCTCCAGAAGTCTATCACCTGTCAACAGAGACTGAGTTCCAAGGATATGACCACTGGGGTGTAGCCCACTCCCAAATGTCAGCCCCGTAATGTCAGTTTGCCAGATAAGAGGCAGTCTAGATGTCATCTAGTCCAATCTCCGTATTTTATAGCTGAGGAAACCAAAGCACATAATCAACTTGCCAGGTGTTAACACACAGACAGCTATCGCACAGCTGCTTAATAGCAAATCTTCTAGCAAGTACTCCTAATCAGGTACTCTTGCTACTATTTTACTGCTGTACCTCTTAAGGAAGCAGGAGGTGCAGAACTCTAAATTGAACTCTGAAGAGGACAGCAGGACAGGAACAAGAGCTTAGATTAGAGTTTCTCCCTCTCCATTCAGTTTAAATAAGTACTTCCTTTGGGACTAAAAAGTTAGAAAGACCTAGGCCTTCCCTGGGAACTGGGATCCAGTCCCATATCCTTCTGACAAAAGGACTCACTCATTATTATGTCTCTCTAGAAGGTCTTGACCAACCCCTGCCAGGACAGCTGAAAGAAGCAATTTAATGGAAGGCGATAGAGAAAGTGTTAACTTTTGCAGGATTAATGTGAGAGAGTTACTGAGTAGGGAAAATAGGGCAGAAGTCAGTAAACATCAACTTTCCAACTTTGTCTAGACCCCAAATTACCAAAATCTTGATTGAGAGTTCCACTATTTGGCTCAGCTCTTTCATTGTGTTGATCCCACGTTAATCAACGAGTCACTGGCTTAAATGAAAGTCTTCTGCTTCCCCCACTCTTTCCCTTATATTTCCCTAAGAGGCAAAAAGCATAGTTATCTCTTATCAGCATGGTAATACAAACTCCCTATTATTGACCTCTAAAAGATTGGAATGTCCTTCCCCACCTTGTCTGCCTAGCAAATTCCTAAGGTATCTTTTAAGGCCAAGCTCAAATGTCACCTTTTCTGTGAAACTACCTAATTACCCTCTCACCCCAGCAGTATTTATCATTGCTTCCTCTGGGATCCCATAGTAATAAGACTGTATTTCTATAACAGCATTTATTACATCATGAGTTAATTGTGTCTGCCTGCTCTGCTAAACTATGAACTTCTCAAAAAGTGTGACTATTTTTTGTCATCTTGAATCTCCAGAGCAGAGCACCATGTCTGATCCCTAGTAGGTGTTCATTAAATGCTCCCTAAATTAAGGGCAAAGCAATCCTGCTTCCATCCTCCATTTGCTCCTCCCCTTCCATGTCATCTAGAGATCTCACTAGGATTCACTTGGGAATGTTTTTAATAGGCCTTAGAGAACCAATTCTCCCCCTGACCTCTTTGTGATTTCCCTTGGATGCAGGGCCCCTTTGGGACCCAGCCCACTAGGTACTGTTGCAACTCACATGGGCTAACTGCTTTTCCTGTCACCCGTTACTATGCCTCAGATGGCCTAATCATACCCAATATGCGGCCCTCTCACCCTAACACTGAAGCAACTGTAGCTAAATACAAAGTTTCCTGAATTTTCAGTTGATATTAAATGATCAGAAAACTTTGGGTTATTTTATTAATTCCTGAACTTGAGAAGAAAAGGAAAAAAAAAATTATACCATGACAGAACTTGTGGGCACTCTGATAAGGTACCCATTTCTGTAAAAAGAAGCTACAACCTGGCCTAGAAATCTGCACAGACTTTGCTCACCTGGGTGACTCCTTACTCAGCGCAGTTACTGTTCAGTCAATGACTAAATCTTTCCTTAAACACTCTTGGGAAGTGAGAGTGTATTGTGTAGGGTTTTAAGGTATCCTTCCTCCTAGAGGGCTGTTGCATTTCCTTAAGTTTATTGTCTCACACTTTGGTTACTTTCCAATCTGAAATGCTTTAGGAATAGCTTTACACTCGCTTCTCCTACCCTAGCTGCCTCAGAAGTCAGATTCATATCGATGCACACAAACAAGCAAACTAGAGCAATCCTTGCTCCTGAGCAAAATAAAAGTCAGAAGATACAAGGTATGACAAGGGTAATGGCAAAGCCCTCTTCTCCAAATACATTTTTGTAGCTCCAGGTTTATGTTTGAAAGTCTATATCGATAATCCACTCCTTAGCTCCCACTTATGAAACAAAAGCCCTTGAAAGAATTAATACTTTGAGTATTTGTTATTTACACCTTAATATGGAGATATTTCAGATTGTTTCTTAAAGTTAGGCTTAAAGGGAAAGGTAGAAATAAAAAAAAAAACGTAGAGAAAGGTACAGGATATCAGCAGGATGTAGAAAATGGCAGTCTAGAGGATTAAAACGTTCTCCCCCCTCCCCAATTTTGTATTGGACTGGCTTTGCAGAAGAGAAAAATAAAAATATCTGACGGTACTGTACAAAGGCTAGGCACATCAGAGGTCTTCTAAAGCCAGTAAGGACAAATTCAATTAATAAGGTGGTAGTATAAAATGTCCCAGCTGTACTAAGGTTTAGAGGACAACCAATTTCAAATCTAGAGAGACTTGGGAATTGCTTATAGAAAGATACAAGGGGCTCTTAGGAGAACCATTATCATCTTTTGAGATAATGAAAGGACAGTCATATAATCTAAACGCACAGAGACCATGAACCAAAAGATAGAAGTCTCAAATTCTCTGTGTTAGTAGAGATGCAAATAGTTCTCATAAACAATGATTCACCTTAATTTTTCCTTCCTGCCCATAAAAAAGTTTGGGCTATCTATTTGGGCATTTCCTAAGATACCCAGTGCGTAACTGGTGTGTGTGTGTGTGTGTGTGTGTGTGCGCGCGCGCGTGCATGCGCGCGCATGCAAGATGGGGAATAACCCAGAGTATAGCTCTCTACTTGTCCGTATTTGATGGAAGACAAAATGAACCGTGAAAGGAGCACAATAAATTACAGAGTATCATCTCAGAAGGGAAAACTGTAAAAAGAATGAGAGACCAGAGTTTGGTGGGAACGTGAAAACAGAAATGCTTTTGGTGGCACATCCCCTAAAGCAAAGCAAGATTAGTCTGATCTGCTGTCTATCTCTGACCTTTCTGGATTAAATATAATGAGTGAGGTATGTGTGGGAGGATTTACAATTTTTAAACTTTTGTATATTTAAAAATATGTATTATTTTTGAAATTAAGAAGAAATGTAGTTATAAAATACATTGGTATAAAGGGAAAAAGGAGGAAGTATAATAAGGGAAAACCCAATAAGCTCCAATCTATGGGGGCCTAAGGAGGTCAGCAGATCATTAAAAATATATGGGAGGAGGGATCTCCTGTGCCTTATTAATCCATCTTCCTTTTCTCTACTCACCCCCCCCCCTCCTCAAGTGCCTTACTGTTTACTATTTCTATGGCACAGAAACCTGGGCTCCTGAAAAAGTAGACAGAGAAGGTTGATGCCAACCTTCTGGAATGGAATTTCTCTCTTCCCCAAATCCCTTCCTCAGTGATATTACTTCCTATTTCCAGGTTTGGTTCCATCTAACCATTACCTGTCCAGGAAAAACCCAAGTCTAACTCCCACAAAAGTTTCACCAACTATGGTCAGAAGATCCCATGGTGGCTGGGGAATCCCTAAGCCCCTTTCTAGTGCAGATAATAGAGAAAGCTGATTCTCCACTTCCAGGTCAGAGATATGGTATCCACTATAGACCACATTATTAAGTGAGAAAACAATCTTCCCCCAAATCCGACTTCTTAGCTCCTTTACAGGACTGCAAACTAAACAAGCTGAGGTTGGTACCAAGAAACAGAGACTGCACCCTAAACGAGCTGAGCCCAAGGGAAAGTGTAGGGGTCGAGTTTGGGACAGCTAACAGTCACAGAAAAAAAAAATCACTTTTGTCTTCATTGGCTACCATGGGAATATCAGAAAGGCTAAAATTACCACTTCTCAACACTAATGGGAACAAGAGTGAGTCCTCCCAAATCCCAGTGCCTCCAGCCCAACCTCGAGCATTCGCAGAAGCTCCCATAAGTGATACCAGGCCCTGCTTCCATTTCCCCAACTACCTTAGCCTTGTAGATTAGGAAAGCTTTCTTCGTTTGCCTCAGTTCTCCCCCCTGAACCCAAATCATTCTCTCGGCTCAACTCTGGGACACCCTAGTTATTTTTTAATAGTCACTTTCCCTTAAAAAGAATGCCTCTTACCCAACTAAGAACCCTTCTAGGGCCCTTCCAATTAGGCACCTCTAGAGAGAGCCCCAGCACCGGATACCCTCGGGTCCCGGGCGTCAGGGCTGACCCCTCCTCATCTCCCGGCAGATGGGCTTACCTCACCCGCTCCCCGGCCCTTTCCCCCAGCTCCTCCCTCTCAGCGCTGCTCAGTGAGGCCTGCCTCTGCCCTCACACCAGCCCCGGGCTTCGCGCGCCGGCCGCCGCCTGGCCGCCGGCCCGACCCGGCCTCACCAACTTCGGACTCCCAGCCTGCCAGGCCCCCTCCTCAGCGCCCCCAATAGGCCTGCCGGGGCCCGACCCCCTTCTCCCCTCTCCAGTGGGCCACTCTAAGCCCCGCTGAGGCCCAGACCCGCCTCTGCTCTCAGGCCAAGCCGCTCTCCTCTCCCGGGCGCCTTCGCCCCTGCCTTCTGGGCTCCATCAGCCCGGTACCTGGGGCTCCGTCTCCCCCGTCGGGCCCAAGCCTGTGTCGACCAGACAAACAGCCGCAGCTCAACCAAACCCTCCTGCCCCTCCTCCTCCTCCTCGCCTGGGGCGGGGGCCCCGGCCAATAGTACGATTACCCGCCTACCATCAAGGGTGGGTTCTGTGTGCAGGGACCCGCCAATCCTGGGGAGAAAGGCGGGTCTCTTTCGGCGCTGTCACCAACGAGGACGAGCCAGAGACCGGACAGGCGGGGCCCCAGGCCAATATGGAGAGGGAATCCTTGAAGATGGACGAGATAAGGAGCCATTGTTGAGAGAGCTCCCCGAGACAGGGGACGGTACACTGTGGACAGGCGTATAGATCAGCTAATAAAATCTTGACACCCTCATGACCCCGCCTTTTGACTCATAAACATCTAATCAGGTGAGTGACGGAGGCGGGTCAAAGTGAAACTTTAACCAGTACTACGAAAATTCGGGTCTTGAATGGCAGGCAAGGCGGGGTTTAAAGAAGCCTTAGGAAGGCCGATACTGACCTCCCCGCCCTCCTCCCGGACTCTGCTGACTCTAGCGCCGCTCCCTCTACGACCAACGCTCGGGCGTAAAGGGAAATAACTTTTAAGGACCTGGAGCCTGGGAATTTAAGTATCCCTTACGTCGGTGCGTCTTCCTTTTAGTGGGGCCGCAGAGGACAGGAGGTTTGAGGATGGCCGGTGGGTGGTCTGAGATGTTTTTTGATGGGGTGAGACAATGGCAACTACAAGAAGCGGTAGCTTGGGAGGCTTTAGCCCCTTCATAATAATTTTTCATACAGACAATCGATAATATTATGAAATTGTATTAAAAGATGAATAAAGTATCTTTAAGAAACTTTGTTGTTTGTGATGCAACAAAAAGGAAAAATGACTAGCTTACTGGGAAATGTAGTGTCGAGGTGAATTCTTATGGAGCCCACTTCCAACCACGTTGCTGCATCAAGCCTTTCCTAGTATTGAAATTCTGAAACTGCTCCCTTGAGTGTGTGTATGTGATGTATGTTGGGGCGGGGTGGGGGTGAGGTGAGGAAGATGCACGTTTATGGAGAAAGAAGTAGGAAATACAAAGGCTTCAGTTTCTCCAGATGTAAATGGAGTAATCATTCCCATTTTGCCCACTATTGGCACTATCCCAGTTGCATCATAGAAGCCAAAATGGGGTGGGGTGGGTACCCTGCACAGAGAGATTAGATAAAGTGGGGGTCTGTAACCAATTATTATATGTATGCATTCATATATTCTCAACATTCTTTCAGTAAATAAATACACAAACGTAAAGGAGGAAAGATGAACTATAAAACTAGGAACTTTTTTTTAATGAATTACAAACTAAATTACAAATAATGTTAATGGCAAGAACACTCAAAGACAGATGAGAGAAGAGAGACAATCATAAAAAGAAAAAATACTTTTTTAAACATTTGCATTACAAAAACCCAAGGTGCACATGGCAACAAATCAACCCACTCCCACTTAAAAACTACTATAACCTGAAATATAAATATAATTGTTCATCCTTCTTTTAAAGAAATATTTTTCCCCAATGTTCCCACTGAGTCACAGCTCTAAAAAAGTGTCAGCATTCTCAAATGATGTCTAAACCCTAACTTCCACTCCTATGGGGCAGCCTTCAAAGGATGATGCGACCTGGCACCTGAAGAACTAAGGATCTTAAAAGGAAGAGAAAAATTCAAACATCTTTCACTTGCCTCAAGGCCATAATCCCTATCCCAGAGCCCCCCAGACACCGCTTGCCCATAGAAGGGATAGGGCACTAGTGGCAATCATTTCTACTGCAGCCCTGCCAGGACTGCGGAAACTGGGAATCTTGAGTCTCCCAGACCGTTAGGTGAGATGAAACACTAAAACTAGGGTATAAACTGGTTGGATCTATTTTTAACCTAATTCTTCAAAATAGGCCCTCCCTATGTTTTTGTTTTGTTTGGTTTTCAAAAGTTCCAACTTACTCCCATGCTACCAGTTGGCCTAACAAACATGGTGGCTGCAGGAGGCTTGTAGTCTCTGTCATCCCAAACACAGGAAATAATAATTTCAGGGCTTTCAGAGATTGGGATGGCAAATCCTTTAAGAGGAGACGGGAAAGAGTCAGTCATTTTTTTTTTTTAAATACCAGCCCTCCTCAGCAATGACTAAGAGGAGGGGGATAGAGGCTGAGTTAAGTGCATATAATACTGAAGCTTCCTTTCATTTTTACCCATTTTCCCCTTTCACCCCTGTATCCCCAGAGTTGGCTGGCTAAGAAGGGAAGGTGAGTGTTAAGGCAGCCAGACAAGACAGAGGGCAAATAGCCCAGGGCCAAGCCAGATCAGGCCCCCACTGGGGGGGAGGGTGAGACCGAAGGCTTGGGGAAGAACATCAGAGTCGAAGGTGGGGTACTGGCTTGGTCACATCCTGGAAGAAAGGGTGAGTCAGAGCAGCCTTTGCTGAAATCCGCTTGTTGGGGTCATAATGCAGCATTTGCTGGAGGGAGAGATGTATACTGACTTCAGTGATGTGATAGTGGACTAAATGGGCAGTAAGTATTCCAAGAAGTCAAAAAAATGAGAATTCATTTTACCTAAGGCAAAGTTCCCATTTCCCTCCTCCCTATATCTAACCATTCAGTTGGTGTGACAATAGGAAGACAGAAGCAGGGTCTAGATAAATGCTGAGACCCAGAGTTCAGGGTCTCATCCTTCATTTAGGAGAAACCTTGCCCTAGGGTGGTGAATGAGAGGAAATGGGAGTCTCCCCCCCACTCTCACCGATAACAAGCTCCTTCCATCTTCATCCAGGGGAGGCACAACTTTGCTAAAATCTTGCCGGGCCCACTTGGGGAAACTCGGTTTATAATCAGGCATAGAAGTGACTCCTGGCCAAACGACCTCATCTGGGGTCCCCAGAGTCCGAAAGATCCGGAAGAGTTGGTCAATCTCAGAATCTCCAGGGAATAAGGCCCGGCGGGTCACCTGAAAATAGGGAAAGAGGAAAGGCCAATACCCGCACTGACGTCAGTCAACACTGCCTCCCATACAATGGAGGTTCCCACAGGCAGTGGTAGGTCAGCAGGGCCCCATGACTCCCTCCCCAGGAACTTTCATGGGGTCAGTCACACAGAGCCTGAGACAATGAAGTCCCTTCATCTGTCTCCTTGCCCCCTCCTTCCTTCCCCCAACCATGGCTTTGCAGATCCCCAAGGCTGGGTGGGGCTGGGAGGGGGTGAATGTCTGGGGTGCCACTGACATGTAGCAAAGGGATCCCAAGCCACTCACGGGGTGTGGGGTAGACACTGCGGTCATCCCCCCTCCTTGTGATGCAGCCACTTCTAGATAGGAGCACAGCGGGCAGAGACTGTGTCTTCCATTTCTTCTGTGTTCCCCACAGCACTTAGCATGGTGCTGGGTACACACTAGGTGCTTAACAAATATTTTTTGATGAATTGAGAGAGGAATATGGGCAATTGTAAGGTAATGCACTGGAGGATAAATGTACATTATATATATATATATATATATGTATATATATATAGGCTAGTCGTCTCCAAGTCCCCAGTTACAACCCAGATAAAGGACCATAAAACATATTGCTGATTTGATTTGAAAACTCAGCCCACTCCACTGTTGTATTAAAGGAGACAAGAGTTCTCACATAACACTGGGTCTCAGGGATCTTTCAGTCTGAAAAGCTAGAGGTTGAAGGGGGACATGATCCTAAGTCTGCAGTTTACACAAAAGGTGTGGCTAAGGTGAACACAGGTGGCCTCACTGCATTCCTGGCACCTTATGATAAGGTCTCCAGGTCAAATGAAAGAAGCACTAAATGGAATTCATTCTCCCTAATATATGTAGACTAAAGCTAAAGCAGCTGCAGAAATGATTTAGCTCAATTTGAGGATAAGAGATGTACGCTAGATACTAAGGCTGTTTAAGAATATCCTAACATTGTGATTGATATCAGGGACAATGGTCCTACCCTTTCCCTACCACCCACCTTGGTACTACTCTAGAGAAAGAACCCTGTGATAATAAAGAGCTATGGCTCTGGGCCAAGAAACAGTTCAGTTGTTCTTGAATGTGGGGAAGAGTGGGCTGGGTGGAACTCAGGCATGCCTCCGTACCATCTCAGCAAAGATACAGCCCAGGCTCCAGATGTCCACAGCTGTGGAGTAATATTTGCAGCCCAGAAGAATTTCAGGTGCTCGGTACCACAGGGTTACCACCTGCGGACAAAAGTAGGAAGGGGAGGGATGGTATATGGAGCATGGAGATTCCCACATCTCAGTTCCGCAACACTACTATAACTCTCGGCTGCGTAACAAATAGCTTCTTTCCCTCCATCCTTCCCTTCGTTCTGATTTCTCCTAAGTAAAATGACTACATGTAACTTCTTATCCCAGAATGAACCTAGCCCATGGCTCTGGGGCCATATTTTCTGAAGCCTCAATTTGTGACCTTCCTGGAAAATTTGAGACAAGTGGTCATAATTTTATGATATACATTCAGCTCTCCTGGCTTGATACCTATCAGAGCCCAGTAAGCTCCATAGTATAAACTCTGTGTACCCTGTAAGATCTCTTGTGTCAGAAATACTTTCCATCTAGTGAGAAACTACCGTCTAAATATCTTTAGTAACTTTGTGAATGTCCTTGTTAACACCTCCCAGGAAGTACAGAGAAGAAATGCAGAAAGAGACTGACCTCATGGGTGTAAGTACGAACAGGGACTCCAAAGGCTCTGGCTAGTCCAAAGTCTGCTAGCTTGATGGACCCTTCGGCATTGATAAGTAGATTCTGAGGTTTGAGATCTCGGTGCAGGACCCGATGAGAATGGCAGAAAGCTAGGCCCTGGAGCAGCTGGAACAGATAGCTCTGACAATGGAGAAAAAGAGGACAGTGTTTCTTTATCACACTGAGCAGATTAGGGTCTACTGCATGCCTCCAAAGCTCTATGAAAGCCTTTACTATGTTAGACTATAATTACATGTTTATAAGCTATTTCTCTCATAGGACTGTCAGCCCAGTGAGGCTAAGGACCAGGTCTTACTCAGTTTTGCATCTCTTTTCCATATCCTATGCCTAGCACACTGAAGGTGTTCAATGAATGTACACTGAATAAACATTTCTTGATAGAATGAAAATAGCTCAATGAGTGAAGAAATTAGCCCTAAAACAGACATTAGAGACTCACTGGCTATTTCTCCCACCAAACAGGTGGATGGGCTTTTTTGGAGGAATGTACCAAGTGCCCTCAAGTCCCAGTTATCTGAGTTTCATCTGACCATTGACTCAGTAGAGTTTCAACTTCTTTGATTCTCCTGCCTAGCCCAAGGGTTAGTAAGTATAATGAGCAGTGAAAGAGCTTCAAAAGAAAGGTGTGTGTGTGTGTGTGTGTGTGTGTGTGTGTGTGTGTGTAGGAAGAAGAGAGCTGAGAAAGAAACCAAGATCATAAAATAATCATTCAGTCTGAATTGCCTGCCTTCATTTCCCCCCAAGACATGCCTATGTTGGAGAAGAGTTGATGAGAAAGATTACCTTGATGAGGGGAAGAGGGATACCAGTAAGAGCAGAGGCATCCATGAATTTCTTGAGATCCTGGTGCAGAAACTCAAAAACCAGGTAGAGTTTGTTTTCTGTGTGGATGACATCCAGCAACCTACGGAAGGGAGGTCCAGGAATGGGAGGTGAGGGAGAGAATGCCCAGACTACACAGACAGAAGGCACCTTTTTTATTGTCAAGCACCTCCCAGGTATACACTTACTTGACAATATTAGGGTGGTTAAGTTCCTTAAGTAGAGAGATCTCTCGAATGGCAGTACTGGGTACACCTTCTGTCTCACTTGGAGAGGTTGGGAAAGCAGAAATGGAAATGTGGTTACAAATATTCCCTTTTCTCCAGCCCATTATTCTTTTTCCCCCACCAAGGAGATACCACCCCAATGTCCCCTAGGAAAATTAAAAGAGAAAGGGTGCTGTAGGATTTCATTCATGGGTGGACAGGGAGTGGCTTTGCAACATATTAAGGTCATTATTTCTTTTTTCCCCAAGGGTAGGTAAGTAAAGCCTCCTGGTAAAGGAGAAAAAGAGAGAAGGTAACAGAGGGGGAAAAAACAAAACAAAACAAACAAAAAGGAGTAGCAGCCACTCAGCCTCCTTAGAGGGGCCAGTGAGGTTCAACTGCCATTCTTTTGAAAGAGGGAGAGAATTCTAAGACGAGGGTGGGGCTGGGGCAGCGAAGAGGGCTCTTATTCAAAAAGGTGCTCTTCACCGGTTCCCACAAAACCTAACTCCACGGAGAGTCCTGGACCCCATCTCAGAGGCCTCTTTCCTCTTCCTGTGTCTTCCTCACTGCACATTTGGGGGCATCATTCGGTTTTGGGTAGCAAGTTTCCCACAGATTCGACACTCCTTATAATCTCCACAGGGAAATCTTCTACGGTCCTCCAACCCACCTCTCCACTTCAAAAGAAGTCCCTTTCTACTACCTTCCGGTCCCTGGACGGCTACCCGCCTGTTAGGGTGGGGGTGGGGGACACTCAAGAAGCCTCCGAGGTAGGAGCCCCGGCATATAGGCCACTCACGTGTCCAGGCGGATTTTTTTAAGCGCCACCACTTCTCCAGTCAGCTTGTTTTTGGCTTTGTACACAACTCCGTACGTGCCCTCTCCGATCTTTTCCACTTTTTGAAAGTTCTCCATGAAGCGCTAGTGAGTCGGGTTAGCCCGGCCCTGGAGCGGGGACCTGGGAACCCTGCAAAAAGCGGACCCCGGCTCTCGGGGGCGGAGGAGGGGAAAACAGGACCCAGAACCGCGTCTCCTGGTCCGGATGGAACTCAGTGTATCTCTTGCTCTTGTCAATTTGTCCAACTTGAAACAATGTTGCCGCCTCCCCCCACCAAGTTCCCTACCACCACCAGAAGCCCCGCCTCTCCTTCCCGCGTTTCCCTGGCCCCGCCCTCGCCCCTTCCTATTGGGCAACGTCAGAGTGGGAGGGGCTAACCAGCACCACCCGCAGCAAATGACCCAGTCCCGCCCAAGTTTGGTTTCGTGGGGCATTAAGACAAGTTTTTACCTCCTTGGGGAGTCGAAACACCTCTTTTCAAGTACCTGGTTTGGGCTCGAGTTTCCTACCTGTGTCCTGAGTCTGTAGACGTTTCCTGATCTCGCCATTTTCACAACCCTTAGGAAAAATGTGTAGCGATTTAAGATCAAATTCCACCTGGCCCAGGAAGCTTGGAATCTCATTGTAAGGGTTTCCTGGGTTTCGCAGGAGCCGTTGCCTCAGCCTCTCAGCCTACCCCGATACAGTCTATGTTTTTGGATGCAGGGTCTCAGTTTCTGTCTTTTTGAGAGGTTTCTGGCCTGATTCAAACAGATTCATTCACTCTCCCGAAATGAATTTTGTGTGTCGGGTACGCGTTAGTTACGTAGCTGCCCTTCAGTCAATTCTTTCTCAATAAAGATGAGAGTGACCCAGTGAAACTAGAAACTCATTGAGTAGTGGGATGTCCAGGGACTAGGATCCCTTGTCAGTATTGCCTTTCTCCAGTCCTCCTGCCCCTCCTAGGAATCCCCTAGAGGGAGAAGAGGAAGGGCTATGCAAATGAGCACCCCTTTCTTATATAGGGGCTTGTCCCAGCCCCCCAGCGCCTTTGGTTGCTGGAAGGAAGACAGGATGGATCTGGTGCAGAGAAAATGCCTTCTCCATGTGGCTGTGATGGGTGCTCTTCTGGCTGTGGGGGCCACAGAAGGTGAGTGTGGATACGAATAAGTGTGAACTGGGGGTTGCACACCTGCTCTGGTGTTTCCTCTTATAATGGGAGATACAGGAACACTTCAGGCTTCTCCCTCTCATTCGATTTAGTGAGGATATGGGCTCCTGAACTCTCTCCCCACATGGAGATTTGGGACTGAGCCTGAAAATAATCCCATATGCTTAAAAGGGCGAAGAGGACAGTGGTCTCTGTGGCCCTAATTCTGAGGCTCCCTGGACAATGACCTGGAGCAGGGGCTCCAAGAGGGTGAAATGAGTGGGGGACTCTTTTAGGCAATATCTTAGGCACTTGAGATAGGGCATTTAAAGTGAGGAGTAAGAAAATATGGTATTGGATAAAAAGGGTAAGGAGGAACCACCTCCTTTCTTTGGGATGGGGATGGGTGAACACAGCCCAGGCTTTTGTCCTGGAGCTGGAAGAGACACGCAGAGGGGTCTCAGCTGAGCATCACATGAAAGGGCTCTGGGAGATTGGGGCCTCGTGACAGGAGCAAGAGGTGGGGGTGAGGAGTGGTGAGAGGGTCTGGAATGCCACGTGCTGCTCTGAGGAGGGAGGGTTGGGAGTGGAGAAAGAATGGGGCATCTTATGATTCTATTGCTCTAGTGGTTGGATGCTCAAAGAGATGATTCCAGATCCTCCCTGTGCAGAATCAACTTGGTTTCCAGCACAAATTAGAAATGGAGTGGGAATAGTTTCTGCTGTGGTGAAATATATACACCATATCCCAGTTTTCTCTTTTCTTTCTCTAGATCCCTGGTCTCACAGACTTTGAGAATATTCTCCTTGATCTTTCCTCATTCATACTGCTGTTTCATATCTTTCTTTTACTATTTTCCTTAATGTATTCTGGAAACATTCTGTTCCTACTTGTTCACCTGAGGTTCTTAAAAGATTATGCTTACTTTTTGCATCCTGATTCTTAAAATCTTAAGTAGCCATTTTAGATATTCATGAAATCTTATGTGGACTGCATTTGATAATTTTGTCTAGAGTGAAGTAACAACGCTTATTCAATATTATTTATTTATTTTTTACAGATACATACTGAATGTGTAGGTTTAAAATAACAAGATATCTGGAATTTGCTTTGAAATACTTTAGCCAAAAAACAAACCACCACCAATAACAAAGAATAGGTAAAGTAAATGTGACAAAATGTTGATAGTTGCTGGATCTGGAGGATGCATATGGAAATCCATCATATCCCTTTTTCTCAGACCACTGCCAGTCAGTTGTCATAATGTTGTCTGCTCTATCCCCAACCCAACCTCTGCCTACCTCTAATCCATCCTCCTCACTGCTTGCCATAGTGATCCTTCTAAAACACATTTCTGATCATATTTGAAAAGATTCTAAAGGGTGAATTTTATGTATGTGAATTATATCTCAATAAAACAAACAAAATCTTCTAAGGTGTCCTTGCCTACAGGATAAAAGCCAAATTTCTTTGCTTGGCACTCAAAGCCTCCAAACAGTCTTCTTGGCCTCATCTCTCATAGTGTGCATCAACCATATTGCTAGTAATTCCCTATCATGCCATGTTTTCATGCTTATATCTGCTTCTACTGGGCCTTCTGCCTGGAGTGCTTTATCCTACAGGCTAAGTCCTCATTAAAGTCTTTCCCTATCTGCCAGAGTAGAACTAATCTGTTTAGTTCTTCATTTAGTTGCACTTTATGTATGTCTGCTATAGCTCATATTAAACAGTGCCATAAATTATAGTAATTTATGTATATGGGATATTGTTCCATAGTGTAGCGGTTAGCACGTCCGCTTTACATGCAGAAGGTCCTGGGTTGACACCCCAGTGGAGCCACAATCCATTGTCTATGGCCCTGCCACCCTGAACAAGCCCAATGTCTGATCTCAGAAGCTAAGCAAGGTTGAGCCTGGTTAGTACTTAGATGGGAGACCACCTAGGAAGACCAGGTGCTGTAGGCATAAATAATAATAAAATAATAAAAATCAAAAAAGAAAAAAAAATTTATGTATATGTCTATTTCCTATACTTTACTCTGAATCTCTTCAGGGCCATGTCTTATTCATTTCTTAAGTGTTTCGTACCTAGCATATTGCCTGGTACACAGTGGGTATTCCGTATATTAAAATGCACTTAAAATTTTTATATATACATTATTTTCAATTATAGTTGACATAGAATATTATATTAATTTAAAATGAACTTTGAGTATGAGGTGAGTGGGGCCACATGAGACCATGTTATCCTTTGAGAAGGGACTGAGTGAGGATCCTAGGGCCCTCTTGGTACCTTTCTTTTAGGACCCAGAGACTGGGACTGGCGTAGTGTCTCTAGACAGCTCAGAACTAAAGCCTGGAACAGGGAGCTATATCCGGAGTGGACAGAAATCCAGCACCCTGACTGCTGGAGAGGTAGGAACTTGGCAATTTCTGGGGAAGATATGATGGGAATGGGGTGGGGAGAGGAGCAAGAACTGGGTTAAATGTAGCTTGAGAAGAAAGTTAGGAGAAAGGTAAATGAGGAGGGGAAGCCAAAGGAGTCCCAGCTAATGCAGCTGCCCTTCTCAGGTGGCCAGGTGTCCCTGAAGGTCAGTAATGATGGGCCAACACTGATTGGGGCAAATGCCTCCTTTTCCATTGCCTTGCACTTCCCTGAAAGCCAAAAGGTGATGTCAGATGGGCAGGTCATCTGGGCCAACAATACCATCATCAATGGTGAGTACTTCTCTACTCCAGGTCCTCATTCCTGGGGCTCAGATTCCCTGGTATCTATCCCCAGTGAGCTCAGGGAATGCCCCCTCTCCCTTCTAATTTTTATTTTTTAACAAATTATGTATGTAATGCATATTCATTGTAGAAAAATTAGAAAACATAAATAAAAAGGGAAAGAATTATAGCCTCTAAAATGGGGGACAGAGGACTCAGTAGACATAGAAGTTAGACAGACTTGGATTTAAACTTGTTACCAATAAACAAACAAACAAACAAACAAACTTGTTGCCGGTTTGTGACCCTGAGCAAGATACTAAATTGTTGTGTGCTTCCATTTCCCTATTCATAGAATGAGGATGATACCTACCTTGGAAGATCATTGTAAGGATCAAAATGTGATAATATATAAAGAATTTAGCATAATGCCTGCCCTAGCCTATAGTAAAGGCTCAATAAATGAAAGCTGGTGGTTTTTTCTTTTTATCTCACTAGCTAGAGTAAATAACTCTAAACATTTTGATATATGGCCTTCCATCATCTTTTCTATGTAAGTATATACATATGAAACTTTACCTGTAGTTTCCATTCTTCCCACTACCACCCCAAATGGATTGTACCAAGGGGAATGTACTTTGTAGCTAGGAAGTATTCCCAGAGCCCCTCTCTGGGAGCCACGTTAGAGGTTTTGGTGTATAGAAAGGAATGCCAGGGTTTGAAGGTGACTCTGTATCTACCTTTCAGGGAGCCAGGTATGGGAAGGACAGCCAGTATACCCCCAGGAACCTGATGATGCCTGCATCTTTCCTGATGGAGAGGCCTGCCCATCTGGCCCTTGGTTTCAGAGGAGAAGATTTGTTTATGTCTGGAAGACCTGGGGTGAGGGACTCCCTGCTCTGGCCTGTAATCCACACTTGAATTTACCTCTTTCTTCCTGATCCCCTTTCCTTTTGTTCCCACCCTTTAAGCTCCGTGAGTTTCCCTAATTATTTTCCCTGTGGCTCCTTCCTCTTCCGTAGCACCTAGCTCTCTCCAACTCTCTCCATTACAGTTTTTTTTATGGGAGCTCTTTCCCAGTTATAGTCCCATCCCATGGAACCACTCCTTAGGACTCCTTTCCTGCCCTCCTTCCAACCTTCCAAATACCCTCTAAAATAACCATCCTTAATATATCTACTGACCTTCTTTCTCTGCCCCTATCTAATCCTGCCTCTCAGTCGACTTTCTTTGACCGGCAACCCCCACCCTTTCTGTTTTTCTTTCCGAAAACCTCAGGCCAATACTGGCAAGTTCTGGGGGGTCCAGTGTCTGGGCTGAGCATTGAGACAGGCACAGCAGAGCTTGGCATACATACCATGGAAGTAACTGTCTACCACCGTCGGGGGTCCCAGAGCTATGTGCCCCTCGCTCACTCCCGCTCAGCCTTCACCATTACTGGTAAGAATTTAGGAAGGGGCAAGGCCAGTCCTTGCAAAGGCAGGAGAAGAAGGTGGGGAGGCTTGGCTAGACTGGAAGGGGAAATGGGAAGTGGTGCATAACCTTAAAGGGGCAGAGCCAGGAATACCTGGGCAGAGGAATGTTGGGCTTGGAGCCATTGAAGGGATGGTCGATCAGCTTGGAATTGGAGGGTGTGTCTATGAGAGGAGAAGCTGTGGCCCAGGTGTGATTTTCCCCTTTTTTGGTTCTATTACCAGACCAGGTGCCATTCTCTGTGAGCGTGTCCCAGCTACAGGCCTTGGATGGAGGGAACAAGCGCTTCTTGAGAAATCAACCTTTGATCTTTTCCCTCCAGCTCCATGACCCCAGTGGCTACTTGTCTGGGGCAGATCTCTCCTACACCTGGGACTTTGGAGATAGTACTGGGACCCTGATCTCTCGGGCACTTGTGGTCACTCACACTTACCTAGAGTCTGGCCCAGTCATTGCCCGAGCGGTGCTTCAGGCTGCCATTCCTCTCACCTCCTGTGGCTCCTCCCCAGTTCCAGGCACCACAGATGGGTATGTGCCAACTGCAGAGGCCCCTGACACCACAGCTGGGCTAGAACCTACAGCAGAAGTCGTAGGTACTACACCTGGTCAGGGGCCAACTGCAGAACCCTCTGGAACCACAGCTGTACAGGTGCCAACAGCAGAGATTATAGGTACTATATCTGTACAAGTGCCAACTGAAGAGGGAATAGGTACTACACCTGAGCAAGTACCAACCTCAGAGGTGATAGGTACCACACTTGCAGAGATGCCAACTGCAGAGGCCATAGGTACACCTGAAGTGTCAACTGCAGAGCACTCTGAAACCACAGTTGCACAAGTAACAACTACAGAGTTGGTGGAGACCACAGCAGGAGAGGTACCCACACCTGAGCCTGAGGGTCCAGATGCCAGCTCATTCATGCCTACAGAAGGTATTACAGGTAAGAAGGCCAATGTGAATGAAGTTTATTGAGATGGGGCATTTGTTACTAAAGAGCTGAAAGATTTACTCAGGACTCAGATGTTACCCTATCCTTTGCTTAGCAATGGAGTCCCCTCAGGACCCTCAATGGTTTTAAAGCCCTCAAGTCTCTCTTAATGACATGGAATATATGTGGAGTTTAGGAAGTCAGGGTCTTCCCGTAGGCCCGGGAGAGAGAGCTTGTTGCTTCTCTATCCCTGAGGAGGGCTATTCCCTGAGGGGCAGGCCAGGGAACAGACTGTGATCATATATATATTTATATCTCATTTCCTGTTCAAATGTAAATGCATAGAAATCTTTCCCAGATTCGATGCCATTTCCATCCCTAGAATCTCAACCCAAAGCAGATCAACCTGAAATTGTGATAAGAACACTGAAAAAAGAGGAATGAGATAGTAATGTTTAGATGAGTTAACACATGTCAAGTGTCTAGCCCAGGACCTGGCACAGTGTGGAGTGGTATAAACATTTGGGATTTTTTAGAACTCCAGCTCTACCCCTGTGTGACTCTGGGACAGTCATATATCCTTCAGGGACTCAGATTCCTTCTCTATAAAATGAGATTTCCCAGGTCTTGTCTGACTCCAAGCCTGGATCCAGTAGCTCTGGCTCTACCTGGGAAAATGCCTGCTTGGCCTCTGTTTTCAGGTGAGTCATTTGAGTCATTTGTCTCTTGACTTTCCCTCTTCACCCCTCTCCTGCCAGGCTCCCAGAGCCCCCTGCTGGACAGTACAGCCACCTTAAACCTGGTGAAGCGACAAGTCCCCTTGGATTGTGTTCTGTATCGATATGGCTCCTTTTCCCTCACCCTGGACATTGTCCGTGAGTCTTGCTTGCAATGGGGGCTGGTGGAGGGAAGCGTATGCTGCTTAGAGCTGCTAGTGGAAGCATACTATGGAATGAGTTACTCACCTGGACAAGAATACCCAAATCCCATGGTTTTCATTTGAAGGCATGCGGATGGGATTAGGAAAGCAGCCTAGGGTTTTTCTGTCTATGTGCCTTTGAGGAGTTCTGATAGAAGAATACCAGACTTAAAATTTTGCGACTTTGCAGAGGGTATTGAGAATGCTGAGATCCTACAGGCTGTGCCATCTAGTGAAGGGGATGCATTTGAACTGACTGTGTCTTGCCAAGGCGGGTAAGTGTCCCACTGGTTGCCCTGAATACTCCTGGGTTGACTGTTGCCCTGCTCTCTGGTGTTTAGTGTTCCTACACAGAACTCCTGACATAATATGACCCCTCTCCCAGGCCGCCCAAGGAAGCCTGTATGGACATATCATCACCAGGGTGTCAGCCCCCTGCCCAGCGGCTGTGTCAGCCTGTGCTACCCAGCCCAGCCTGCCAGCTGGTTCTGCACCAGGTTCTGAAGGGCGGCTCGGGGACCTACTGCCTCAATGTGTCTTTGGCTGATGCCAACAGCCTAGCAATAGTCAGCACCCAGCTTGTCATGCCTGGTAGGTACTTGGTCAAGAGCTGGGATAATGAAGGGGAGTGGACAGAGGCTATCTGGTAAGGAGAGCAGACACTGAAGCAGTGTCTGGAATTCCACTCACAGGTCAAGAAGCAGGCCTTGGGCAGACTCCCCTGCTCATGGGCATCTTGCTGGCATTGATGGCTATGGTGCTTGCATCTCTGATATATAGGTGAGAACCCCATCATCAAGCTGACACCCCCTATTTCTTATTACCTTCACTTACTCTTTCTCAAGGGGAGAAGGAATCACCACTCCCTTTGAGGAAGTACAGTGTCCAGGAAAGAGCCCAGACTTGGAAGTTAAACAGGCCTGGACTGCAGTCTCGCTGGTGGGACCTTGGGGAAGTAGCTTAATCTTTCTGAGCCTCTGAAAAGTACAAAAACTAATATCTGCTCTGTGGGGCTATTTTCAGCATTAGAGACAATGTGGATAAAGCATCTTGTTTCAAAACAAGAGTGCAAAAATGATGATATTGATGACTGTTGTTATTAGCTATATCCAGAGTGGTAGAGGTTGGGTGAAGTGAGTTCTCCACCTGGGAGAAGGGGAGATCCCCAGGCCTGGAGTGCCAAGGTCCTCAAAGTAGGGAAGCTCACAGGGAGAGAAGAATGGACAGAGGTTACCATAGGAACAAGAGAGGATGAACCTTATCTGTAAGGAGGAGGGGAAGGAGCTAGGATCAAGGCCAAGTAAACCTGGGATATAAGTATGTCCTCTTCTTTGGAGAAGTAAATAGGCTGCCCTTGTCTATTGCTAACCATTTTCCCCCTTCTTCTCCCAATATCAGGCGCAGACTTATGAAGCAGGGCTCCTCAAACACCCTTTCCCAGCTGCCACACAGTAGCACTCACTGGCTGCGTCTGCCCTGGGTCTTCCACTCTTGCTCCATCAGTGAGAACAGCCCCCTTCTCAGTGGGCAGCAGGTCTGAGTACTCTCATGTGATGCTATGATTTACCCAGGGTGGACAGCAATGCTTATCATTTTTCCATTCTCCCCTTGGAGACTACCACTACCTGAAATAAATACTCAGAACCCGGTGCTGTATTTTTTCTTGCTTCTTGAGAGAATTTACGTCATTTAAGGAGTGAAGGTATAGAGGAAGAAGGTAAACCACTTACTTAACAGATATCCCAGTAGGGGAAAAAAAGTCATTTTATTCAGATGAGGCACTTTCAATGTATGTGTTTGTGGTACGTGTTTGTGTGTGCGTGTTTGTGTGTGTGTGTGTGTGTGTGTGTGTGTATGTGCGTGCACATGGGGAATAGTGGAGGTGGTACAGGATAATAAATATTGTGAGGATGAAGGAAAACTCCCTTGAGCTGGCAGGAGGATGATGTGGCAGCAGTATACAGAATACAGTCCAGGGAGTACAGTCCAGGGAAGTGGGTTCAAGGCTGGCTTTGAGGTTTAGGTGTCCTTCTCAGCACAAGAAGCCAAAGAAATTGGAGGAGCGTGGAGGTGGGCCCATGAGCATGGGCATCTGGTTCCTATGGGTGATCTTGATCTGGAAGAGAAGGGCCATGTTCAGAGGCAGGACCTGGTACTGTAGGGATGGAGCAGCAGAGACCTGGGGGAAGATCTGTGGGTTTTAGGGTAGGTTTCTGGGGTCCTAGAAAGTCCAAGGGCTGAGAAATCAGGATATGAGATAAATGGTGCACAGGGGAACTTCAGGCATTGGGAGGAAGTAAAGAAGCTATAGAATGGAGATTTAGAATCCATGGAGCCTGAGGGTTCAGTTTTCGGCAGGCACAGGCAATACTCACTGTACAGGGTGTCTGCATCCAGGGTTCTCCATCAATTTGCATGGGAAGGGTTTTTGTGGTGCTGTGGGAAGCCGAAGCAGATAGGTGGAGATTTCTTTACCAACCAATACCAAAACTCTGTTTCTGAAGTTGGCTTTGACAGCCTTTGGTACTGAGGAAGATCTAGTACAGCTGCTATTCCCATGACCCTAGTGCTCCTGGCCCCACTCCTTCCCGTAGAGCCCCTAGCCAGAGTTTTCCTTACTGGAAGGTGATCTCAGAGCACTTGGCCAGCCGACGTCCAGCACTCTTGAGCTTGGTATAGATCTGGCCCATCTCAATTGCACCCTCCAGCCCTACTACTTCCAGCCGCTTGTCGCTTAGGTCTGGGGATGGAAAGTAGCAAGATAGGTTTTGCAGAAGAAGGGTGACTCCAAAGAGAGTCACACCTTCCCCTTTTTCCTGCCCTCAGCTCCCAGGGCTGCTCGTCTCACCCGGTACACTGGTTTTCAAGATGTCAGGGTCGGTGATGACCTTAGCTGTAGCGCCTAAGGCCTGGTTGATCCCATGGATGTCCCCATGGGGTCTCTTGGTATCACCCCAGAGGTTGGAGCCTCCATGTGTGCTAGGGATGTTCAGCACTGCAATGCCTTCCAAAGACAGGTTGCTCAGATTCAGTGGTTTCCCACAGATCTGAAGGAAGGAGAAAACAGATCCTTACCTCATGGCTTAATCAAAGATGTGACTCTTCCCTTCACCAGATGACAAACTGGGAAGATCAGAATTTGGAGTTTTGCAAGGGATGAAAGGAAATAGGGACTGGTATATCTTGAGAACTTAAGAAATCAGAATTGGAGAGCTGGAAGGTCAAAGCAGAGGTTCAAGAATATGGGAAGTTCTTGAGGGCACCTGTGAAAGGAGAAACTAAGATATAAAAAGCTGAAAAAGATGTAGGGTGAGGTCTCATCCTACCCACCTCGACTGTCAAAGACTCCTCCAGCTTTTTGCACGTTGAGAAGATGGATTCAGATGTGGCGAATTCGAAATACCATAACTTGTTCTTCATTCTGTGTCAGCCCCAACACAAGGCCCAGTGGCAGGGTGAGGGGGAGTGGGGATAAGTTACACAGTGCTGGTAGGGGTAGGCTAGTAACAGAAAAGAGCATTAACCTCATGACTCCAGACCCATGTGGAACAGGGTAGCTTTGGGTTGATGGGTTTCCTAGAGTTGTCACTGACCAAGTGCTCTCGTCATACTTGGCCACAACCTGGTTCTTGCCACTGTGTATGCCCACCCCACCCCCACTTTCTCTCACCTGCTGTTGAACTTCTCGGGATATTTCTCTCGCATGATGTGGAATCGGTGAGCAATAGAGGCATCCTGGGAAGTTTAGGCATGTAAGATCACAGGCCTGCCTTTTCTCAGCACAGAACTTTATTTCTTTAACTCCCCCATTTGGAAGCAGTATGTCCCACATTCTTTTCTTGCAACTCACACCACTGTACCCCATCCCCGATTTCCTTGTGTCACAGCTCTCTTAACCTCTACCTTCTCAGTCTGCTCTCCTCCAGCCTCTGCCTGCTTAACCCTACTTCCTCCCTTCCCCCATGCCCCACTCCACTGACCACACCAATGGAGAAGTAGTTATTGATGATTTGAAAGGGGACTGGGTCACTCTTTTCTTCAGTTTGTTGGGGTATCACCTCCACAGACCATCGATCCATATGTACCACTTTACTTGTCTCTAAATCCTTGAGAATCTTCCCCAAATTCTGTCCCTCATACCCTAGGGATGGGGGAGAAGATAGGTTAACTCAGTTCCACAAATTCCCAGGGATCCTCTGCCCCAATTCTTCAGACTCCCTCAGCCCTTGCCAGTGAAAAGGCAGGGTGCTCAGTCATGGTTCCCATGGACTCTGCTGGCCCTTTTCTCCACACTGTCATGAAGAATGATTGTTCCCAATGTATGTATGCATCTAACAATAATGCCAAAGTTCATCTGGAAGATTAGAGAAAATGGCCAGGAAAATTTTTTAAAAATAAGTGATGAATAGGTATAATCTGTCTGTCTGTCTGTCTGTCTGTCTGTCTCTCTTTCTCTCTCTCTCTCCTCCCACCCCCCCGTGACACTTTCTCTTCTCATTCTACCAGATCACACACAGTATAGAGCAATAGTGTTTAAATTGTGTGATACTGACACAGTGAATAGAATAAAAAGTTCAATAGTATTCAAAGAATAGAGTGCCCAAAAATAGACTCAAATATATATGAGAATTTAGCATATAGTGACATTTCAAATAAGTGGGTAAGATAGATTATTCAATAAATGGTGCTGGGTGTAGAAGTCACTCCTTATACTAAAATAAATTCAAGATGGAGGGGGATGGGAGGAGGACGAAGAGGGTAAAGGGGATCAAATATATGGTGATAGAAGAAGACTTGACTTCGGGTGATAAACAATGCAATATACAGATGATATATTATCGAATTATATTATACACTTCAAACTTACATAATCTTATAAACCAATGGCACCTCAACAAATGTAATAAATTAAAAAATTCAAGATGGATCGAAGAATTTAAATGTAAAAAAAAGAAGCAGAATTTCTACTAGAAGGAAAGATGAATAAATGTTTTAATAATCTCTGAGTGGCCTTTCTAAAGCATAATATAAAACTAGGAGCCAAAAAAGGGAAAAACTGATCAACACAATTATATTAAAATTTAAAACTTTTGTATGGTTAAATAAACACATATCTAAAAAAATACAAAATACAAACTGGGAAAAAAATATCTGCAGCACATATAATAGACTAACTTCTCCAACATTCAAAAAAAGCTCACCGATCACTATTTTTACAAAGTCAATAGAAAAATGGGCAAATAACAGAAATGAACCAATCACAGAAGAAATACAAATGGCCAATATGCATATTAAAGATGCTCAGTACTATTAATAATTAAAAGAATTGAAAATTAAAACAATTAGTAACTTTTTCTTGTCTATCAGATTGACAAAATATGAAGAGATTGAGAAAATCAAGCGTTAAAGGGATCATGAATAAACTGGCACTCTCACTTGCTGTTAGTTGGAGCATAAACTGGTATTTTACTTTTGGAAGGCAATTTAGCAATTTTTATTGAAATGTTACCAAATTTTATCAAGACATATCCTTTGACACAGCAATTCCACTTTCAGGAATTTCACCTACAGAAACTAACACACATGTGCACAGAGATGGGCAAGAAATTATGCTGAAGTACTTTCTAAAACAGCAAAAAAATTGGAAACAATCTAAATGCCCATCAGTAGGGGAAGGTTATATAAATTATGGCAAATCCATGCCATGAAATAATGTACAGCGATTGAATACAGAACAAACTTTGTAGGTACTAACATGGAAAGATCTCCAAGACACATTATTCAATTAAAAAAGAAAAACCAGAACAATCTGAGCAGTATGATCCCATTTATGTTTGTTTAAAAGTTGTCTGTGTGGATATGGTTCCATAGTGTAGTGGTTAGCACGTCTGCTTTATACGCAGAAGGTCCTGGCTTCATGAAACCCCAGTGGAGCCACGGTCCATGATCTATGGCCATGCCACCCTGAACAAGCCCCATGTCTGATCTTGGAAGCTAACAAGGTTGGGCCTGGTTAGTACTTGGATGGGAGACTACCTAAGAAGACCAGGTGCTGTAGGTATAAACAATAATAATAAATAATTTTTTAAAAAAGTTGTGCGTGTATGTGTGTGTGCACATAAAAACAGAAAAATGAGTGCAAATAGGAAACAGTGATTGTCTCTAAGATGTATGTGGAATTTGGTGAGGGACAGGGAAGAGGAAACTTGAATGTGAAGACTTACACATTTTACTTTAAAATTTTTTGGTGAAAATGTACTAATGTATTATTTATGTATTTTAAAAACTAATCAAATGTAAAATGTTCATGCTCTTTGAGCCAGAAATTCCACTTCTAGAAATTTCTCCATGCAAGGGTGTTCACTACAGCATGATTTGTAACAAAAAACTGAATGCTACCCAAATGTCTATAGAGAACTGGGTAAATGAATTATGACATATTCACACAAAGGGATGCTATTCAGTAATAAGAGTGAGGCAAACCTGACTATATTGAAATATGATTATAACCAAGATGAGCTACTTAGTTTTAAAAAAGAAGAAAATAATCTATAAAATGACCCCATTGTTTAAATACATATTATTCTGTGTCTAGAAAGAAAACTATGAAGAAATAGACTCCAAAACCTTAGGGATTAGTTTACAAGGAACTTTCCCTTCCTTGTCATGTATATCTAAATTGTCTGAATTTTTTTTTTTTTTTTTTTTTTTTTACCACAAGCATGTATTTTTGTAATCAGGAAAAAAATTACTAAAACAGTCTATACTTCCTCATATTCCACTGATAGTCCAGCCCACTATAATTTGCATTTCACTATACCACCCTGCTGAAACTCTTTGGGCAAAGACTGCCAATGATTCCTGCCAAAACCGATAGCATATCTTTAGTTCTCATTTTAATTCATAAAACTCCTTACTTGGCTTCTAAAATACCACTCTCTGAGTTACAGAGGACCCTCTCTGTTCCTTCTTAGTCTCTGTGGTAGGCAGAATAATGGCCCCTCAAAGATGTCCACATCCTAATCTCCAGAATCTGTGAATATGCTGCCTTATATGGCAAAAGAGATTTTGCAGATGTGATTAAATCAAACATTTTTAAATGAGGAGATTACCCTAGTTTATCTGGGTGGGCCCAATACAATCACAGGAGTTTTTATAAGTGAAAGGGGAAGGCAAGAGAAGAATCATAGAGGATGTGACAATGGAAGCAGGGTTAGAGTGATAATATTGCTGGTTGGAAGGGGTCCCAGAGCCAAGGCATGCAGGCAGCCTCTAGAAAATGGAAATGGCAATGAAAGGGATTCTCCCCTGGAGCCTCTAGAAAAAAACATCTTGACTATAGTGCTGAGGGACCTGTTTTAGACTTCTGACCCCCAGAACTGTAAGATCATAAATTTGTGTTGTTTTAAGCCACTTTTTGTGGTGACTCATTATAGCAGAAATAGGACGCTAATACAGACTCCTTTAATAATTCATCTTCCTCTGCCCAACCCTTAAATAGGGTGTTTACCAGGATCTTGCTATCCTTGTCCACCTTCTCTTCTTACCTCTTTCCCTGGGTAACTTATCGACTCTCAGGATATCAATTACTTTCTAGAAGCAGATGGTTCTTGAACATGTATCTATAGTCCTGACTTCTCTCCTAAATTCCTAACATTGACTTCTAACTACCTACCACACTTCTCCATCTGAGTACTCCACTGACACATCAACTCAGTATGTCCAAAACCAATTCTACCTTTCTTCCTTAAAATGGTCCTCCTCTTGTATTTCCTATCTTAATAAATAGTACCTCCATCTGCTCAGTCTACTAACCCAGAAAATATCCTAGACTTGTCTTCACCTTGTTCTCCTCCACAACCCATTAGTTACCAAGTATGTGGCTTCCACATCATAAACTCCACTGCTGTGACCTTTGCTTTTGTGTTCATTATCTCTTGACTATATTATTGCAGTACAAGTACTTTCTTATCCTGTCTCCTTCCTCGAACCTATCCTCCACAGAGCTCCCATAGCATATTCCTTCCATCTCCCCCTCTTCACGTCTCTTCAATATCAATACAAATTTTCATTAGCGCTGTATTTATATCATTATTTTCATGATTTGGGTTGCATTAGTAGAAATTGCTATGAGAGTCTCATTTGCAGAACACAGTAAAGACTCAAAATACATGATTTCAAAGTGTCTAATACTGTAAATGAAAACAAAGTCAGATGTTGAGTTTTTAAAAACTGGCCAAAAAAAATTGGTCATATGTTTACATACAAGATTTAAATTATAATATGTACTTGGAGACATGTCTACTTCCTGGAATAATATTTTATAAAAGGAGAGAGTAATTTTACTATATATACTGTATGTTATTATATATATGTAACTAAAAGAAAAAATGGGTATATATTTTAATTACATCTTCCATGAGTTTAAGTTACATCTTTCTTTTAGTTACATCTTCCATGAGTTTAAGAGTTTCCCATGGTTCAGGGATTGTACATTCAAAGACTTCAGTGGTTAGAAAGGTAAAGTGAATGAGTGAATAATAGCAAGGAACCCAAGGAATTGTGGTGAATTGAAGAATACATGACTTGCTTCTCAGAAATAACCAGTCAAAAATTAAAACACTGCGAGGCAAACAATACAAATAATTTCTGTGGGCTTTCACCTTCCAATCTCTGGCAGGATAAAGTTAAAAACTTCTCAGCACAGCATGCACGACCCTCCACAATCTGCTCGGCTCAGTCCTCTCTCTCCTCATTCCCCACCTTGCACCCTATGTCCCAGTCACAATGAATGACTCACACTTTCCTGAATGCACCATCATGTTGTTTGGTGGCTCCTCCTCTGGCTTTACACAACTTCTTCCACCTAAAATGTTTTTCACTCTCCTTAGCAGACCCCTATTCTATAATCTCCTGTGAGATATAAGAGGTGGACTCTGAATCCAACAGCCTCAACTCCAAGACACTTCAAACTCCAACCTGCCCAACAGTGACCTTTATAACACCATCCCTTGAATGTTTTCTCTTTTAAGGGAGGAGGAGACTAGAAATGCAAGTGCAGTTAGGAGACTGTTGCAATAGACTTGGGAAGAAATTACGAAGAATGAATAAATGACCCCCGATTAACTGGTTGAATGAATGAATGAATGAATCATGACCAAGCTCCCTGCTAGCTCCATCACTCAGCATCTGCCTTAGCACTTACACAACCTTCCTTATTCCCCATACTCCTTGATGCTCTGAGCCTTAAGAGTTGGTTGAGAGAAATAGAAGGATATTTTTAGGTTTATAGGGAAGAGGACCATCACCCTTGACTCTTTTAGGTTCAGACTGTGGTCCTTGTTTCTTCTAAAGCTTTCTTCCTTTGGGACAATCCACTTTGGTATCCACCCTTCTGTGCCTCTTCTTCCCTAATCCTTTTTGTGTACCAGATACCTAGATGCCTTCTAGGTGTGCCTTTCCCTTCCTATCCAGCTCTACCCATCCCCCAGGAAAACAATTTCTAATCACTTACCTCCTCCCCATCTTAGGCAACGAGCTAGATCATTTCCAGTGCCCAAGGGCAACACAGCAACAGGAGGCACAACAGGCAAGTTGGCTTTGTCTAAGAGGGGCAGGTGAGGAGATGGACAGAGGGAGTTAGCTCTAGAAGGCCACTGCCCCAGTGCCCTGCCCGGAGCCTCACCCTGCACTGACCAATGGTCTCTAGGATCCAGCCTACTGTGCCATCTCCACCACACACCAAAATCCGGTAATCAGGAACTTCTCTGAAGAATCTAAGCCTGAGACAAAAGGTGAGAGAGAAGATGAGAAAGGATAAAAGGACCAAGGCTACTCAACTCCTGGACAGGCAGATTACTTCTCATCTGCACATTCTTATGGCACCCTTCCCCTTTGTCAAAAGACTTTTTTCTAATAAGGTCAGAGGAAAATTGCAATGAGGAAAGTTATAGACACTGCTCAGTGGTTAGGGAGAAAGTGGTACTTCCATCTTTTGAGAACAGAATAAAAATGAGCCAGGGCACTCTGAGGTGGGGATACCCAGTGACCCTAGTAAAAGCAGCATTCTGAATTCTAGTTTCTTGGGGTCCCCTAACCCCCTCCCACAACATGCACTCTCTCCTCTCTCTCCCAACATACACAGAGAGGCAAACATGCACACACTGTGATACTGCCCCCAACCTACACTCACCCTGGCTCAGGACCATCCTTTAGGAGGTTGAACACCTGTCGAGGGTTTAGTAGATACTGGAATTTCCAAAGCACCCTGTGTGATGGAAATAGAAAGGCTCGTAGCAGGGAAGGGAGAGACTGTACCCCACTCTCCTGATGTCCTCCTCAAAGTATGTCTCTCCTCCATATACACAGGTTCCCAAACACTGTCAGTCCTCCCCTTTGATCTTAGAAGACAAAGTATATCTCTTCTCACCTCTCCCCCTGCTTCCCACCACTCTTAGGGTTGACAAAGACCAGAAGTGGGTGAGTGTGAGTAACAGGGTCAATCTGCATGGGGAAAGAAAACAAGGATGAGGAACATAAGTTTTTGTTAGAGTTAAGATGGGCCCTGGAGACAGGGGCAGAAGGCTGACATGACCCCATTTCTCCCTCCCCCAGCAGGTTTCCCACTTCATTCTCTCCAAGAGGGCTCCAGCAAAGGAAAACCAGCTCCCACCATGACTCCCAAGCCTCTTAGCCCTGTACCCGCAGAGCCTCAAAGGTATTCAAATTTAGATCATCCATGGTCTTCTGGCTTGTTTTACTACTTTTATGCTCCTGTCCAGAGGCCTAAGAAGGGAGAGAAGCAGAAGAAAAGAAAACCGGATTGTGTATGAATCCTTAAACAGATTAGGGTCTGACTTGAATTCTAAAAGTATAGGCTCTCTGCTCTAGATGGCACTGTACGTATGTGTGTTTTTAAATTGGGCAGCACTCCTGCCTCCTCCCAGCTGCTGCCCACAGGTCTCACCAGGACACTGGGATAGATGGAAGATGGGGGCAGGATGTGATCCCGGAGCAGCCCACAGTCACACTCATGGCCCAAGGCTTGCAGGCAGTCATCGTGGATCTGAAAGACAAGGTGAGCATGGAGAGACCATGGAGGTCCTACCCTCCTGTCATCTCTCAATCTTGGGGCCTGGTACTAAAAAGGGGTGACTGTGAGTGTTAAGGCATATGCACCAGGAGAGGAGACTAGTGGAGGAGAGAGGGCAGCTTAAGGAGGGGCCCCAAGGCATAGGCTGGAGAAATTGCTCCTGAACTCACCTCTAGGTGGCACCACACACAATGCAGCCCCACTAGACCATGATAGATCTTGATCTTTTTCTGACACCGGTCACATCGCCCAGACACACAGCCTCCTCGCACCCACACATGTGATTGGACCTTGGGGAGAAAGGCAATCCCTTGTCTGAGAGGGTCTGAACAAAGACTGGAGAAGGGCTGAGGGCTGCAATGGGCCAAGGGTCAGGGCCAGGATGTGGGTGGTGATGGGGTGGACTTAAGGTCACTCACACCAATGTCCTTCCGAGACTTGGCATAGGTGCTGACTTCGCAAGGCAGGGCCTTCATGGCACACTGGTCGTGAACGGTGTACTTACAAACTGGGCAAGAGGGAAGGTCAGAGCCTTAGCTGTAGCCCATCCCCCTATTTCCTCCTTACCTGGGGGTGAGGTGGATTACTCACTGAAACAAGATGTATAACCCTTTGTTGTGAGGGTGTGGTAGGGAATTAAAGTTTGGGGTGGGGGCTCACCTCTAAGACCTATGCGTTTTTTTTTCACTCTTCCCCCTAAAAGAGTAGTTGCTACTATATACCTACCCCTACTCCATTCATTTGCCAATAACTAGTTGGGTGATAAAAAAAAAGAGGCCCAGATGATAACAAATACTACTACTACTACTACTACTACTACTACTACTACTACAACTACAACAGCTAATTTTTATTGCAGACTTAATAGTAGGTACATGCACTGGGTGAAGCACTTTTCTTGCATCAACTTATTTAATGCTCACAATCACCTAATTTCCAGTTGAGTAAACTGAGGTTTAACTAGGTCACATAACTAGTCAGTGACAGAGCTCAGCGTTCAAACCCAGGTCTCCCTAAGTTCAGACAGCCATGCTCCCACAGAGAGCTGGGCTGCCCCTCTGCTCCCACACTCCCAGGCCCCATCACTCACGGTTACAGCACAGTCCCTGCTTGCCAAGACCAATGCTCGACTCGCACATGTTGCAGTAGACTGGTCGGGGGAACCTCTTGGGTCTCCACATGTGCTGCCCATTGTCCTTCAGGGTCTGGGAGGGCACAACAGATGCTAGGGAGTGAGGGACAGCCTCTGGCAAGCACAATCCAAAGCAGCTGTCTTTCTCATCCTCACAAGTCTCTCCTACTCACCATCTCCAGACCCAGCAGCACTAACAGTGGCACAGTAGTGGCTCCAGCCCGGAGCCACTCAGCTAGGGAGACAGAGCCACTGCCATCATAGTCGATCTCTTTCATCATCTCTTGAAGAATCTGAGCAGAGAATTGGGGGGTGGGGGGTGGGGAGGGACTTTTGGCGTGAATGGCCCCTCAGATCTGATGCTTCTTCATGGGCCCCAGCCCAGCCATCTTAGCCAAGGGAACCAGGCTGTCTGTCAGACATGGGGTAAAGTAGATGCAGAGCTCACCAGGGAGAAGGTACAAGAAGGGACAGGAAGGAAGAACTGCCTTACCGGCCTCAGCTCAGACACATCCCAATCCAGGTATTCAGCCACTCGCATCATCTGTATGATGATTTTGTCCACTTCCTGGGGGCCAAGAGGGTAAGAGCCACAGCCATATCCCACCTCACTAACACCATCCATGGCATTCTCTAGAAATCAGGGTTCCTGGGCTCCACCCCCAGACCCACCTCTCATTCTCAGGTGACTCTGCCAAGTAAACGAGTGTCTAAATGTGTTCATATGTTTGCAAGGGAGCCCCCAATTCATGTCTTCAGCCTTCTCTTTTAGAAGTCAAGAGTTTGGGACCTACTCCCAAATTTAGTCCTACAGGACTCAACTTCTCCCTCTAGCTTCCTCTACTGCTTAAGATCCTAAAAGAGTTGGGACAAGAAGGCACAGACAAATGGACACATACTCCCTTGCCCAGCACACAGGTCCCCAACTCACTGAGCTGTCCAGGATCCCATTTCTGTCCATGTCGTACAGCTTGAAGGTGACTGTGGGGTGTTTTAGGGGGACCAGAGTCAGTTTGTGAGGGATACCCAAAGAATTCATAACATAATACAGGGGAAACAAAGAGATAGGGAGAAACCTTTTAGATGAAGAGGCCAGAGTTTGGGGCTGGGACTGAGAAAGGAGACAAAAAAGGAGGGGAAACAGGCCTGGATTCCACCCTCGGTGAACCTAATAGGGGAGACAGTACACACCTTTCACATCCCAAGAACACCTCAGGCCACCCACATGAAAATGTATAAGACATGGGAACTGGAGTGACTACGGGGATGGCATTAGGTATAAGGAGTCTATGGGGACAGAGGAAATGGGTCTATTCTCTGGCCCCACCTTTGTCTGGCCCTGTTAACCTTTAGGAATCCTGAAAAAATGAGGGAAAGAAGGCCGGGGAACACCCTCTCTCCTTTTACCTTTCCTCCCCTCTCCTAGTCCAGAATGGCAACTCACATTCTAGCTTGTCTTCTGGTCGACCACCCTCCAGAAGAGAAAAGTAGCAGGAGACATCACTGAGACATACCACATCTGATGACAAAAAGTACAGCAGAGCTGAGGTTGGGATGCCCTCCACTCTGGTTCTTCTCTTTTCCTTGTTTGTTCCAATTCTTTCCTCCCTCCAGCTCCTAGACCAGCCCGGCCAACCTCTACCTCTCACCTCCAGCCCTGTCCCCAAAATGTGACTCAATTCAACTACCCCCAAAACTACACTAATTTGCCTTTTCTTCTGGAAGCCCAGCCTGTTCTCACCTACATGATCATACCTTCTTTCACAGTCTTTTCTAAAGAGTAACCAGTCTGGAAGGATTGAAACAGTGCCAGGCTTAGGTGACTGGGAACATCATCCACTTCCAGATAGATTTTCAGGAATTGCTGGAATCCCTCATACCCAATGGCCTATGATGAGAGCAAGCATTACCATGGGGAAGTCTGCAGGATGGGAGCCGAGGATTGAAAAATTAGGAGTAGTGGGGACAGAGACAATAAGTGCAGAGCTGGGAAGCATCCAAGGCAGGAGTATGGTTTCTGGGGCTGAGTCCTGAATTAATAGATGCTCTTGCTTTGTCCTAAAGCAATAGCTGCAGTAACAATGGACACTGGGGTGTCTTGAGGGAGGAGAGCAAGGAGTGGGCCCAAATAATCCCTGGAAGTTGAAGATCCCAAAGGAGTGGCAAATACAAACATGGGAGGAGTTGGTCAAGGAGAGGATTTCCCAGCTGCCACTCACATCTCCTTGGAGATATTCAGCCATTTCACCATCCTCAAAGAGCTTTAGAACATCACTGACCTTCTTGGTGGAGTCTAAGGTGTGAAGAGAGTGAAAGAAGAGCATTAATGTGGTTCAGCTCTCTCTGCCCTCTGCCAGAGTCCCACCTAGATATCCAACAGGAAGATTCAGGTGAGATGAAAAAAAGAAGAAATTCTGACATACATGGAGAAAAACATTTCAAATCCTCCAAAGTGGTACCCCTCTTTACTTTCTTCTCTGAGACTTAAAGCATGCAGTCAAGGTTCAGAGAAGGTGGATGGTGAGCTGAGATCCCAGGCATCTCCCCATCTCCCTCTCCTTTCTCAGTCATAGACATGTCTTGGGAGCTGACTGGTTCAAGGCCATTGGGGAAACAGGGAGAGGATGGGGCAGGGATGAGAAGAGAAGGGATTCTCTGGGGTAAGTTATCTAGAACTGAAGGACTGAGAGGAAGACTCACATTCCATGTATTTTTGCAGCTGGGCAAAATCACTGGGGCTTATTAGGCCCCTCTCCTTGGCCATCTTTCTTTTTTTCTTAAGGAAGGCCACAAAGGCAGCTTGGTAGTAGTACTTTTGGTGCCTGGACCTCGGCCTCCAACGGTAGGTCTGGAGGAAGATGACAACAGCATGTGGTGGAAAAAGCCAGCAGAGTCCCTTTGGTTCTGTCTACTTAGTTAATTCTCCACTCCCACTATTATTTCTGTTCTTTCTTTGTCTCTGAATCTTTTTCTTAGTCTCTTCTTTTCCCTGTGTTCCTCTCCATATGTCTCTCCCTGACAGTATCTGTCCTGTCTCTGTTTCTCTGACTCATCACGTTCTCGCCTTCATTTCTGGATCCTTGGTCAGCTCTCCGATTTCTCTCCCAATCTGTCTTAATTCATCTGACTACCCTCACCTCCCCGCGCCCCACAACCCACTCCTGGGGCTTTCCCAGTGTGTTTGTCTCCGTGAGTGTGTCTCTTGCCTGCTTCTACCTTTCCTCCCGCCACCTCCAATCTCTGCGCTCTTTCCCATTACGGATCCCGCAGTCCCGGCCCTCCAGGTGGTTCTCACTGCGTTGCCGGCACGCCTCCACAGCCACGACCCCATCTCGCTCCGCCTCCAGCCTCGGTCCCCAGCCCCGCTTCGCCACCCACTCCCCGAGCCACTCACGCCCCGCAACGACCTCTAGCGCTTCTGACGCGCGACACAGAACCAGCCCTGGCCGGGTCCCTAGCCCCAGCCCTGCCTCGCCTGCGTCCCCGCGGAACTCGACTGGGGAAGGGCGGGGACCCAGGCGCGCGAGATTGGGCGCAGGTACGGGAAGAAAATTAAGCATCTGCTTGGCTTCCCAGTTCTAGGAGGGTTAAGCTAAGTGCGGGAATCTTGAATTCTGGTGTCTTCTGCCCTGCTAGATTAGGGAGCCCCAACTTTCAGCTATGGGACCCTGGGACCGAGGAGGAGCCGTCACGTGGATTGTGCTGACCGCTAATCCAGGGACAGAGTAGCAGAGGACAACTTGTCTTGAGGATTCAACAACAGCAATAATAATAATATCTCACATTAATATAGTGTGGTACCGTTTTGGAGTAAACAGAACTAGGGTTAGTCATATCTGGGTTCCATTGTTAGCTCTGATACCACTGTGTGACTTAGGCAAATTACATCTGTAAAATGGGGAGAACGATACCTATCTTTCATACTTGTGGTATTAAGTCAAATAATGTATGAAAAGTACCCACTATAACGCATGGCATTATAGAAGGTCTATAAGAAATGGTAGTTATTATTGTAATAAGAATTAAAATCAAATCCTATGAAATAGAAAATTATTGGTACAGCCATTCTAGAGATGAAGAAACTGGAGCTCAAAAAGGTTGGGACTTCCCAAGACAGGTGATAAATGGAGGAACCAAAGCTCTAACCCAAGAACTGAGTGGCAGGGCCCCTGTCTGTCTCTCTGTCCTTCTCTTGTTCCACTCTTGTGTTCACACACTGCATTTTAGTCTCACTGCCCTCCTTTCTATTCCTCAAGCACAAGTTCTTCTCTGCTCAGGGCCATGAGACTTACTATTTTGTCTGGGTGGAACACTCTTCCCCACTCCTGGCAGAACTGAATTCTTGCCTAAGCTGAATTGTCAGCTCTTCTAAGAGACCTTCCCTGATCATTCTGTCCTAAAGTAGCTTCCCTCTTTGCACAGCACCCTCCTTTGTTTCCTTCACAGAACTTATCTCAAGTGGAAATTATCTTGCTAATTTATTTTCTTCTTTGTTTACTGTTTGTCTTCTCTTACCAAAATATAAGTTCTACAAGGGCAGGAACTTGTCAGTCTTGTTCACCATGGTATCCCCAATACCTAATACAGTGCCCAGCATGTTGTAGGTGCTCCGTATTGGTTGTACAAAAATAGTCCTGTAAAGTTAGGGAGTCATATTTTGGGAATATTAACCTAAATATGGTTAAATGGGATGCCAGACAGTCAGGGGAATATGAGACAATTTGGAGCACATGTAGTAGGTACTAAATAAATATTTGTTAAATGAATGATGCTGAAAAGCACTTGTGGTATTCCATCTAAGGCTCTGACCTTCTGCTTCCTCTCTGTCCACTTATTTAGGGCTTGTTGGGTGAGGCTCAAGGAGGCAGTTAGGACATATAAGAATTTCCTTTCTGATGGTGCAAGAATCTTCTCTATAGCCTCTGCTCTTGGGATACCTCTGCTGCCCATCTCTAGTATACCATCCCTCTTCTGGGGGCTCTCTGGGAACACTTAGAAAGGGGTTCTGGAACAACTGATACTCTGAAGAAAGGACTCCACCCATTTGTCCCTTTTCAGTGACTATAATCCAACCTCTATTGCCAACAGAGCTAATGAATACATAATAGTCTTATGGCTAATGTGGCCTGTATGGCTTAATTAGCTGATCTGATTACCCCTGGGGATTCTTAGATGGCTCCAGGTTTCTAGGAAATGGAATCTGACAGAGAAAGTGACAAGAAAATAACAAACAAAGGATGACAGGACATGATAATTCTCTTTTGTCTCTTTTCAAAATGACCCTTTCTACCCCCAAGGACTTAAACACAGTATACAGTAAAGGTCAAGAGAATGGACTTTTGAATAAGATAGGCATGGATCAGAATTCTAGCTCTTAGATGAGTTATTTCACCTCCCTGAAACTGTTTCCTCATCAGAAAAATGGGTACCTAGATAAACCAGTCATAATGTGATATTAAATAAGATAATAGTGAAACATGCTTAGCAACTGCATGGTACAGAAGAACTCTATAAATGTTAGCAGCTATTATTATTATTAGTATTAGTATTATTACTGTTATTGTTATTATTAATTATCCAAGGTTGGTACCTAGAAAAACACATCTGGAGATTAGGAAAAATGATGTCTTTGATCCAGGAAAACATAAATTCTAGCAAATCCCAGCACTAGTGAAGCCCAGTTGTACACCTTTCCGCCTTGTGTCATATCTCAAGCATAGACATGCAGTATCAGGATGCTGCACTTTCTTTGTGGGAAGGTGAAGCAGTGGCTAGAAACTAGACTGTCAGGGTTTCAGACACCCTGGGTTGGGACCTTGGACATTAAGGCTCCTGGGATGTTTTCTTTTCAATTGTCCTCGTGACCTCTCTCCTTGAAAGTTTAGCTGCCCCTGTTGCTGAAAAGCAGCAAACTACAAGATTTTGGGATCTTAAAGACCTGGAGCAAGTCCAGTTTTTTTCCTACCTCTCCATCTTAACCTTGAAGCTATAAGCTGGGCTAGTCCAGGCGACTACCAGGGCTGGGAGGGTGGGGTCTGCTGCCTGCCAGCCAGCTATTTGTGACTCACCCTTCCCTTCCCTTCTCTGGCTTCCCTGCCCGCCCCTTCCAACTTGGGGTGAGAAAATTAGAAGTTGACTTGGAGGCAGAGAGTCCCAAAACATCCTCAGAGCTGGGAGGCACCAACTCTCATATTTTACAGAGGAGGAAACTGAGGCCCAGAGAGTATGACTCTCTCAGAGTCACACCCAGACTTCACACATCCTGTCCTTAGTCCATTCCATTAAATTTTAGTGTCTCTGGTTTTCTAGATCTTATTTTAAACATTAAATAGTAAAATTGCTGGTAACCGAGATAAGTATAATTTCTAAAGTTGTGCTAACATTTAAGGTTTCCTTTTTCATTTCAACGTTCATTGCTCACATTCCAAATCCCATAAATTTACCATTACTCAAGAATCAACTATGTCCCCAAAACATTTAGGCTGACCCAGCAAGGAACCCCAAGAAGGAGGCCTCCTCCTTGAGGGCCCAGATCTTTTCACCTGGACTTCTGAATCCCTTAACCACACCAGGGCCTGCATTTTCTTCTTCCTTCCCAGGACTGAGGGAGTGTCTATTCTTCACTGCCCATCCCTGCTAGTAGGTAGTGGCCTCTGAGAGGGAAACGTTTATCTTGAAGCGCCAAAATTCGTTAAGTCTCCACAAACCTCACAGATGGTAGTGTTGCCTGATTAAAGAGGTGGTGTTTCTTTGCATGGGGTGGGGGCATCATTGCGTGATATAGGAGGAAGTTCCCATATTGGCACAGCGGGGGAATGTGGGCTCATTCGTTAAGAGGCTGAGGAGATGCCCAATAATATTTGCATTTCTTCCTCAGTAGAGCTCATATCCCCCATTTAAAGGTGAAAAGAAGGATTCAGACCCAGGCAGTTTCAGAAACTTCCCAGTGGCAGGTGTGGGAAGCATAGGGTTGGGAAGTTGTGGACCAGGAGGCCAAACAAGAACCCTTCTCCACCCGTGCAATGCTGTGGAGGTTCCAAAACGGACTTTCCTCGGACACGGGTCTCTGGGAGCCAAGCTTCAACATTCCTCAGAGAAAGCAGGAGGGATGGGGAGGTAAGGTTTGGCTGGAACGCTGCCTACCAGGTTTTGGCCCAACACCCCCGCTGCCCCTGCGTACTGGCGCAAACCCTGATAGCTACCCGCTCCAGCTGTCACGCTTCCTCCTTCTCGGCCCAGCAGCCCTACGCCAGCCCTCGCGGTGTCCCCTCCTGCAGCCTCCGACCCCGCCCCCGCCCCTCCTGCTCGGGTGGGTAGGGCGAGCGGCGGCGTGGGGCTCGCGGGGTCTCTACCTTGCCTGCGGAGGGCGCGCGGTCGGAGCTGAAGCGCGGCGCAGTAGCTGGAGCCCGAGCTAGGCTGGAGGGGACGGGCCAGGCAGACGCTACAGCCGCGGGGCCGCCCCGCTCCTGACGACACAGCTGCCCCCACCCCCACCCCGGCCGGCCCGCTTAAGCCCGCGCCCGGCGCCCCCAACTCTGGGAACTGCCAGTCTGGAGAGGCGCTTGTTTCCAGTTCCCCAAACCTCATTCCTTCCTCCCCCGAATATCTCCAGGGCTCAGGTCTATGCCACTTTCTGCACATCCTGCGCTTCTCATCTTTTTTACGTCCCGGGACCAGCTCTGTTTCTATTTTCTCTTCATTCCAACCATACAGTCTCTCCCTTCATTCCAAATCTAGGAGGCCAAGATAGGAGGCGGAGCCGCTGATAGGACAGCTTGGCGGCTGCCCACCCAGCTAACGTTTCACCCTCTACTAATTGCTGCCATCCTGTGGGGACTTCCCTTTCCAACTCCTTTCCATCCACCATTAAGTAAATTCATACTCAGGAGATTCCACAGCAGCAAGCCAAGAGTTCCAGACTCCACATACTGAGACCCAAATATCTCACCCCCTCCACACACACACCCAAGGGCTCCACACTGCTTGATACTACTTGAGAGAATCTGTCCACCTTTACTTACCTCCAGGGTACTCACCTCCCTAAAAACCAGACCCCAGATGTCTCAGACTTGTTTTCCCAAGTCTAAGGACACCTCCTCTCAAGACATATCCTTTCCTAATTCCTGGGGGGGGGGGCGGGAGGGGGAGGTTTAGGTACAATGAAGTAAGTGTCCACCCTTACTTTAAGCCCTAACCCTCCCAACTTTACCTGCTGGCCTTGGTGGGTGGTATAGAAGGCCCTGACCAAAAGTAGGGGTGTAAGGAGATCCTTTCAGCTTCTCCTGTCTGGAATCTCTTGTAGAGTCAAGGCTCTGGGAGTGGTGAAGTTGATAGAGCAAGGGAGAGAGACAGAGGCCTAGGGACCTACTGGTAGGAACTGGGGACCCAGGCATCCTGCTCTCTGGCCCCGCCCCAACCCCATCTAACCCCCTCCTGCCTTTCATTGAAGTAGAGCACAGTAACAAAGGTTTGAGTTCCTGGAATCTTCCCTCTTACACCTGGTAGTAGAAAAAGGGGGAGGGGAGACCTCTGACTGGAAGGGCATATGTGTATGTTCTGTATACATTGTGTATGTGTGTACACACACACATACATACGTATTTTTGGTGGGGATTGAAGGAATGAATACATGAGGACCCCTAGTGGAAACAGAGGGATCTAAGCAGTTCTTGATTGTTTCAAGACAGGCCTGTTGGAAGAGATACCTCCATTTTTATCAAAAACATAGCTGCTGAGTAATAGGATTTGGAAGTATTGTTGCATCTGAAGATCTGAGGCAGGAGTTGGAGAGGATCTGTTTTCCTGCTCCTGTGTTCCCTCCAATCTTCAAAAGACATGGGCCCTGCTACTCCACATCCTTCATCTCCCTTTCCTATATGACCTCCTTAGTCATAAGGAATCATAAGTACTTTTGAAGGCCTATTTTGCTCCAAATCTTGTACTTAGGTCTGCAGGACAGCAAATGATATAGCCTAGCTTTAGGGCTGCACCAAAGAGTGGCTTGGTGTATATGCATGAAGTGTTTCCCCACTCTAAGCCATCCCAAACAAACACATAACTTAAGTTAAAAACAAGTCCCCTAGCCCTTCTTCCAATCAGTTTTCTGTGCCTGAACTGCTTATCTAGAAATACTGGAATGATATTAATCCTTAAGGCACTCAGCTTTCCTTGCAGATAACACAATGATACCACCCTATGTGTGACCTGTGTTTCTCACTTCATCATCCTTAGCTATGTACTGACATGAAGTTAAAGAGTCCCTTTTAAGACATTTTGTGAGACTTCAAAGTGGAGCATGGGGTGATCTCTCTAATATGAAATAATGTGGAATCAGTTATACTTTAGGCTTCTTTGTGTCTTCTTTAGGATCTGTGCTCCATAATACCCCAAGTCAGTTACTGGTGGGGGTGGGAGAAAGAAAGGCCAAGAAACATCTCAGGAGGAAGCCTCTAATGCCTACAGCTCCAGGTGCTCATTTCTTTAATCAACCACATCATAAAAATCAGAAAGAAAGAAACCACAATGAACAAAGGGAAAGGAAAAAACAACTGCCTTGTTCTCCCCAGCCTCTTCTTTCCTCTCTTCCTCCTCAGGGTGGGGGGCCACATCCGGGCCCCAGCCTGGGTCCCAGGCAGATCTGCTAGGCAGACAGTTGAGTTTCACTTCCTGTCAACCCAGAGCTGAGACAGGATGTCTGGGGGCATAGTGGGGGGCCCAGGTTTGGGTAGTCCACAGGGGCCACTTTAGGATTCCCTCTTGCAAAGATCCATGGAGCAGCCCAATAGTACTAGTACAAGCACTCCTCAGGTAGTAAAGATCAATGCATCCCTCTAGTTTTTAGGGACTTCATCCCACATTCTCGCCTCTAATTATTAGTAACAAGGCTAAGGACAGAATGCTAGACCTAGAAGGACGAAAGACGATTGGTAAAAAGCAGGGCATGCACAATGTTAGAACAATTGCAATAACTGTTTTGAATGCAAATCAGTTTTTATAGTCTTTTGAGACATTCTGAGTTGAGCCTCTGTTGGAAGTCAGGGAGGTGGAGCATAGGAAGGTAAGCTGTTGGCCCTAGAAAACTTCTGAAGCTCCCTTTCAAAGCCTTAGGAAGTTCGTAGTCAGGCATTCTGTTTGTTTTTTAAGTGGGAAACACAGCTTAGTGTTGGAGGTGGTCACTGATATTCGCCTTCTCCAACCTCCCCGGTTCCAAGTGTACTGTTGAACATTGACTTAAGCCAATGTGAGAGATTTAGGGGAAGGTTAAAAGGGTTGATAAGGAAAAAGCAACATGGGGGTGGGGGAGGGCAGAGGTGACACCTGAGGGGAGGTGACCTCCCAGGCTGCAGGGGAAACGAGTTGAGCAGGATTTAGCCCCGAAGGAACAACAGCTGCTGAAAAGAACAGGGGAGGGAGAACAGTTGAGTTCATCTAAAGAATAAGGCACGGGGTAGGGCAGGACTGTAAAGGGAGTGACCCTATGGGCTGGGATACTGGCGAGGTGCCTGGCTTTCGATCCTCAGTGCCCAAAGACTTGAACGAAATTAATTAGAATACTAACTGGGTCCGCCCAGAAGCCTTCACCTTGCCCTCTGACCCTGGGGCCCCGCCCGAGGAGGCTCCCGGGGTCAAAGGCCCGAGCAAACTTAAGCTGTTGTCACTTCGACGCCTCAATCCCCAGAGCTGCTCCAGGGGCAGGGCCAGGCCAGGGCTGCCAGCCCAGCCCGGCTCACCGCCTCCTCAGGGTGGAAGCCGCCAGCAACCCTGAGGATGCTGGGACAGGGGGCCGACTGGCAGCGCCCTCTGCCTTCTCTTGCGGATGTCAGTCCCGAGGGTTGAGCCGGGCGGCTGAGGGCAGTCGGCGCGCCATTTCGACCAGCCCACCTCCTACGAGAGGGTTAGTTGGGGTCTTCCATTTGCCCCCAACTACATTAGGGTGCCCCGGTGCGTTCCCGGAGTTTGCTCTCCCTGTTCCATGTCCCCAAGCCGTTCTTTGATCCGGGTACAGGACAGGGCATGAATATTTTTCCTTTTCTCATTTATTAGACCCCCTTTCCGGGTGCAGGTGGGGCCTTCTCTATTCCTCGCAGGTCCTGGACGAAGAGTGCCTGTGAGAAGGACTGTGACTTGGAACTTCTCTCGGCGCCCAGAGACTGTTTTACACGTAGCAGGCGCTCAATAATGGTATTAATGGCAATAAAATAGACCACGGCTTTTATTTTACAAAAGTCTTCAGCTTCTATTCCTTTCTTCCTCCTCCACCCCTATGCATGAAATGGTGTACTCTCCCTTTAAGACTAAAATGGTGTCTTGCTACGATCAGGACTCTACTTCCGGTGGGGAGGGGGCGGGACCCCAGCCCGCTCACGCCGGAAGTGGTTTGCGTTTTCAAGATGGCGACTCCCTATGTAACTGACGAGACCGGCGGTGAGTGCGGGAGGCGCGGAGCCGCTTCTCCCCGGGCTCTCGGGACTGGGGTTCGGACTTGGAAAGGGGTCTGTGCCCCGCCCATCCTGGGGCCCCTCCTTTGCCCCGCCCTCCGGACCGCCTTCCCCATTCATTCTCTCTTAGGGGTGTTACCTGCGCCCCCTTCTGGTCTCGACTTTAGGGGTCTCTGCTTCCGGTCACCCAAACCCTGGGGTCCTTCAATGCTGGTCCCTGCTCCAGGATCCTATGGGCCCTTAGCTTTCCTCCAGCAGTTGAAGCTCCAGTATCTCTTTTGGGTTCTCCAGCCTTGGGGGCTCCTACACTCTCGGTTCCCTCCAATTCCTACCCTCCTCTTGTCCCCTCCCCCATTTCTTAGCTATACCTGCTTTCTGCCCTACCACAGCCACGTTTTAATTCTTTTTCTTGAAACTATGTATATGGAAGATCTCATTGCTACATAGTGCTTTTCCACTCTCATCTTCATTGTTGGGTCACTGAGGTCCAGAAGTGTGAAGAAAAGAAGAACCTAATATATATAACTTTCAGCTTGAGTTTTCTCCTTGATGGCCCCACCCTTCTCTACCTTCTTTGGTGATGGTGCTAGGAGTTAAGGGATCTAAGGTGCTAGAAGGCAAACCTGGAAGGTGTCTAGTGTCCTTTAGAGCCCTCTGACAAGTTGATAGAACCCACTGTTCTGGTTAGCGAAGAATTTCCAGCCTGGCTGATTGAGATGCTGAAGTGTCTGCTGTGTATGTGAGCTTTATGTGTTGAAAACTGAAAATCAGGATTTTCACTGTGGTTTTGTCCCATCCATATTTCCTCGTCTTTAAAAAATGTGCATAGTAATATCTACCCATTGACGATCAAATAAGATAGTATATGTGGAAACAATTTATAAAATGCTTTGTAGGTAAGATATTACTGTTTTTTTTGTAGCCCTCATTGTGTATGTGTAGTCTTCTGTACAAGTGACATTGTTCCTGTGCTGTGGTACATAATCTGTTTTAAAATGTGCCACTAATGCTTCTTACTTTGCTGATTTGTGTTCCTTAACATCCCAACCCACTTCTCCTGTGGTATCTATTGAAAACCCAAGTCTCTGCTACCTTTCCTCAACCTTACATTTCAAAGTGGTACAATTTCTCTCTACTCAGTAGGTTCTTCTTCAACTAGCTCCTTTTGATGTGTGCGTTGAAAATATTCAATTTCCAGTACACTTCTCTTTATTCTTAACTGTTTCCTTAAACTGATTTAATAAAAATCCAGTTATCACATCTTACCCTATCCTCCCATGGAAGGGATATCTTCTGTTTCCTGTGATTGTGTAAAAGAGGAGAAGGAATTACACTGCTTTTTTGCTTTCCCCTGCTACTTCTAGATCATTGATCTCCCACTGTAACTCTAATACTCATGGAAGGGATTGCCATATAATTACAACATTTTCTCTAAAACCTCAGGGCCATCATCTAGTGCCCACAAGGATCCAGACCTATCACATCATATATTTTCCTCCACTCTATTTCTTGCTCCCATTCTTGGTATCTGCAGCAGCTTTGGGATACTCTGATCTTATGGTTCCTCAGCATGAGACCATTGACTTTCCTTCGTATTTTCAAACGAGCTACACATCAGATCACTACAACTTAGACCTCTCTTATGATACTGGATCTCCTTCAGGTGCTTCCCATCACTTATTTTAGCCTCCTTCTAAGTCACCTTTTTCACTACCTCATACCCATAGAATCAGCGTTTTTCCCTCCTTAGGTTCTCTGGTTTTTGACCTTACCCATTTCATTGAATCTACCAGTACCTTCATGACTACCTTTGATGCTGCCCTGTTAGATCTCTGTGACCAGCCACTTTGATACTGTCCTCATTGCTTTCTTCATTCATTTTGATCTTCCATACTAAGTAGACACTTCTGTTATCTTGAATCATACCCATCAACTGTTTTCTTGGCTTCTGCTTCTAGGCCACAGTGTATGGCTAGAGAAAAAAGTACAAAGTTAGCAGATCCAGTATAACATAATTTATTGTTAACTTCCGCCAAGATCACAGCTTCTCTCCAACTCTTTTTTCTTGGTTTTCTTACATTCTGCCATGGCTATTTCCACAACCTTTTTTTAGTTCTCTGTGATCCTCGCTTTTAATTCTCCCTTGTGTGCAAATGACCTCACTTTCTGTTTCATTGAAAAATCAAGGCCCATCATTTGTTTTTTTCCTGTCCACAGCTTGATTTCTTGAGTATCAGAACTATGCATACTATTTCCATTTCCTCACTGCTTATTTGTTTCTTAAAACTCTTCACAATTTTTGTTTCTAGCACCAGCATCTCCTGAGTTGCCAATTCCCCTTTCTAATTGTGTAGTGAATAGCTTTCATTCCTGGATATACAGTCACACATCAACTACAGCCTGGTCAAAATCAAGATCAGTTTTTTTCTTTCTTATTTCTGTTAAAGGCACCATTGTTTTAACCAATCCAAGATCAATTTTTTTTGCATCATTTTTTTGCCTCTTTCTCATTCTTCTTAACATTTTAAATAGACTTTATTTTTAGAACATTTTTAGATTTATAGAAAATTTGAGATGATAAAAATTCCTGTGTACCTTATACTCAGTTTCTCCTATTATTAAAATCTTGCATTAGTATGATACTGTTATTGCAATTAATGAACCAATATTGATATATTATTAACTAAAGTGCATACATTATTCAAATTTCCTTAGTTTTTACCTTTTTTTTTTTCTGTTCCAGGATCCCATCCAGTACACCACATTACATTTAGTTCTCGTGTCTCCTTAAGCTCCTATTGTCTGTGACAGTTCTCAGCCTTTCCTTGTTTTCTATGACCTTGACAGTTTTGAGGAGTCAGGTGTTTTGTAGGATGCCACTCTATTGGAATTGATGTTTTTCACATGGTGAGACTGGGGTTACGTATTTTTTGGGGGATTGACCACAGAGGTAAAGTGACATTTTCATTATATCATGTCAAGAGTAAATAGTATCACAGTGATTTTTTTAGTGTTGATATGGACCATGATGACCTGGCTGAGGTAGTGTTTGTAAGGTTTCTCCACTATAAAAGTTACTCTTTTCCCCTCTCTTTCCATACTGTACTCTTGAGAAGAAAATCACTATTCAAAGCCCATACTTATTTTTCCTTTATAAAAAATTAAAAAAATTTTAATCACAGTTGACATTCAATATTACAATGGTTTCAGGTGTATAGCATAGTGGTTAGACATTTATGTAAATTACGAAGTGATCTCCCAATAAGTCTTGCACACACCTGATACCATATGTAGTTATTACAGTATTGTTGACTATTCTCTAAGCTGTACTTTACATCTCAGTGACTATTTTGTAATTGCCAATTTATACTTCTTAGTCCCTTCACATTTTCACCCAGCTCTCTAACACCCCTTCTATGTGGCAGCCATCAGTTCTTTGCATCTATGAGTTTGTTTCTGTTTTGTTTGTTTATTTTGTTTTTTCATATAAGTGAAATTATATAGTATTTGTTTTTCTGTATCTGACTTATTTCACTTAGCATAATACCCTCTACGTTCACCTGTGTGGTAGGATTTTATTTTTTTATGACTAATATTCCATTGTATACATGTACCACATATTCTTTATCTCTCTTTGTCTTTTGATTGGAACATTTACACTTTAATTAATTATTGATAGGTACGTATGCCATTTTATTGTTTTCTGATTGTTTTTTTGTTTTTTCTTCCTGTTCCTTTCTTACTCTATTGCTCTCTTTTATGTTGATGACTTTCTGTAGTGTGTTTGGATTCCTTTCTCTTTATTTCTTATACATCTCTTGTAGATTTTTGCTTTGTGGTTACCATGTACTTTGTATGTACCAATCTATGTTAATAGCAATCTATTTTAAGTTGGTTGCTTAAGTTCCAACACATTCTAAAATCACTACAATTTTTACTCACCCCCTTCATGTTTATATTTTTGTTATTATTTTTTGCTTCTTTTGTGTGTGTTTGTATTTCTTAATTTACTGTTGTTAATTACACATGATCTTCCTACTTTTGCCTTTTAAACTTTGTACTAGTTTTAGTATTGGTCGATCCACTGCTTTTATTATGTGTTTGCCTTTGTCAGTGAGAATTTTTTTTTCTTTGCAATATATTTTCTTCTTTACATATATTTTTTCTTCTTCTTAAAGCGGTCTCTGTAACATTTTATTTTCTCTTCACCCCAATATTTCTTATAATATTGGTTTGGTGGTGATGAACTTCAAATTTTTCTTGTCTAGGATCATAGCCCACACTTCAAGAGTTGAGAGTTATATTCCCTTCCTTAAGGATGGAGTATTTATATACATATACATATTTGGAATTCTTCTGCACAGGAGATTTATCTTTTCTCCCTCATATGTTTATTCATTCACTTATTTATATCAGTATAGATTTGGGGTATAATCCAGTGCTATTGTACTCATTTTATTGCTCAAAAGTTCCCACTTTGGACATTATGAGCTCTTTTAGTTGGCCCTGTGTCCCATTGGCATACCCCAATCAGTGTAGGTTTGTGTTTTTTGTTTTTTTAGCTCTTCCTTACTTTCTGGCACTAGAAGATGCTTCAGGCTCATCTTGTATATTTCTACCCCAGTCCTAGAATCAGCCATTTCTCCAAGGAGCCCTCGTTCCTTGTACTAGGGAATGATACAGGAAACCAAAAAATCAGAGCACTAGATATTTTTGCTACTATTGGAATGTTTTGCATCATTTAGTTCTCTCTTGCTCCTTGTCCCACACACATCAGTTGTCAAGATACTGTTTTTCTCTTCCTGCTGCCATTACCCTTAGTCTGTCTTCAATAATTGTTAGCTATATGGCCTTGGGAATTTTAAACCTTGGCAGTCTAAGTCTTAGTTTTCTCATCGGTGAAATAGGAATAATAATGCCTAAACATAGGATTGTTGTGAGAATTAAAATTTAAATGAAATTATATATGTCTAGCACATAGAAAGTGCCCAACAAATGGTTCTATATTTATTACTGTTATATGAATTAGAGGAGATTATGTATGCAAAATATCGAGCATAGGTACTTGGGTCATTTTAAGTACTTGATAAAATTCTAGTTTCTTTTATGCTGTTAATATTTCTGTGACCTCCTAAGTAGTTGTCTTATCTCCAGTCTCTCTGTTTCAGTTCATTTGACACACTTATCAGATTATCGCTGTTTAAGTACAAATTTAGTTACGTAATTTTTGTTCAGTATAATTCATCTACCCAGAGTCCACTGTTAAATTTGGCATATAGCCTTCTGATCTTTATTTTTTCCATGCCTTTTAAACGCATTTTTTAAACAGATAGTATATACATTTTTATATCTTTTTAATTTAACTTTATGACATAAATATTTTTCTTGCTATTAGGAACTATTTGTAAACATTATTTAAAATACTGGCAGACTGTTTATTGTTTGAGCACATATCCTCTGTTTCCTTTCTTCTATTATTGGAATTTACTGTTGTTTCTAGAAATTTTATTATTAGAACTCTGTGAATATTTTTGTGCATAAATTTTTGCCTGCATTTAGGGTTATTTTCTTTGGATATATTTTCCTGAAGTAGAATTACTGGGTTGGAGGGTACAAACATTTATTTTTTTATTAATTATAAAATTAATTCATGTTGATTGTAGAAACTTGGAAAATGTTTTTGAAAGTAGTATAAAATATAAGTCACTCACATGTTTGGTAATCCCAGAACCCAAAGATGACTACAGTTATATTTTCTTTTAGTTTTTCTTTCTGGACACATATAGCATATCTATATTTAACATAATTGAGATGATACCAAATGGCTGTTTTTCCCAAAATATGATCCTCAGAACACTTACTAGTCCTGTGAGATGTGCTACAAAATAACTACAATAAAAAATAAGTTACCTGGGATCAAGTACATTTGGGAAACACTGCAAACCATATTCCCATCTTGGATATTCGCATGAATAAGAATAAAAACAAAATAGTTTTTCTATGTTTAACCTAAAATTTCCCAAATTTATTTAATTTTTTTAGGTAACTTTTGTTAATGTCTTATGGACATCTAGTGTTTCATGTAACAAAAGCTTTGAGAAATGCCTGAAAATGATAGGATTATCTTATGTTCTCGTTATATTAGCCAAATTGCTTTCTAAAGGGTTTTACCACTGACAACATATGTATGTTCAGTTTCACCACTTTTTTGTACGTTGGTATTCTCATCTATTATTATTACTATTATTATCATTGTTGTTATTATTATTTAGTTGGTTGATACAGGAAATGTGTAGGAGGTACCGGGTTTCGTTAAAGCAGGGAGGGGTTCAAAAGAGACTGGGTCTTGCTGTGTTTCCCACGCTGGAGCCTAGGCTGGAGTGCAGTCACTATTTATAGGTGCAATCCCACTACTGATCAGCGTGGGAGTTTTGACCTGCTCTGTTTCAGACCTGTGTCAGTTCACCCCTTCTTAGGCAACATGGTGGTCCCCAGCTCCCATGGGGGTCACCATATTGATGCCGAACTTCGTGCGAACTTAGTGCGGGCATCGGATAGGCATAGCGCGCTACAGCCCAGAACTCCTGGGCTCAAGCGATCTTCCTGCCTCAGCCTCCCGAGTAGCTGTGACTACAGGCACGTGCCACCACATCCAGCGGTATTCTGATCTTTAAAAATTTTACTGCTTTGACAAATGAAAATGTTTTATTGTTTTAATTTATATATTTTTTGATTTTTAGTGAGGTTTAACTTTTTTATTTTCCTCATTTCAACACAATACACACTAGTGGTATAAAAACTACTTTGCAGCCCACAGCCTGAGTTTTGAATTCTGCTACAGCTTGCTGACTTTGTAACTCTGGGCAAAGTCAGTAGTTATTAAATTTCTCATCATCTTTAAAACTGGGATAATCCTTCATGGAGTTGGGAAAATGAAATAATGAGCACTGTCCCTGGCATGAAGCAAGCACTCAATAAAAGGTAGCTCCTATTTATTATCTTCAGAATCGACTATAAAATTTCAATATAGACCATTCACTCTAACACTCAAGATACTACTCACTAATATGAGCACAAACCACTTTTTAGTAAGTATTATCACATACTATGATTCTGCCTATACCCTCCATTGAAGCTGGTCTACATAGTATAAGACAGGCGCAACAGTAATGCGCTGATGTGTAAACTTTGTTATCAAAACTGAGTTCAGATTGCAAGTGCACTCTGCCTTTGTGATCTTGAACATGTCTTTAACCTCTTGACTGTTTTCTTAGCTGTAGAAGATAATATCTACCCATTGTCTAGAGTCAGTAATGTATGTTAAGTTTTTGTAGCTACTTATTAACAAATGCTCTTTGCTGATAGTTCTTAACATACCGTGAGTTTTCCACTGCTATGATTTTGCTTTTTATTCCTCTTAGAATGCCCATTTCCTTCTTTTTTGTGCCTGTAGAAATATCAGCCACAAATTTGTTACTACTACTACTACTACTATGTCTTTAAGGTTGAGATTTTCATGATTTTATGTCACCTTCCCCCATCAAACAGGGTGTGATCATTTATTCTCTTGAAATCTCTTGTCGGTATGTATGAGTGTCTCTTAGGATACTTAAGACATTTATATTTTATTCTATCCCTTGTTTGCATAACTTGCCCACCCTCCTTATTTAGACTGAATTTCCTGAAAGTAGGGACCATTTTACTTACCTTGCTAATCTCTGTAGCACTTTGTATAGTACTTTTCTCATAGGAGGCTTTCAGTAGTTTATTGCATTTAATTAATTTGTAGTCTGGCTTCTAACCACTGTGCTTTTCTAAGGCAATATTCTTGGCGATAACTGCAGATTTCGAGTGCCAAAAATCTTTTTTTTCTTAATCTCTCTGCAGTATTTAATACTGTTAATCACCTGCTTTTACTTAAAATTTTTTTTTGGTCTCAATAGCATTGTCCTGTTTCTTCTTTCCTAGAATCATTTTCTTTTATTGCTGACACCTTCCTTGAGTAACATGATTGTGACCATTCCTCCAAATTGGATCTTTTCATATTTTTTCTATATTAGAAACCACACATAGGTCTTGTAATTGTTGGCCCTGAGATCATCCTCAAGCTCAGATCTGTGACTCAGATCTTTTTTTTCTTACTTGAAGCAGGTCCCCGGGATTCAACACAACTTTTACAGTCACTTCCACCTAACTGCGTGGAGTTCTCCCAAGCCTTGCTGTGTTGTCTCTTCACTGTCTTCCTGCCATTCCTGAAAACAAGGCCCTTTCAGTTTAAAGAATCAGACTGAGAGTTACAAAACAGCAGATGTGGTGAAATAACTAAGCTTATAAAATCATTATAGTAGCAGCCTCTAATCTGTAGTTTCTTACTCAAAGACATTACCTGAAAATCCTGATATTCTGCCCTTGGTTTTTATTTCTAGGGATAGGAATCGCGGAACCTCTTCCTTCTTTTTGATTTTACCTTTGGATACTATCAAGGCCCTGGAATGGAACCAAGATAACAGAATAGGTGCTCCTTTGTGATAATGGGCTATTTGTATCTCCGAGGGCTTCCAGTTAGGATGGTCATTCAAGAAAGTTCTTCTGCCCTATCTTTTCTCACATTCTTTGTTTACTAGTCTTAAGGTTTTGACTATAATCTCTGCAGTTTACTTAAATATATGTTACTTAGCATTGTCCCTTTCTCCTTAATTCCATGTAAAACACTGCCTGTCTAGAACTGAATCAGTTATTTTCATAAAGTTGTCTTCTCTGGACTTTCTTTATATCAATGGTTTTTATTCTCCAAATTTTCCACATTAAAAAGTGATATTGTAATTATTTATTTGTGTTCTTATTTATTACCTTTCTTCCTCACTAGAATGCATACTGCAAGGCTAGACCCTTGCTTTATTCATTTTTGTATCCCTAAGTCCTGTCACAGTGCAAATGCTCAATAAACATTTAAAATCCATGTGTGAATAAATGTTATTACCAAATGCCCTACCTGCCCACAGGTATATTGTGAAAAATAAGAGAGTACATGTGAAAAGCACCAGATTAAATTTACTTTAGCGCTGTTTCTGTTATTCCTCTCTCTAATTGAAATCTTGGCAGGCCTCAGATCCTTATTCTTCCTGATGAATTTTTCTTTCATTTTCCTTTCAGTACCCATGCAGAGCATCTAAATCAGGTCTTCTCATATTGAGGCTATTACTTTCATTTTTTTCTGCCTTTATTTTACACATTTTTAGGTTAATTTTAAAGTGTTGCTTTGAGATCATCTGTACTCCCTCGTTGGCCTTCAGTATTCTCCTACAGCCTGAAGCTCAAGTGCAAGCTCAAGAGGAAATTGGATACCTTTCATCTTCTAACTAATTTACTTCTAGTCCCTTTTCCCATTACATATGCTTTTTGCCCAAAATATTCTGGATTCTTGCTATTCCATAATATGATACTTGAGTTTATTTATTCATTAATTTGAATTAATTACAGTCTTCTGTGGGCCAAGCCCTTTGCTTCAAATATCAAAGAAAAAGTGTCTGCTCTGAAGCAAGCAAATAATTATTTTAAACCTTAGAGCGTGATAAAGGCTGAAACAGGCGCTGTGGGTGCACAAAGGTCAACTTAACCTGGGATGGGGTGGGTAGGTCAGGGAAGATTTCACTAAGTAGTTTATACTTGAACTCAATTTTTAGGAATAAATAGGAATTAACTAACATTTGAATCAAGGAAGGTCTATTCCAGGCAAAAGTAAGCAAAAACAAAGAGTCAGAGAATAGAGACACCTTCAGGTGAAATGTGTGAATATTTCAGTGGCTGGAGCAAAGCATATGAGTGACTGGGTGGTAAGAGGCTGGAGATAAGCAAGAGCTGGGTCAAGAAGGCCTTTTGTGTGTGGTTTCAATGTACATACTCTGAGGGCAACAGGAATCCAAGAAGAATTTTAAGTAGGGTCATTACTAGTCCAATTTGTCCCTTTGTTTATGTTGTCCCATTTATCTGAAATATATCCCTTTCTCCTCTTTACTCATAACGTTCACCTATCCAAATCCTGCTCATTTTCTAAAGATCACAACAGATGCTGTGTCTTCCATAAAATCCTTATAATCACTTGGTCAAAAGTAATTTCACGCTTTGTGTACCTATTCTCCAAGCCACATAGGTTTGAAACCTAAAATAAGATATTTTTAAAACCCATAATATAACAACAATAATGGGAATTTATAAAAAGAAAAGATACTTATAATCTAATCACCAACACAACTTCGTATTGCACATTCTTTTCTAAACTTACAAATACGCATAACAATTGAAATCACGACATAATTATGTTTTACATTATATTGCATTACATGATTTAAAATTTTAAAAATCATTTTTAAAGGCTGTTTTATAAACCATTCCTGTATAACTGGATGCGAAGTTTGTTTTTAATTTTTAGCTATTTATACATAATGCCATAATTTTCATATGATTTTCCTTTTTTCTTTTTTCATTTTTTTCTTATTGGAACTATTTCCTTATCTAAATTCTCAAGATTAGGATAACTAAAACAAAATGTTTTGAATTATCTTTGACTTTTACTCCCTAACCTTTACCCCTCTCACAATCAGTGAATTACCAAGTGTTGTTTATTCTTTGATAATGTACTTGACATCATTCTCTTCCTTTCGATTCTCACTATTTCTGCCAGTTCTGTCCCTCATGCCAGGATTATTGCAATCCTTTTTTCCTAACTAATTTCCCCCAATGTTTTCCCTTTCCAATTCACCTTCTTTTCATGCCAGATTAATTGCCCTTAAGGCAGTGCTTTGGATTAAAAAAAAAATCATTCGATTGACAGATAATTATTGAACTCATACTATGTGCCAGATATTACATCTTTTAACTGGCATTTCAAGGTATGAACATCCTCCACTCATTTACTTTACACCAGCCCTCTGCCTCAGCCAGACTGGTATAGTCACTGTCTCTTGAACATGCCATACACATTTACATGCCTGAAATTTTGTTTTAGAATGAGCTTATGTTTAGAGTCCATTGTGCTTTCCTTTTCTCATTAACTTTAGTTTGACTCTTCCTTCAGAGCCCAGCTTTGTCTCAGTCGTCCCTCCCTGAAGCCTCTCAGTTTTTTCATTCTTCAGTTTTTACTCGTCTCTAAACTGTTACAGCTGAGCAAACAATATCCTCATTCTCTTTTATTCACCAGATAAATTTGAAATTCCTTCATCTGTTTTTAAGGCTTTCTAAGATCTGGCCCCATTTTTTATTTTCAACCTGGCTTCTTATTATTCCCTAACATAAATTGTCTGTTCCCCTGGACTACTCTACTTTTTGTTCTTTAAATACTACATGCCCATTCCCACATCTATACCTTTCTTTGCTCATGTTCCTTCTTTCTCCCATCCCTTCTAGCTGTTGAATCTTAACCATTTTGCTTAGCACATTATTTTAGTTTTAATTTTTTTAATGATATTTGCATTTTGAACAAAAACCAACTCATGTGACAATGTATAATCCGTGTGGGAGGTCCATATACTTAAAAAAAGAGTAATCTGATATATATATAAATCGTTAATGATGTTTACCACCTCTTCTTCCAGGTTTCTCCTCTTAAGGTAACCAGCATTAAGGGCTTGTTCTCTTGGTATGTGTCCTTCCATACCTTTCTCTTTGCCCCTAACACAGACTCTATGAACCTTTATAGAATACTCCTTGCCCCAACAAGAATGGAAACACTCTACACCAGTGTTCTTAAAATGTTGTCCAGGATGCTTGGGGGTTCCATAAGACCTTTTCAGAAGGTCTGCAAGCATAACGATTTTCATAATATACTAAGATGTTACTTGCCTTTTTGCTGGGTTGACATTTGCACTAATATGGAAGAGCAGAGGTGGGTAAAATTGCTGGTTTCTTAGTGCTAATCAAGGTGGTAGCACCAGCTATACTAGTCATTATAGTCTTCACTGCCATATGCTGATAGTAAATAATGCTAGTTTCACTTAATACCCTTGATGATACAATAAAAATTGTTAATTTTATTAAAAACTAGCCCTTGAAGACACAATTTATTTTTTCCTATTTTATTGAATTATGATTGACAGACACATAACATTGTATAAGTTCAAGGTGTACAATATGAAGATTTGATGATACATGTATACATTAAATGTTTACCACAGTAAGGTTAGTTAACACATCCTTCACCTCACATGGTTACCATTTTGTTATGTTGAGAACATTAAAGCTCTACTCTCTGCAAATTTCAGATATACAATATAGTTTTGTTAACTATAGTCACCATGCTGTACCTTAGATCCCCAAACTTATTCATCTTATAACTAGAAGTTATACATCTTTTTAATGTTCTTTGTGGATTAAATGGGAAGTAAGCATGAAACACTCTGTTGCACACTGAAGATGGTGTGTCAAAGAAAAGCACTGGTGCAGTTTTCCAAGTTGCAAGTGAAATTAGCTGTTTTTTCACAAAATTTGAAAGAACCACTTACAAACTAGTAATTCAGAGCTGAGTATCCGATAGGCATTTTTCTGAAAATGAAGGAAGTGAGCCTGTTATTTCAAGGAAAACAACTGACAGCATTTGTTGCCAATGATAAAATTCAAGCCTTCAAGTGAACATTAGAATTTTGGAAAAATTATATTTGCCATTTTGAACTTGACAGCTTCCCAATAGTCTTTTCTGATGAGATTAACAAATATGGTTTTTTAAATGTTGCATAGTTAAATGCATAATATTGCAAAATAAGAATAGAAGGGGGAATCCTGAAATAAAAAGTGTTTGGGGATCACTACTGTACCCGTTATCCTGCAGCTTGCTTTTTCACTTAGTATATCATGAACATTCAAAGTCAGTGCATTTATATCTAAAATTCTTTTCCATAACAGCACAGTGATCCACATCTATTTACTTATTCAGCTCTCAATGGCCATTCAAGTTGCTTTTATCATTTTGCTAATTTAAATAATGCGACAACATTCTTTATATCTTCGTGCATGGATGCTTTTATATCTGTAGTATGGATTTCTAAAAGTTGACCTTTTTCACTATCCTTCTTAATAAAACTTACCCTTCTTACATCTTCTCTGGTCATTTCTCCTTGTTTTTGCCCCCTTTTAGCCTCTTACTCATTTACTGCTTTTTGATGTCCCTATGCAGTCGTCCTGTTTTTTAAAAACTTCCTGTTCCTGTCTTGTCTTATAAAAATAGAAACTCTTTAAGGGCAGGGATGGTGTATTACAGTGTATAGGCAGGCACTCAGTAAATAATGAGAGAGGAACTGAGGGTTGACATGAGAAAAGAATGCCTTAATGGCTGCATTTAGTGGCCCAGATGGGTGCTGAGGGAAACTGCATTCGTGCATTCTTTCATCTTGAGAACTATTTGGTAATTAGAGTAACACTCCAACTTCAATCTCTCATTTCAGGCAAGTACATCGCCTCAACACAGCGACCTGACGGGACCTGGCGCAAGCAGCGGAGGGTGAAAGAAGGCTATGTGCCCCAGGAGGAGGTCCCAGTGTGCGTGGTTAGGAGTGAGGAGGGAGTATTTAATAGGGTCCTTACAGAAAGAAAGAACAAGTATGCCTGTGAGTTCAGGGAAGAATCTGATTCTAGGAATGGTAGGACAACTCTGAGAAAGGAGAGGAGGGAGTTGGGATTCAGGGATGAGGGAGGGTTACAAGTGACTAGTCCTGTTCCTATGGCTCTGTTCATCAGAACCTCCAAATAGCATTTAGAGAGATTCAGAACCTCAAGACCTAGGGACCCCCTTACAACCTGCAAAACAGAGGAAAGTTGGGAGGGACCAAGGGAGAATTAGGAAGCAGAGATGAAAAGGGCGAAGTGATTTGGAAGGTTAAGAAAAGGGCTGGAAAAGTCAACGGTTCTTTGAAACTGTTGACATTTTCTGTTCCTTGCAGGTATGAGAACAAGTATGTGAAGTTTTTTAAGAGTAAACCAGAACTGCCCCCAGGGCTGAGCCCTGATGCCACTGCTCCTGTCACCCCATCAAGGCTTGAAGGTGGTGAACCAGGCCTCTCCAAAACAGCCAAACGCAACCTGAAGCGGAAGGAGAAAAGGCGGCAGCAGCAAGAGAAAGGGGAGGCAGAGGCTTTGAGCCGGACTCTTGATAAAGTGTCCCTGGGAGAGACAGCCCAACTCCCCAGTGCTCCACAGGGCTCCCGGGCAGCCCCTACAGCTGCCTCTGACCAGCCTGACTCAGCTGCCACCACTGAGAAGGCCAAGAAGATAAAGAACCTAAAGAAGAAGCTTCGACAGGTGGAAGAGCTACAGCAGCGGATCCAGGCTGGGGAAATCAGCCAGCCTAGCAAAGAGCAGCTAGAGAAGCTAGCAAGGAGGAGGGCACTGGAGGAGGAGCTAGAGGACTTGGAGCTAGGCCTGTGAAGCCTTTGGGGAATAGGAGAATGGACTGCAGAACAAACCATAGGGCTCTCTGGGATCCTGGCGAATGTGGGCAGCAGCAGTCAGGAGGGCTCTCCCCCTATACTGGCCCACTTCCACCTCTCATGGCCCAACTCTGTCCTCCAGAGCATAACCTCCTTCATTCCTTCCGTTTTCTTCTGAACTGCTATTTTTTGGACTTTTCCCTGCTCCCATTCCCAGTGTTCAAAAATCTCAGTGACTACCCCAGGTTCCTTTGCTGCTGATTTGGGTGTCTTGTTCAAAGGAAAATTGGGAGGGTGGGAATCTTTTGGAGAACTGAGGTTGAGGGTAGGGGGAGTACACCCAAGTCTTGGAGTCTTGGTTCTTATTCAGTGTTTATGGATTATTTCCCCCACACCCCCATCCATGACTTTTTTTTTTTTAAAGAACAGAATAAACAAGTAGACAAATTGTCTAGCTTTGCCTCTTTCTTTTCAGCTTCTAGTAGGTGTTTTATCTCTTTCAGTTTGGCACAGGAAGACAAGTTTTGGGAGTGGAGTAATATGCCTTTTAATTTTTAAATTTATGACCAAATTAGCAACACTGATTTCTATATGTTTGCTCAGATTTCAGTGAACAGAAATTAGTGTTCAAAGAAAATGAAACAGAACAAATTTCATTTGATGTGTTAATTTTCATGTGTCATCATCCTGCTTCATAGTCATGGGGCTTTGTACTGCTCTTAACTGTTTCTGAAGATAATTGGCCTACTTCACAGCCTCACTGGGGCAGCTCATCTGAAATTTAACCTTATCACCCCAAGATGGCATTGTGGGGCAAACTGATGATACAGGAAGAGGAATTTACAACCAAAAAGAGATGTCACTTAATTTTTCCATATCCTCTGATTTCCACACCCTCCTCTATCACAATCTTTATTTCCGGCTAGCTGCTAGTGTAGAAACCAATGGAAGGAGAAGTCAGCTGTAATGAACTACCTAGGGAGTTCAAAAGTTCTTAGCCTGACTCAGAAGGTCCCATGCAATCTAGCCTCATTTCTTGCCATTCTTCAATTCTGGTCAAACTGCTCCAGCTATACTAAACTATTTTTAGTTTGTCAAATGAGCCATATTCTCTCTGAGCAGAACCCTTGCTGGTTCCTTTGCCTAGGTTCTCTTCCTGACCCCCTCTCCTTAATCAACTTTTTCTTAGCCTTTGGAACAGCCTCTCTGGGGAAACTTCCATTACCCTCAAATACTAATTTAGGTGCCTCTCTTTTATTTGCAAAATTTTTTGTTTTTCAATTACAGTTGACATACAATATTATATTAGTTTCAGATGTACAACATAGCGATTAGACTTACAAAGCGATCACCCTGTAAATCTAGTACCCATCTGACACCATACATACTTATTACAATATTATTGACTATACTCCCTATGACATTCTTTACATTTCCATGACTATTTTGTAACTACCAATTGGTATTTCTTAATCCCTTCTCCTTTTTCACCCATTCTCCCAAACACCCTCCTATCTGGTAACCATCAGTATGTTTTGGTGCCTCTCTTTAACTTGCTTCTTTATCGCTCTGCACTTATGGTTGTAGTAGCATTTATTACATTATGTTGTCGTGTTTGTTTACTTGTTAGCACTTCTTGTCCTCGTTAGATCACGTGTGCCTCAAGCCTTGTGACTGTGTTTTTCATCACTGTATCCTAGTACCCAACATAGTAAAATTTCAAATATTTGCCTAACTGAATGATGCCACAAGCCATGTGGAGAAACAGAAGAGGAGGGATAATTTGAGCCTCGCACAAATGATCAGTTAATGAAGACTTGACTGGGCACCTCAATGTGAGACCAAAAGCCCAAGTTCCCTTGTGTAGGACCCTTAGCCAATTATAAAGATTTTATAAATAAGATTTAATCTGCTTATATGTAGGTGTTTGATGCTTTCTAAGTTTAGGTGTTTTAGAAGAATCTATACTTTAAAAACCATTATTAAGGAGACATTATTTGCTTTGCAAAAGGATTTATCTCAGTAAACCTTTAAATTTCCTGGGTCTTTAGTGGTTGGATTAAAGTTTATTTTGATATATGTTGGACCCTGTCAATCATTGTGTTAGTCCAGAGGAATGCAATTATGAATACATTGTAGAATCTTCATTTAAGGAAGCTATTAAGTCGTGCAAATCACAAATTATGTACTAGGCAGATTTAATTAAGTTCTATGGTAGAAGTACTAGCAGTGTGTTGAGGGAGAGCTAAGAAAAATTATTTTGATTGAGAGGATGGAGAGGCTTAATGGTGGAGGCAGATTTTGAAGAATACCTCTACTTGCATCTCAAGAAAGGCAGGAAGAGAAGAGTAAAAGGCTTTGCTGCATGAAAGGTATATGGTGAATTTTCTTTCAATTTTCAGGACCATATTTCCTTACATAAAGTCAAGGTTAATCACCTGATATAGGGTGAAAATTCGCACTAAGCTAGTGTTATCTAAATGAAGTTCATGAAATTAGTTTAGAAAGTTGTAACCAGTATAGTTTCTTACATAGAAAATAGCAGAGACTGAAGCTTAATAAGGGTAAATATGTCTTGTAATAATTTTTCTCACTCTCTGTATATATATGCACACACATGGTTAGAATAAGAAATATTCCTTTCTTGATTTGCAGGAAAATAAATTTGGAAGCCACTAATCAAATCCGCACTGAGGGGCTCAGGCATCATACACTCTCCTGATCTCTATATTTAGAATGGGTGGGGTAGAGGGACGTTAGTTTAATTATTTCCCTAATGGACCCTTAAAGCTTATGGCAAAGTAAATTAGCCCCTGGCTTTCTTTTTACTCTTGAAGCTATATTACTATTTATTTGGCATTGCTTTCCTCCTTGCAGACGATTCCTTTCTAATGTGTAAATAGCAAAGATTCTAGTAAGTTATTTTAGGACTGGCCATTTACCCTCACTGGCTCAGAGCCCATGTGTTAGCTTCTTATTGTCCACTAGATGATACTGTGAGAGGGCCAATATTTATTTGTCCCTCTACTCCAGCTTATTTTGAGATTAGCAGATAGGTTTATTCAGCTAGAAAATCTTTGCAGGCTCCCAGGCATTCCAGGAAAGGGTTATCTTCATCTCCCTCCCCTCCCCAACTGTAACCCAATCCTACAAATTGAGGAGGATAGAAAATCTGGGATTGAGAAGTTACAATTTTTGATCAGTATTACTTTCTCTTGAAAGAAATCAGGAATGCTTTTTGTTCTCCTTTGGAGATCAGAGAAGATGCTGAACTGCAGTGGAAGTGATGGAGGTCCCAAAATGAATAATTGGCTGAGAGAAGGAGAGAGAGCAGATGTTAATGGATCTCTTCCTTGGGAAACCAACAAGTCACAAAATTTGATTACATTTAGCAAATATTTTTCAAAAGCCAGGAGAATACAAAGTTGAATAAATTTTGGTACCTTCTTTCTAGAACTTCAGTAATAATAAAGACTAAGCACTTAACAATATTACAGTATGATAAATACTGTATTAGGGGCACACACAGGATGCTGTGGAAGCAGAGGAGGGATCCCAAAGCTGTGAGGGTGGGGGCAGAGAAGTAGTGATCAGGGAAGTCTTTCCTGAGGAGATGACTTCTAGGCTGAGGCTGAGGCTGAGGCTGGAAGCATGAATAAAAACCATCCAACATCCTGTAAATCTACAAGGTTCTGCTGTTCTCAGGTCTCTCCTGGTGATTTCATTTACTCCTGTGATTTCAGTAATTATCTCTGTGCTAATAACTTCCAATCTTTCTCTAGTCCAGTCATCTCTAAAACCTACCCAACCAGTATCTCCTATTTAGATGTTGGTGCTTCAAATTCAATTTAAAACCAAACACTGAAAGAGGCCTGAGGCCGTTTATTTCTATGGTAATGTTATAATTTTTATCTTTATTATTCAGGTGGATGTCTTAGTCACTTCTTATCTGAACCACTGCAACACACACCAATTGGTCTCTACTTAAATCTCTTCTCATCACTCACTTCCCCAATCTGTCCTACATGTACACTTTGATCTTCAGCAGGATTTACCGCCCTCAAGCCCAGTGTTGATGGTATACTTTAACTGAACCACAATTTTAGTATTTCCTTTTGGTCTACCCAATGGAAACCGAACTCCTTAGAGCTCTTATAAAAGGTACCCCACAGGGCTCCCTAGCCCCTTCCACTATTTGAGGGTATGAGACACCTGTAGTCTGGAAGAGAACCCTCACCTGACCAGGCTGCCACCCTGATCTCAGACTTTCAGCTTCCAGAATTGTGAACAAATTTCTGTTATTTATTTATTTATTTATTTATTTATTTGGCGCACACGCACATGTGCGTGCGTGTGTTTATCTGACTTGAAGTTCATCAAACTTTTTGGATTGAGGTTTATTTATTTATTTATTTATTATTTATTATTTTTTAAAATTAAATCTGGTGAATTTTTGGCATAATTTCTTCAGATATTCTTTCCTGCTTTCTGTATTTTCCAGTACTCTACATTACATGCATGGTAGAGTATTTGATATTTTCCAACAGGTTACTGAGGCCCTGTTCATTTCCCACCCCTAGCTTTCTCTTCTTTCTGTGCTTCAGTTTAGATAGTTTTTAGTTCTCTGTGTTCAAGTTCACTAATCTTTTCAACTATACCATCTACTTTGGTATTAAGTCCATATGATGGCGTTTTTTCATTTTTTTGATAGTTGCTATTTCTTCATTGTATTTATGGTTTTCTTTAAATATTTGAACTTATAATAGGTGTTTTAAAATCCTTAACTGCTAATTCCATAATTTATGTCATTTCTGGGTCTGTTTTTATTATTTAAGTTTCTCCAGGCTATTGATTACATTTTTCTTATTTTATTTTATTTACTTGTTTATTTATTTGGTGGTTGGAGGGAGTATGTCTAGTAGTAATTCTTTATTAGATGCTGGACATTGTAATTGTTACATTGTTGAATTTCTGGATTTTACTGTCTTCCTTTAAAAAGTATTGGGCTTTGTTCTGGAAGGTAGTTAATTTAATTGAATATCAGATTGATACTTTTGAGACATATTTTTAAGTTTTGTTAGGGTAGGTTTAAAGAAGCTTTGCTCTTAGGCTAGTAGGAGCCCTACTCCTAAAGCATGGCTTTTTTTTTTTTGCGATCTTTTCTGAATGCTGTGAGTATTCAACAAGGTTTCTCCATTCTGACTAGTTGGAACTCTAATTTTTCCATCCCTGTGTAAACACCAGTAATTATTCACATTATAATTCTCCAGCAATTATTCCTTACCTAGTAGGTGATTTTGGGCCAGTTTTATGGAGTCTCTCCTCTCATTTCCACTCATGAGCAGCTTATTGTTCAGCTAAAGACTCCTAGAGCTAATATGCAAATTTGCATAGCTCCCTTCTCTCCAATACTCCCCCACAAAATCTATTCTCCTCAGCCTCCCCCAAATCTAATCTCCGTCCCTTCACTTCCGCAAAACCACTGTACTCTGCTTGTATTTCCCATCACTGTACTGTAGTCTGGAAAGTGTCTCTGGGCACATAATTGGGATAATTAAAAGGGTCACATGATTTGTTTTTCCTTTTTTGTCAGGGATCACAATTCTGTATTGCCTTTGTCGAATATCTGAACAGTTATTTTATACATTTTGTAGAGTTTCTAGTTGTTTTTTTTTTAAGTGGTGGGATGGCTAATATGATACTAGTTACTTTGTCATAGTCAGAAATAAACAGAAATTTCAATTTTCACTGGAGAAAGAATTCTAGGTTGACATTTTTTCTTATAGTACTTCAAAGAAGTCATTTCCTTGTCTTCTGACTTGAATTGTTATTTTGGTTTCCCTATATGTAATGTGTCTTTATCAGAAATTAAAAGTTAAAACAACACTTTACTATTACGTTGTTAAAAAAAAAGAGCTCGATATTGGTAAGTATCAGGGAAATGGGCATGCATACTTCTGGTGGTGCAAATTAACAAATTGTGCTTTCTTGTAGGGACAATTTCTTAAAAATATTAGAGGCCTATAGCCAAAAAGTGGAAAACTCCTAAGTTTCTATCAGCAGATGAATGAAGAAAATGTGGTATAATTATATAATGAAATACTATTCAGCAACAAATGAAATAAAATTCTGATACAAGCCACATGTGGATGAACCTTGAAAACATTATGCAAATGAAAGAAACCAGACATAAAAGCACAAATATTGCATGATTCTACTTAAATGAGATACCTACTAGACTAGGCATATTCATAGAGATAATAAGTAGAATAGAGATTAACAGGGACTAGGAGAGGCAAAATGGGGAATTATCGCTTTATGGGTACAGAGTTTCAATTTGAAATGAGGACAAAATTCTGTGGTGATAGTTACACAACATTGTAAATGTACTTAATGCCACTTTATGTTATACCCAAAAATGATTAAAATGATAAATTTCATGCTATGTATATTTTATCACAATTTAAAAAATTTTAATGAGAGGCCTAAAATGATGCATTTTTTGGACAAAGCATTATAATTGTAAGAAATTGTCTTCCAATGATATATCCAATAAAGGATTAATATCCAAAATGTACAAAGAACTCATACAACTTAATACCAAAAAAAGACAATCTGATTAAAAAATGGGCAGGGGACCTGAACAGACATTTTTCCAAACAGGACATACAGACGGCCAACAGACATATGAAAAGATGCTGAGTGTCACTAATCATCAGAGAAATGCAAATTAAAATCACAATGAGATGTCATCTCATACCTGTTAAAATTGCTATCATCAATAAGTCAATAAACAATAAGTATTGGTGAGAATGCAGAGAAAAAGGAACCCTTGTGCACTCTTGGTGAGATGGCAAATTGATACAGCCACCTTGGAAAACAATATGGAGTTTCCTCAAAAAAATTAAAAATAGAACTACCATATAACTCAGCAATCTCACTTCTGGGTATTTATCCAAAGAAATCCAAAACACTAATTTGAAAAGATGTATGCATCATATTTTCATTGTAACATTATTTACAATAGCCAAGAAATGGAAGCAGCCTAAGTGTCTATCAACAGATGATTGAATAATGAAATGCAGAATATTACTCAACCATAAAAAAGAATGAAATCTTACCATTTGTGACAATATAGATGGACCTAGGGGGTATTATGCTAAAAAAGATAAGTCAGACAAAGAAAGAAAAATACCATTAATTTCACTTATACAAAATGAATAAAACAGAAACAGACTCATAGATACGGAGAAGAAACTGGTGATTTGTTTGCCAGATGAGAGGGAAACAGGGGGCTAGGTGAAAAATGTGAAGAATTTAAGAAGTATGAATTGTCAATTACAAAATCGACACTGGGATGTTAAGTACAGCATAGGGAATATAGTTAATAATATTGTTATAACTATGTATGATGCCATGTGGGTACTAGACTTATTAGGGGAATCACTTTGTAAGTTATGTAAATGTCTAACCACTATGCTGTACACCTGAAAGTAATATAAGTGTCAACTGTAAGTGAAAAAAAAAATTGTCCAAAGGAAAAAAATGTATGTAAAGATTTAGTCACAAAGATGATTTGTTAAGAGTATTTTTACAAAAACGAAATGAGAAGAAAATAAAACAAATACAAAGAAAATAATTTTAATTTCCCAAAGAAGCCATTGATGAAATATACTATGCCATATGATAGATTGCCAGATACACATTTAAAAAATAACTATGTTGTATAAGAATAATTATTTGGAAAGAATAAAAGGAAATGCTTCAAAATGTTATCAGTGGTTATGTCTGGGTAGTAAGATTACAGGAGATTTTTCTTTCCTTTTATATAATTTTTATGTTTTAAATTTATTACAATATGCATTATTTTAATAATGCATTGTTTTTAATAAATCAAAGAAAGCACAATAAAGATTATTTTTAAATGTTTTAGTCATCCTTCAGAGCTCAGCTGAAAAGTTACTTCACCTGTGAAGCGAACTATTCTCAGAATGTTCCAACAGAATGGTTCTTTCCTTCTCCAAATTCTATAGGCCCATATGTCTCATTATGGTACTTATCACATAGACCCTGTGTATCAAAGTTATGATCCTGGCTTGCCACTCCTGCTGAGCATATGTGAGCTACTTTTAGGCACTACCTAAATCAGGGATATTGCTTATTTCAGCCTCACTTGATTAGCAATCTATATCGCTTAGGTTGGCACAATCAGGCAAGGTTTAGTCCGACCCAGGTATCAAACCTGGTGTAGAGAAAGAATTCAGTATTTGTAAGGTCAATGATATTTGGATGGATTATATAGCCCAGAATTTTGAAACAAAGGAAAAATAACACTAAACAACTTATTCATGAAGCAATTAACATAGACAGACAGTATTAATGACGAGTGTGGTTTTGTTTAATGCAAATCCCTCTGCCTAGAGTTCCTCTTCTGGGGTTGTTAGATAGGACACGTTTCTCAAGGTTTGGCTGGTTCTCACTAAATGCTGCTCTTGCTTAATGTTAAAATGTAGCACAGTATTTTGCAGACTCAGCTGTAACTGGGATGAGCTTGACTGGGAACCCAACCAGATAAGTTTAGCCAACTGCAAAGAAAAATCAATATGTAATTAACAAAATCCAGATAAATTTAGCCAGCTGCTAAGAAGAAATCAACACATAATTAACCAAATAGTACATATAAGCAGTGGTTAAGGCTCCTTTTGGGGAGATAGAGCTTTGGATGTGAATCTCCTGTCTCCTTTACTTGCTGCAAGTAAATCAAACTACCTAACAGATAACAACTAAGCCCACCCCCGCCGCCGCCCCTCGTTCTTGAATAGAACAAAATGATAAGGCTGTGAACCCCTTGAGTTTGGTAACAGAATGGCAAGTTTGTTTTAACTACATCATAAAAACAATATCTTCAATCTAGTAATAATGTCCCAGAAAGTAATGTGCAGGCTGTAACAATCCTAAATCTCTTGAATACAAAGGTAAATTCAGTGAATTACAGTACAAAGTTACACTCAGTTTGTTTCTGTCCTTGATAGAAACATTTTTACCCTTTGTGCATACTTTTTCCTACATAGTTGGGAGTGCCTCATGTCAGTGGAAATAAGACTAGTCTTATTCATACCTGAATCCCTGGTTCTTGGTACCTAGCACATAATGAAACATAATATAGATGTTTGCTTGTTGAATCAATCTAGTCCCTAGGGTTCATAATCAGAAACTTGGGTTCAATCTCAGTTCTGCTTGCCCTGGGCATAACTCTTAATTTCTCTGAATGTTACTTTCCTCCATTATAAAAATAAGAATGATAAAACATAGTCTTCAACCTTCTTATAAGAATTAAATGAGATAATGAATATTAAGGTCCTTTGTAAACTCTAAGTCCTATGCTAAAGTTATTATTAATGAGGTTTTGAAATAGAGAACTGATGGTAAGATCATGGAATAACTAGGAGAGATCAGATATATACCTCCCAAGAGACCTGTTTGATTTATTAAAAATAATGCATTTTTTACAATAATGCATATTATAATAAATTTAAAACATAAAAATTGTATAAAAGGAAAAAAATCATCTATAATCTTAATATCCAGACATAACATTTTGGTTTGTTTACCATGGCCAGGATCTTGCAAATATCACTGTAGGTACAGACATCTGGTTTTATCAGCACAGAGAGTAGATCTTGGGGAAAAACTCTTATCAGTCAAGTTCATAGGCTGATATATAAACCAGAGTATATAAACTAGAATGTCAATTTACTAATTTACGTGTAGTATATCTGTCATGAGGAACAGAATATTTGGGGCAGCACAGCCAGCACTCTAACTTCCCACAAACATTGCTCCTAATTTGGTTCACCAAATTGTATCCAGAAGGTTGCTTGGTGAGTATGCATGTTTCCCATGACTGCTGTAACAAATTATCACAAACATGGTGGCTTAAAACAGCAGAAATTTATTCTCTGTTCTGAAGGTCAGAAGTACAAAATCACTATCACTGGATCAAAATAAAGGTGTCAGCAAAGATGCACTCCTCTCAGAAGCTCTAGGGGAGTATCCATTCCTGTAATTTTCCACCTTCTGGTGGTTGCCAGCACTCCTTGGCTTATGATACATACCATCACTCCGATCTCTGCCTCCATCTTCACTGTGTCTTCTCTGTGCATGTGAAATCTCTACTTGTACTTTGCAAGGATACATGTGATTGCATTTAGGGCCCACCCAGATCATTCAAAAATAATCTTCTCATCCCAAAATCCTTAATTTAATGACATCTGTGAAGATCTCCTCCATCACATACATGCTTTTTTTTTTTTTTTTTTTTTTTCCATATAAGGTAATATTTATAGGTTCCAGGGATTAGGAGATGAATATCATTTTTTGGGATGCACATTTTTCAGCCTACTGCAGGATGGAAATTGAGACAAGTAGAGTAAATTATATTAGAAAGATTGAAGGCATAAGGCTACACTATGTGATGCATTTACTCTCACAGTGGGGGTGACCTTGTCAAATGGCCTGAATACTCAATCGAGTTCATTGTCAAGATTCATTCTCTCAATACAGTGCTTGAATGGACATTACTAGTGTTTGCTTCTATGACTGCTTTTTTCCCCTTTTTTTGACTCTGCTTTTTGATGCCTCCATAGCGAACAAAACTCCTTTTCATTGGCCTAGTTTTCCTTCCTTCCTTCCTTCCTTCCTTCCTTCCTTCCTTCCTTCCTTCCTTCCTTCCTTCCTTCCTTCCTTCCTTTCTTTCTTTCTTTCTTTCTTTCTTTCTTTCTTTCTTTCTTTCTTTCTTTCTTTCTTTCTTTCTATCTTGCCTTGCTTTAGCCTGTGAACTGTTCTATTTCTTTAAGTAGTAGCTTTGTATAGCTCTGTTTTAATCCACTCTATGTTGATGTTTATAGCTTAATTCTTAATGGACAATTTCTTTACTAATAAAAATAACATGGGTCTAGGGGCTTCTTCTTCCAGAATAATGAAGTAAAGTTCCAACAGTCCTACACTTCTACAGATAACAACTGTAAACTCAGGACACAATACAAAAAACAACTACCTGCAAGTTCTGGAAAATGAACCAAAGCAGGCATATTTTAGAGGAGAGTCAACACTTGGAGAGAAGAATTGACCAATAGTGAGTTTCTCATTTTTGCAATGTTATCCTGAGGGCAGACCACAGTCACAGTGTGGCACGTGACAGCTAAACCTTTCATTAGAAAACCCACCATCTATTTGGCTTGAAGAGCCAGAGTTCAGTGCCCAGGGCATTCACAGCCATGAAAAAGTGAGAAAGCAATCCCAGAAAAGTAAGTGGGCCCCCAGATCGATTTATAAACACTGTCCAAGTCTCTGGACAATCTCTGCTTGTGGCAGACTCAAAGCAGCTTGCAGTCAAGGTGTAAATAATTTAACTGAGATATGAGCTACCACCCACCACATGTGAGATAGAATTTGCAGTTTGATTCCATTCTAACCAGTTAATCACCTACTCAGAAACAAGTATACTCTTCAGAGTAATATAATAGAAAACAGTCTCTACAGCATAACCTTCATAATGTCTAGGATACAATCCAAAAGTCTTCAATACACACACACACACACACACACACACACACACACACACACACACAAGTGTGACTAATTCTCAAGAAAAAAGACAATCAATAGAGATTGTCCTCAGGATGACCTTGCTGGTTATTGATTTTTTGCCTTTCTGATCTAAATTCATCCTATTTGTCTGCTCTATACAAATGGATGGGGCCTTGTGAATATTTTTTCCTTTGCTAGTTTTTTCAGTAGAAAGTGCTAGAAAGACATTATAAGAGAAACACTTTTTGCTTCCTGGTTCTGATGTGCTCACTTATCAGGCTCCTGCATTATGCATGGCTTCCCCAGTACATGGTAGTTAGCAGCATCCAGAGGTCAGCAGCTTTCCATGGTAACCCACCTCTCAGGAACTTTTGTATTGAAAGATGAGATATCTTCCCATGAGCAACTGTCCCTGACACCCTAAAGGTCAGACTTCTAGCAAGTCCTGTAGGCCTGGCACTACAGCTTCTTATCTGCCACTCATCATATTAAACTTTTCTTATTTAAATTACTAAACGTTTTCTCTTTTCTGGTTGGACCCAAACTGATACAATGACCCATATAATACTGAATGAAGTAAAAAAAAAAAAAAAAAAAAGAAATACGTATATACATACATATGCTTATAATAAATGGAGAAATAGAAAATGTCAGCAGAAGAATAGAAACTGCAAAAAAAAGAACCAAATGAAAATATGAAAATTTTATAACTGAAAAATACAATATTTGAAATTTTAAAATCACTAAATAGACTTAATAGCAGATTGGAGATGACTTAGGAAAAAGTCAGTGAACTTGAAGAAGACAGTAGAAATGATCTGGTCTGAAGAACATATAGGGGGAAAAAGATTGAAAAATATAAACAGAACTTCAGAAGCCTGTAGGACAATATCAGAAATCTAATATACATATGTATAATTGGAGTCACAGAAGGAAAAGAAGGAGAGAATGGGGAAGAAAAGTCTTTGAAGAAATAATGACTGAAAAAACTTCCCACATTTGGTGAAAGACGTAAATTTTCAGATAAAAGAAGCTCAACCACACTAAAGCACATCAGTCAAATTGTTGAAAACCAAAAATTACAACCAATCTTGAAAATAGAGAAAAATGATGTATTACGTACAAAAGAACAATGACTTGAATTACCATGGACTTCTCACTAGAAACTGTGGAAATCAGAAGACAGTTTAAAGTACTTAAAAGGAAAAAAAACTATCAACCTAGAATTTTATATTTAGTTTTACATAGCATAAACATGGCTGCTGGAAGCCACCCATTTGACCCCATGGAAGGAGGACAAAGAAAGGGTAATCACTGTGAGATGAACAAATAACCTAAAGAAGTGACTGCCAAAGTTATGTATACACACCTCTATCCTCTGTGCATATATTTTCATAATCTACCTGGGGAAATTTGTCAGAAAAGTTTAAGAAGCATTGGTAGATTTAATTAGTGAAACAGTGAATGATGATGAATACAACTTTTGCAAATACTCATTCCTTATATTTTCAAGGGTACAAAAAAGAACTCAATATGCCCTCAGTTCATGACCTTAAGCCAAGCTTGGTTTAGTTTCCCATGCTCCTTCAGCTCTCTAATTTGATTGTCTTTTTCACTTGATTCTCTTTGACTCTCTTTTTGCCACTGGCTGCCACCCTTGACCTCATAGCAAAGGGTTAACACCCTTGGTGATCAGTTCTTCTGATCTTATTGACTGCCCTGGTCAGCCTTGCTTTGTGGCCAGTGCTCAAATGCATATTTTTCCACTTGTTCTAGCTCTTGGTTTTTAAGATCTCGAAAATCTTTTCTCCCAATGTTCTCCTATCCTATCAATATCTGGCTACCTTTTTGAAAGCAGGCAAACAGTTATGTATCATCTTAACTTTTTATAACACAGAAGCATCACTCCTGTAATAAAACACGCGTGTGTGTGTGCACACGCACACACATACAATCACACACTAATGGGTCTTACAAAATTGGGCAACAGACAAGCATATACATACTTTGGAATAGATTCTGTGTGAAAAATCTGAGAATACAGTCTTCTTTAGAGTCAGTGATCTTCTTCCTCAGCTATCTTTTCCTATTTCCCGTTTCAAAAACTTCTTTCCTAGCTGAAGGGCAGTGTTAATTATGCCAAAGCTGCATGCAGCTCAAAGGCAAGCTGAAATTATACCCCTTTGGCACTTTGAAATCCTTTAGCTCTTTCTTCCTCACTACGTGCAGGATATAGTTGTACACAACATCAATCCTTCCCCCATTGTCAAATTAATGAATTCACTAAAAAACAAAACCATACTGATGAATACCCACTATCCTTCTTAAGTAAGTTAGGGGCTAAACAGAGAATAGAGAAGCAAATATTTTTCCTACATAGCTCCCCCGATCAAGGGCAACCTTCTCACCCCAACAGCCCTCTCTATGTGTTGCTGGCCTGTCAGAAACAGAACTGGGTCTTTCCCAGGTCTCCCTCCCCCATTTGGTTACTACCCTCTTCAAAAGGGGAAGTCAGTGTTGAACTCCTTCCCTTGCCAAACTCCTATCAAATCCTTTTGCCAACAAAAAGGAAGCCAAAGATGAACTTTCCAGGCCCATGAGAGTCCCCAAACATTAGGACAGATCTATTTCCTGGGGTCACAGAGTGAAGACAGGATGCTAAAGTTCTCTCCCATATTCCACTTCCCTTGGGAAAAACAATAAAATCAGTTTGGTTTTTGTTAAGGAAAAGGCTGCCATGCCCAGAAGGAGCAAAATCCTTTGTGTTACCACTATTTCCCTCTCATCCCAGATGCTGAAAGAACACTGAAGCTCCTTAGTCCTTTACTTCTCTCCTTGCTTCAAAGGCTAGCATTTACCTCTTCATCTATCCCTCGGGCACTCTCCTGGGTTATGAGATCACCAACAGAAGCTTCCAGCAATCTTCTGTAGGATAACACCTTTTTCTGTGAAATGGAGAAGGGAAGCAGATCTTGGTCTCCCTTACACTTTGACAAGAACTGAAGAATTCAAGGATTGGGATTTGATGTCTTCTCAACTGAGCCAGTTCAGGCCAGGGCCTCAGTGGGTGAGTATTTGAGAGGCAGTGGGTAGGTGAGAATACCAGGAAATGTTAATAGGAGTTGAGGAAGTTTGGGGAATCCTGGGAACAGAATGTGCTGGACCAGGCCCTCAGCCATCCCCAAATCCCTCCTACTTCCCTAGTCACTAACTAGTTACAGCTGTGGCCGATCCTGGCCATCATTTCCCATCTGGCTTCTAGGAATTCATGACTAATTAAAGGAGTGTGTGTATGTATGGAGGGGTTCCTCTTAAAAACAGAGGTTTCCAGAGTAACAGCTTGATGAGAACTCAATCCCATTCAGCCAGGAAAAGTTCCCTTTCTCCTGGCTCCCTCCGGGCTCTGAGGGAAAACCAGCCAGACGCATGTCTTTAGATCAAGTGCAGTGCCTGGGCCAGCCCTGATTTAGTTACAACTTACATTTTTCTCACTTTCAGTTTTCAGTTTGGGACCCCAGACTTGCCCTTTGTATACTAGGATGTCCAGCCCTCCAGGACACCCAATTTGGGTAACAGTGGCTATCAGAGGGGGTGGGCGATGGTTTAGAGATTGGCTTCTCCCATGCTTAGAGATCTCTACGAACCTTTGCCCTCCACCCATAGCCCCATAGCCTCTGATCATCAGAAAATACTGTGAGTCTAACCTAATTGTTCCTGCAACAGTTTAACATATTTTAATTAAAAATAGTTGTATAAAAACTCTTCTACCACAATCTGTGGGAAGAGGGAAACCAGATTGTAGGAAGAGAACAAGCATGCCAAAGAATGCAGTTCTTTCTCTCAGAATCAAGTTCTCTTTTTGGGGGCAGGCAGACCACATATCCTAACCCTTCACACACATTTCCACATCTCCCCCAGTGAGAGATGACAAATTCAGAGGGAAAAAGAGCTGGGTCAGCCTGGCTCAGGAGGTGGGGGCTGGCAGAAGGGGTGGTCATGACGCTATTATGGGAACAGAGTTAGTCATGCAGTCCTTGCACTTAGGCCCTGCCTGAGGCTTCTGGCTGTAGGGGGTTTTGTCTGGATGCTAGTGGAAACTCTTGGGAAGCTGCAAAGATCCTAGCTTGGGTTGACGCTCTACTGCTTCCAGCTGTGTGAACTGAAGCAACCTGTTAGACTTAGTTTCCTTTTCTGTGAAAAGGTGATAATAATGGCCCTCAGAGTTGTTGAAATTTAATTGAGGTAAACTGTTTGGCAGCTTTTACTACTTCTCTCTATTCTCTTCTGGTTCCTTAGTTTCTAGAGTGTGGTTTCATACCCCAGGGCCTTACCAGAGTGAGTGCCCACTCTGTCACCTCTCAAGATACCACCTTTTCTCTCTCACTAACAGTAACATACACTCCTAAGCATCCTCACCTCCCTTTTCTTTTTCTTATGTAAAGTGCCTAAGGGGAGTAATCTACTATCACATTCTTCTTACTTTACCCCTTTTCCAGGTATCCTCCTGGTCTGTATCTTGCTCTCCCTGTACAGGCCGCCAGCGCCTTTCCCTCCCACATTATCCTTACTATTTCCTATTGCTTTCTCTTCCATCCCAGCCAATCTCAGGGGCTGAGGCTAGGCAGGCAATGCTGGAGCTGAACTCAGAGCCAGTTTCTTACACATTTTCTAAGAAAATACATTAAAATGTTACTAGTGGTTCTCTTCTGGGTAGAACTTACCGATGGTTTATATTTTCTTCCTGTTTATTTTGGTATTTTTAAAATTTACTACAATGAGCAATGAATAATTTTTATTCAGAAAAAATACTTGAGAAAACTTTAATCAGAAAAAATTATAATTTTCAAATGGCCCACATTCTTTTCTCTAAAGAAGATGGACTGAGGGATGGGTTGTGGAAGGAGGAAGCAAAAGACAGGGTGGAGAAAGAGCCCTGCAGGGGGCCGAGCATGATCTGGTTCCTCAAGTTCATCATTTCCTGGGGGCATCAGCCTTGGTGGTGGCCTCAGTCATGGCCTCTGTCACTCATCAGTCAGAGGCTCTCTGTCCTTCTCTGCCTGTCACTGGCCATTTGGGACTTAGTCACCCAATTGTTACCCAAATGACTACTGGGTAGGTCAAGGAGACCAGCATCATCAGGGCAACAATATGAGTCAGGAGTATTCCCTCACCTCGACCCTGGGCTGTGAAGGGTTCCCCTGAAGCCTACCAGCCTTTCAGCCTAGGGTGTGGAGAAGGGCTCAGAATTGGAGTCCCACAGAGAACTCCTCTCCTCCCTTTGTATTGTTCCTTCTCTTCACTTGAATGATATGCAAATGTGTGATGCATAAATAATGACGGAACCTTCCCTAGCTTCTAACGATTTAAAAAACAAAGCTCCAGGAGACAATGTGCATGGAAAGAGCATGGGTTGTGGAGTCAGCAGGAGGATTTGAGTATAGGCCAAACCAATTAGGAGCTCCATGTCTTTAGTCAAGTTCCCCTCTCTGGATCTCCATTTCCTCTTATAAAAAAATGGCCAGAATAATTCTATCCTCATAGGGGGGGTTGTTAGAATTAAATGAGATAATATATAAATCACCTAACACAAAGTGGGTTTTTAAATTTTAAGTTTTTCTCCTCTTCCTTAAATAGCATTCAAGACCCTTTAAACTCTGGCTCCCAACTGCTCTTCCAACCTGATCATTTATTTGACAAAGATTTATTAAACACCACCTGAAGCATTGAGGCCGCCTGGAATAGTAGGCACTAGGGACTCAGTGGTGAATAAAGGAGCCTAGACCCTCAGCACTTACTGAGCACAGCCAGTTTTTCTCAGCTCTGCACTTTTACTCGAGACTTGTACTGTCCCGGTCCCTCAGTACTCTCTTACCCCATCCAACTGGTAGCCAGCCTCTGAAGCTCAAAGTCCGCCTTCTCAGTGAAACTTCCCACAGCTGCATTACTCTCAGGACATGGGGACCTCCTGCCTGGCATCCTGGTTCAGCTCATTTTGATGCAGGACAAGGCAAATTTCCCCGAGTTGGGGGGACACCAAGCCCTGCACCGAGAGAAGAGGGTCCTTTGGCGGAGAGTGTGGAAGTTCAACAAACACACCAAAGTTAGAGTCAAAAGGAAAGTTTATTAGAAAAGGGATAACACTCCATAGACAGAGTGTGGTCTCTTCTCAGAGGCAGTGAGAGGGACATTGAGAGAGATAGTGAGAGAGAGAGAGAGAGGGTAAAGGCACTGAGAGGGACCCTGAGTGTTCAGGGAATTCTGTTTATATGTCATTCTTTAGTTCCCATTTCCTTTGATATTGACATACAGTGAGGAAGGGGAATAGTATGTAGCAGTGAAAAGGTAAGAACTGCTGGCAGTTCCCAGCCTTTAATCCACTGGTTCCCGTGGCTTTAGCCATACGTAGGGAATGACTCTTGGTTCCTGTTTCCCCTTCCCAGTGTGGGAAATGGCCTGTTAGCAATCCCAGTAGAAATCTTCCTTTGTTTTGAAGGTATCCTCCTGGCCTGGCTACAGGGCTGATCAGCATATTGCAGTCTCTGAATGTGGCTTGATTAACATTTTAATTCTCTTGCCTCCTCCCTACAGTTAATTTCAGGTGCTTGGGTTGGCCTCATTCTATCTGTAAGCTTCCAGTGTTCAGGCTCCCTCCCTTTGCTTCTTTGAGCCCTTGTTAACTGCCACCTCATATCAGGCTCATTAAATTCTTGAAATCATGACTTTTTATTAAAGCAGGCACAAGTAGGCTTCAAGAGCATTTACATTCTCAACTTTGTCTTGAGTGCAAAAAGCTAAGGCCTCGTCTTTGATTCCTTAAACTGAAGCTCAAGTACCTAAGCTGCTTCCTATCTCTTAGTTTTTATTTTTTCCTATTCCGAAGCAGACAGGGAGACATGAAGGCTGAAGATGAGGAGTTTGCTGTCCTGACATCTCTGGGGCACAGGAATGTCCACCTCCAGGGGCTGGCCATGGTCCCTATCCCTAGTCTCTACAGATTCTGTTTCTCAGCAGGGGTTAATGATGAATTACAACATATCTCTGGGCTGAGTCACCTCCCACTGCCACTCCCCCCAATTCCCCTCCCCTAAAGTTTTATAAAGAAGACCAGAGACTGTAAAGTAAAAAGAACTGGAGGTAAAAACCCCCTCTCCATCTTACCCTGCTCCCCCAGGCTCCCAGAAATTCCAGGGCAGAGGTCAAGGACAGCCCCTGGAGCCCCTGCCTGGTGGGATCATGAACTGGCAGCTACTGTGGCTGTTTTTTTTACTTCCCATGGTCATCTCAGGCCGAGCCCTGGGGCCTGCAGAGAAGGAGGCAGCAGTGGTGAGTCTCCTGGGTAAGAGAGACACAGGCCAAGGGAGGGTACTGCTGCATAGTCCCATCCAAGCTTCCCTCTTGACTTTCAACCTGCCTGACTTACCTTTCTTTCCTCTACTCCATGATCTACCCCTGCCCATCTCTCACTCCTTCTCATTGTTCCGCCTGAGCCCCTTCCCTAAGGTGCCTCTCTTTTAGTTCTTCCATGCCTGTCCCCTCCTATCCTCATGGGCCTATTAAGTCACTTATAGGCTTTATCCTGAGGCTAATCCTCTTTTTATTCTGCTATCCTCTACCACTATCATAGGATTACCTTTTGCAATATGGGTACCTACAGAAGCCTCTAGAAGGACCTGATGACTTCAGGCCAGAAGATATCATGGAGGCTCTGAGGTGAGAGGTCATAAGGCACAAGGTCTTCTTTCTTACTTCTCATCCTTTCCTTTCCCCAGGCCCTCTTCTGCCTGAACCAGATCTGTGTTGGGACCTAGGGAATGGGTGGCTATCACTGTTAAGGTGGTGGGCATGGGGTGAGATGGGGATTCAAAGATTAGGAGCGCAGTTATTGGATCTTTTGAGGCCCTAAGCACTCCTTTGCAGGCTTGGCATTGTATTCAAATACTAATATTGAGTCACATCCACATGAAGTATAATTTATATGTAAACTATGAGCTGAGTTGGGTTGTTGACATGATGTTGCCTTTGCTGATATTTAATTTATCACTTACTTATTTCTATTTTGAAGTTTTCTTTTTACATTTTGTATTGAATGGGTCATTTTCCTTTTTGCTCTCATATACATTCATCATCCCTTGAAAAGTCACAGTGTCTGCAGTGCCCGATGTATGAAATTGCTCCACATCAGGCTGGGCTGTGAAGAGGGTTCAGCCAGGAGGGAAGAAAGCTGAAGGACAGGACAGGCCATCAGGTGGGCACATTGGTGGGAGAGTCTCCAGAGCAAGAGGGCAGGACACTTCCTCAGAGCAGCCGGTTAGCTTATAGGGGGAGAAGAAGGCTACACTTGAGGGGAACCTTACTCGAATAAGAGACTAGAAATGAGGAGGTGAAGTTGGAACATCACCATTTCTGAAGAACAGAAAAGAAAGTCCCAATTATGGGGACTGGATACTGAAGTGACACCATCAGCTTCAGAGATTCTGTGCCTTCTCAGCTATCACCTTGGTCAACAGGAGGCTAAAGAGCTATCTCCGGTTCCCAGTCATTCCAGATCCCCTGCCTTGTTGGACCTATTCTTTTCCCTTTTTTCAGAGCTTTTCAGGAAGCATCTGAGCTGCCAGTCTCAGGTCAGCTGGATGATGCCACAAGGGCCCGCATGAGGCAGCCCCGTTGTGGCCTGGAGGACCCCTTCAACCAGAAGACCCTTAAATACCTTCTGCTGGGTGAGGGCTGAGCCTGGAAAAGGAAGGGATGAATGGGCAAGGGTGGCATGGAATTGGGACAGCCTAGACTAGCTCAGTGTTAAATGGATGATCACCTGGTGATAACCTGATCATCACTTGCTTGGAGGGGTTGTTACATAGCTTTGCTGAGTGAATGCACAAATACAGGGGAGCTCTCTGGGGTTGGCAGAAGGACCTGTGTTTCTAATCTATTTTCTGGTCCAACAACCAGGCCGCTGGAGAAAGAAGCACCTGACCTTCCGCATCTTGAACTTACCCTCCACCCTCCCATCAAACACAGCCCGGACAGCTCTGCTTCAAGCCTTCCAGTACTGGAGCAACGTGACCCCCCTGACCTTCCGGGAGGTGCAAGCTGGCTGGGCTGACATCCGTCTCTCCTTTCATGGCCGCCAAAGCCCGTACTGCTCCAATACCTTTGATGGGCCTGGTAGGCACCGGCTCTTGGCTCCCACCAAACAGACCCCTGAGATTATCTCTGTCTCCTTGAGCCAGGGACTCCGTAACCTTAATGTTCAGGCTGCCCGCTATGTCCAACTGCACCCTACACTCTCTAACTACCTTCTGACATTCCTTTGAGGAGTAGTTAGTCACCTCCCTGGGAACATATAAGCTTCCTCTTTGAAGCTTATGCCTTCTTCCTTGGTTTAAGTTCCTCTGCTCAACACACACCTCAGACAGGACTGGGCCAGAGAGGAGAGAGTGGTTGGGAAGTAAAGTGACAGGGTGATGGGCATCCTTGGGAGAACTGGGTGATGACAGGGGAATCCGGAAGGATAAAGAGAAGTGTTGAAGAGACAGTGACTATAGATGGGGTAATTTTAAGAGAATGAAGTAATTGGAGTTTGTAATAGGCAGGGGAGCTCCACCTAGGAGACTGACCTCCTTCCTATCTACTTTCGTCTTTGTCCAGGGAGGGTCCTGGCCCATGCTGACATCCCAGAGCTGGGCAGCGTGCACTTTGATGAAGATGAGCTCTGGACCGAGAGGACCTACCGAGGAGTGAACCTGCGTATCATTGCAGCCCATGAACTGGGCCATGCCCTGGGGCTTGGGCACTCCCGATACACCCAGGCCCTCATGGCCCCTGTCTATGCTGGCTACCGGCCCCACTTCAAGTTGCACCCAGATGATGTGGCAGGGATTCAGGCTCTCTATGGTTAGTCCTTTTCCCTAGTGATCATAAGGGGCAGTCTGACCAGCATCCTTTCAGGCTTGAAAAGGCAGGTCTAACCTTCATGGAGGGAAATGGCTTGTCTTCTTACTCTTCCTTCTGCCCAGTTATTCAGGCTTCTATTTTCAGGAGATGTTTTCATGATACTTCCATGTCTAATCTTCCTTTGGGGCCTCTTACCCCTCACACCCATTCTTGGGGATAATAATGAAGATTTCCCATAAACCTTCCCATTTTCTATTGCCTCTCAAATCTAAAACATGCCTCCTGCTGATATCAGTATGATCTTGTCGCCCACCAAGGGAAACTCTAGGGTCCCATTTTTTCCCTCTCTATGGGGCCTTTGAGCTAAATTTACAGGAGAATGGGGAGGGCAGATGCTATGAGTTCTGTATCTGAGCAGCATTATGTTACTTTGCAGGCAAAAAGAACCCAGACATGGGGGATGAGGAAGAAGAGATGGAGCTTTCCCCTGTACTCCAAATTCCCACAGAACCCAGTCCAAAGCCTGACCCCTGCAGTGGTGAACTGGATGCCATGATGCTGGGTGAGGCCTTTCCCCTCTAGGCTGTAGGCAAGCAGTGGGGGCAGCCTGTTGACCTTGAGACCTGGACAAATGGGAATGACATGGGGCCTCAGAATGAACAATGGAGGTTAGGCACCAGGCAGGAGTTAGTGGTCAGGGAAGGAGGCATGTGGCATGGGGAGGGAGTGTTCACAGTCAAATTAATGGTGGGCCAGGCAGGCATTTACCATGGTTGCTACCCTATCTATAAGGGCCACTAAAATACATCTGGAAATACAGCAAGATAGAGTAAACTATATTAACTGTCTATTAGAAAGTGTATTATACCTGCATGGAAGGATAACTTAGAGGTCACTTGGAGTGGAAAGTGAGGTCCCTAAAGTGAGAGCAGCTATCTGCAGGGCTTTTGTTTTGTTAAGTAGATGAGAACCGAATTGCTCTGGACAACAAAGGAAAGGCTGAACACTGGGTCCTTCTTCTCTGCCACGTTAATCTTAAATTAAAGATGAATGAATTTTTGAGGAATCCGCTGTGTGGGACGAGGGCAAATTATCAGCCTGCCTGAGATACACACAAGTCTTGATTTGACCCCTGTCTTTTTAACTTGTTGACATACTTTTGCTCTCAGGGCCCCGTGGGAAGACATATGCCTTCAAAGGGAGCTACGTGTGGACTGTGACAGATTCAGGGCTGGGGCCCTTGTTCCAAGTATCAGCCCTTTGGGAGGGGCTCCCAGGAAACCTTGATGCTGCTGTCTACTCTCCTCGAACACAATGGATTCACTTCTTTAAGGGTAAGGGGACTAGTTTACATTGTCTTACCTGAGGAGGCCCTACCATCAAAGAAGCCATAAAAGTAAAGAAGAGATGAGAAGTTTCTGAAAGGGTGGAATGGAGGAACCAAAAGCTATCACCTGAGGACAGAGGTGTCTTGTTCTTTCTTTACATGCTCTTAGGAGACAAGGTGTGGCGCTACATTAATTTCAAGATATCTCCTGGCTTCCCCAAGAAGCTGAATAGGGTAGAACCTAACCTGGATGCAGCTCTCTATTGGCCTGTCAACCAAAAGGTGTTCCTCTTTAAGGTAAAAAGTTCAAAGCAAGGGTGAATCCCTTATCAGGAGGGGTGGGCTACCTCACACCAAGAAGCCAAGACTTGCTCCTGAAGGGAGATCTGCAGCTGCAATGGGCTGAGGGTAGATCTCTGGGGTCCCTAAGCTCTCTCATCCTTCTCTTCTCTCTACCCACCCCACACCTAGGACTCTGGGTACTGGCAGTGGGACGAGTTGGCCCAAACTGACTTCAGCCGCTACCCCAAACCAATCAAGGGGTTGTTTACAGGAGTGCCAGATCAGCCCTCAGCTGCTATGAGTTGGAGGAATGGCAGTGTCTACTTCTTCAAGGGCAAACAGTACTGGCATCTCAATCGGCAGCTTCGAGTAGAGAAGGGCTACCCCAGAGATATTGCCCACAACTGGATGCACTGTCATCCTCCGACCCCAGATACTACTCCATCAGGTGGGGACACCATTCCCTCAGCTACAGGCACTGTGCACTCACCCACAGAAACAACCTTGGTTACCACTTCCTCGACCATAGATACCACTTTGAACATTGACCACTTGCCCAGAAACATAATCTTGGACACAATCCCCTAAGCCACAGGCTCTACCACCCTTTCATTCCCTGGTAATTTCACCCTCTGAGAGGCCTAAGACCTGAACAAATGTATGCTCACTAGATTGCAGGTACTGCAGCAGGGGAATGGACCATAGACCTAAGGTCTCTAAATGTCCCAGCTCTAGCCACGACTTCCCTGTGCTCTTTCCCTCCTGGGCAGTGACTTTCTGATTCTGGGTCAGCTCCCTACTCTATCCATTTCTTCTCTGTCCTAGATAGCACTTCAACTGTGTTATCTACTCTTTGGAAAACAATGGTAGAGAGAAGGTCTCAAGTAGGGCTTTAGCTGACAGGAAGCAATAGCTGGGAAGCTGAATGCCTGGGTGCTGTTCTTCCCAGATAAAGTGCAAGAAAACAGCATGACCAGTAGAATGAGCAAGGGCTTTGAAATCCTTAAGAATGACATTTGCTTATTTATAACTTGAGGAAGTTAATTAACCTCGTTGAGCCTCTGAGACCCCATCTGCAAAATAAGATCGATACCAATCCTGCAGTGTTGTTACATTAAATGAAACACTATATATGAAGTGCCTGGCACAGTGTCTGGCACACTTGTGCTTAATAAAGGCTAACTGTGTTAATAAGGGAGACTGAATAGCTCTTCCTCTGGCTATGTGTGTATAACTCTTACAATGGCCCAGTCTGCTAAAGGAACCCTTATCAGATCTTTAGTGGATAGGGGACTTGTCAGTATAGCTAACTCTTTGTTTTAGGGTGCAAAGAAAAAGAAAAGCAGCAACAGTAGAGGCTGAACTCTGTGGTTCAGTGTTCAATGCCATTTTATTCACATGCTCCCATGTTCTTCCTCCCTCCTGTCATACCCTTGCTGCCCAGGGGAAGGATATGTCTTCCTTCATGCTGTCTGGGGAACCAGGGAACTGACTTTGGGCAGGAAAATCAGAGTGGGGACACTTAGATGGGTTAGTGGCTGGGACAAAGTCCTGGTTAAGGAGGAGATTAGCATCACCTACAATGACAGGCAGAGAAGGCACTTGTCTTCCACACAGCCCCGAAGACGAGACTCCTTTGGGCAAAAGGGCAAGATTCTGGCATGTGGGCCAATGCTCTCTCCTTAGAGCAAGAAGCCAGCTTTTGGGGGAGGTGAGGGCTGAGTTAGGCATGGTCCCATGGTCTTCTCCACATCAAGGAGAGAAAGAGAAGCACCATGGAGGACAGTAACCCCAACTGAGGTAGGAGAAGGGAGCTTGAGCCTATGGGGTCCAGGGGGAAAGGCTAATCAGGAACCCAACTACCCCTTAATGGGGGGCTTGGAGATTGGGGGATCCTGGAGCTCCTCTGTGCCCCTCTCCCCATCAAAAAGCTATCGAATGCTTTATGAGGTTTCCTGATTTTCTATAGCTCCTACAAAAACAAAACTCCTTATTTTACCATTGTGAGGCACACTGAGGTGGGTATATAAAAGGCTATTTGGGTAAGGGACCCCCCTTGGTTTGGAGAGAATTAGGGAATCAGTTACTTTGGAGACCATGGCACCTCTATAATTAGACAGAGGTGGCTACTCATACTTCTATTTGTCTCCCCTCCCAAGATTCCTCTCTATCTGTTCATGAAACCTATTCCTACAGGGCTGGTCTAGGTTAGAATACAGATTCTATCCCCAAGTCCAAGAAGTGAGGAAGTTTGTGTGTGGGTCCTTTGGGCTCAGGCCCTGCCCACCTAGGGTTCCTAGGCCCTTGCTAGAGGTGGCAGCACATTGGAGGTTTAGGCTCAGGTCTGGGTAGAACCAGAAGGTATGGTGAGGGGTACAGTGGAACCACAGTCAGAATCCAGATCCAGTATGGTGTGAGGGGCTGTAGCCTGGATTCCTGGTCCCAGTTGGCACTCTCGAAGGCTCTGGAGATAACTCTGGAGGGGTACAGGGCAGAAAAGGCAGAAGGGCCTAGGTCAGGGTCTCCCTCCCACTCTAACCATCGCCATCCTAACCATCCCCACGTGCTCTCTGCCCCATCCCTCAGAGTGCCCCCTCCTACACACTCACTGGGGCCAGACTGTCAGCAGGGCTCCGGGTGTTTGGGGAAAGCTGGTGCCGGTAGTTGCCCTCACAGAGCCCCGCCCCAGGGGACGTCCGGCGCCACTTGGCCTCTTGCTGACGAATCCGAAGGAGTTGGAGATGCCTTCGCTGGTGGCTCAAGACCACTGCTTGGGAGGGGACAATACAGACTCAGGGAAGTCTCTTTGGACCCTGAATACCACTCCTAAACACACGCTCTAGAGAAACCCATTTGATTTCTGTTTCAGTTCTATCAAACCTCTCTTCCCCCTGTTCTTCTAAAAGAAACCCTTTCTTGGAATCTTCATACTCTCTCTTCTTGGATTTCCCTGAGAACTTCCATAACAGTCTCCAATAACTCTTCCCTGCTCCCCATGACAATTTCTCTTCTCATTCTTACCGAGACCTTGGGGTAGCTTCCTTTCTCACTCTAACTTCTTTTCAATGCCCTGCCTTAGACACCTCCGCCCTCCTCCCTCAAGTGTATTTTCCCCTCCCCCTCCTCAAGTCTGGGGACCAGGGATATGAGAAGGCACAGGCTGGCTGCTTCTGTACCATGGCACTAACTCACCATTGGCGTGGCCTCCATTTTCCTCATCCATGAGCTTCCATTGAGCCAAGGCCCCAAGCGCCCCCAGGGCTGGCCAGGTCCCCAGCAAGACCCAGCTATACCAGCAGAGAGGAGGCAAGGCTGGAAGTGCCTGCAAGCGTTGGCCCAGCCGACTGCCCAGTGCCAGCCCTTCCAGGAAGTAGTCAGCACAGGCCACCAGCACTGCAGCACCCAGCAGGGCTGTGCCCAGAACTGTGAATGGACGTGGCCACCGAAGTGTGAGCAGGGCTCCCAGCAGTGACAGCCCCACCAGCCCCCCGGCTGGCACCCAGGCTGAAGGAGGTTGGTAGATGGGCTCAGTGCCCAGCAGGGCCCCAGAGCCCAGGGTTAGGCCTAACAGGAGACCAGTCAGGAAGAGCCCGACACTGCGAACCAGCATGGTGACCAGGCCACAGAGGAGTCCGATGCCCAGTGCAATGCCGGCGCTCACCTCCAGGCTCAGCTGTGTCTCTAGCACTCGCTCCTTGTGGCATAGCAGGAAGATCACCAGAGCTCCTGATAGTAGGCCCGAAAGAAACATCACTGCCTTGAAGCAGCGGTAGCCTGGGAAGGGAGGCAGGAGACACTGAGAGGCAGAAAGGTGTGTGTGGGGGAGTTGAGAGGAATGGCTCTGATGAATTAGAAGGGAGAAGAAAGGCTAAGCAGAGGAGCGGGCACCCAGGGACCTCAAGGCAAGGGGCAGAAAGAGATAATCTCAGGGAGAACAGACTTCAGGAACTGTGAGGGGATGGTGGGGATAATCAAGAAGTAAGACGGATGCATCAAGGGAAATAAGTATAGAGAAAAGATCTAGTCCTTCCAGGGATGATAGATGGAAAGAAATCAGCATAGGCCGATTCAGGTTATTTGGGAAGGGTGAAGAAGCATTAAGCGTGGAGGATAACTTGGGAATGGAGTTTTGAGGTAGGATGAAAGGGGAAGGCAAGTGAGTGACAGGGGTCAGAGCTGGAAGGCCTGGGCATAGAGGGACAAGATGAGCTCGCAAGAGCAGCATGGGCCATACCAAAAGTAGGCATCCACCGATAAAGGAGTAGAGGTGGCCCAGAAGCAAAGGAAAAAGTTAACATCCTCCTGGAGGGCAACAGTCTCAGGCAGCTGCCCCCCAAAACCCTGGCCCTGCCCTCACCGAAACAGCAGTAGATGATTCCAAAGCAGCAGCAAAGAGCACACACCAGGGCAGGTGCCAATTCAGGGTTGTCTTGGGGTTCCAAGACACATCTTGGGTCTGGAGGCTCTGGGAGTTGTTGATTAAAGAGCCTGGGGTCAGAGGTCATGGTCAGGGGCACTAAGGCTTCCTCCATGGGCGAAGAGAAGGTGGTCACAGAGAGGGAGGTCATTGTCAGCTCCTCTCATCCATCCATGAATGTCTTGAGGGGGTTAAGAAACCTGCAAGGGGGTAGAGGGCAGGAACTCAGGTGCCCATGAATCTCGAGGATTCTGTATCTCTCTATTTCTTTTGAAGAAAGAACAAATTCAGGAGAGAGCATAGCCCTGCTGGGGTAACTGAAGAAATCTATGGGATTGGTGGAGGGAGCCAGCTGTCTCTTTACTACCCTCTGAAACAAGGACCCTAAGTAAAACTTAAATGAAAATCTTATAAGGTAATGAGCCTTTGTCTGCCCCCTAGCTTTGAAGGGTGGGGTAGGAGGAGTAGGAAGTCCTAAGTCTGTGGAGGGATGGGTCCAGGGGCACTAGTGGGACTGGTGGCTAAAGGCTCAGCAGTCTGTTCCAGCTGAAAAGAAAGCTTGCCTCATCTGCAGCTGGGAATCAATACTACCCCCACTGAATTGGGAAGGATGGGGTTAATAGGGGGAGAAGGAGGAGAAATAGGAGAGAATGAGTCATGGTGCGGTCTCCCAAAAGCTAGTCCAACACTGAGAGGTAGAAGGGAAAAAAAGAGACTCCAGAAGAGTTTGGGACAGGGATCAAGTAGAGACGGCCACCCACATTTGTCAGGGTTTTGAAGCCTAGGCTTCATGTAGGATGGAAGTGGGGGAAAAGGCGTCTAGCCACAGTCCAACCTCCATGGCTCCTTATGGAATAAGCAGGCACTTTGAAGGCAAACATCTCACATCCTGGTAGCCTCTTGCTCCTCCCCTCAGGACATTGGTGGGACTTTTCCTACCTCCCCTCCCCTCCACTCCCCAGGGGTGTCAGAGCTGCCAGTGAGATTTGATTTTAGTTCCTGAAAGGAGAACACCAAGAAAACATCTGGCATTGGGGGCACTGTGGGAGTGGGGTAGGGTGCATGCTGGCACTTTCCATCAGCTGTCTTCTTTTGAACATCAAGGTCCTAACAGGCTGGAAGTTTGGCTTAGGGAATCCCTGGGGCTCCTCTCCTCAATCTTCTTTGAAGTCTGGGGTCCCTAAAAACAAGAGAGGTTGGGGAGGGGGTGTAAACTACTCACCACCCTGCCAGGGCTGAGAGAGGAAGCGGGTAGAAGTGCTTCCCTAGACCCCCAGCTGCATCCCTGCCGGGAGGTCCTAGGCGTCGGGGCGGCTGTCGGACGTGGGCACCCCCAGGGCAACTCTGTTCGTTGCCTCCTAAACTCTTGCAAGTCGTAGCCCTAGCCCCGTGAGCTAAATACAACCAGCTTGGGGTGTGGAGGAAGGGGACAGGGTGTGTGTGTGTGGGGGGTGACATCACGGGGCGGGCCCCTCCAACTCTTTTCCCTCTGTGTGGGGGACCCAGTTTGGCGATTGCTCTGGGCTGGGACCAGAGATCGCCCAACCATAGCAGGAAAAGGTACTAGGGGCATTGCAAGAGGTTTGGGAAAAGCTCTCTGTTTGCTTAGGCGATGACTCGACAATTGGAAGCTCTCAAAGCCCCAACTGGGGTCCCAGCGCCCCCCTAGCTCCGTCTTGGTTTCTTCCACTTCCCAGAGAATTAGAGTATTGTCTTCTGGAGAACCTGGTGGTCGGAATTGGGGATTCGGGGAAGGGGCTTTTACTGCTCTAGGGACGCCGGCGAGGGCTTCATGGGTGGACAAACTTGCGGAGCAAAACGGAGTCTGGAAGGGGGACTAACGAGAGACGCGTGTGTAGAAGAGGGGACCGACAGAGAGGGGACCCGAGCCAGGTCTGCGTGGGGGCGGGGGCGCGTGTCGACGTCGACCGAACAGCTTGGTATGCAAACGAGATGTAAAACGGCATGCAGATGAGTGCAGTGTTTTTTGGCACTTCGCTCGGGTCCTGAGCCCAGCGGAGCTACACTCCCAGTCCCTGTGTCCCATTCTGTGACGGGGCTTGGGAGCTGTGTCCAGAGGGGCGGATCTCAGCCGTGGGAGCTGCAGTTTTACGAGGCAGTTCGCCAGCTGGGTCAGGAGCTGGGGAGGCCGAAGGTTGCTGGGAAAGAAGGGGCAGCGCTAGGGGGACCAGGGCGGGGGCCAGCCCAGGGCGTCCTCCCCTCGCTCCACCTCCGCATTATACAAAAGGGCCTCTGTCTTCGCTACAGCCAGCAGGGAAGGGATCTGGGTGGTGGCTCCTCTACGCTCCCTGGTTTTGTGTGTAAGGAAAACAGACTGTGGCTCGGTGGCTGTCCTCTATCTCCCAGTCTCGGCAAAACATAAGAATCCAGCCAGAGGAACCCTGAGAATCTGCCTCCCGTCCGCAGGCACTGCTGCAGCGCCCATTTGCTTCGCTTCCAGAGTTGCAACCCGCAGGGATCCCACTCTAGCACGCGGAGGGCGGCAGCAGAGGGCTCTTTAAGGGGTGGGGCCAGCGTTTCCCTGCACCGCCTCCTCTGATTTGACTTAGTGCTTGCTAGACTGGCTCGCGCCTCCACCAACCGCTTTTTCTTTTTCTTCCCGTCTCTTCCCTGATCCCGGAAATGGAAGCAGGGGTAGGTCAGCGGCCGCGGCGCGGACGGAAGGCAGAAGCAGAGCGGGAGCGGGAGGGGGAGCCGGGGGAGCTGCTCTCGTAGCTCCCCCTGGCGCTGGGCCCAGCTGCTCGAGGGGGAGGAGTTGCCGCCGCTCTTTGGTACGTTACCTTCTACCCAGCCCAAGGGTTCCCTGGCCATCTGTCTCAGGGGCAACCCTAAGCTCCGCCCCCAGGTTTTTCTTAAAGGACGCGCGATCCCCACCCATTTCTGGCAGCCTGCGGCCCCCCTTTCCGATCGTCTTTCCTTTTTTTCCTGGAGTGACCCCAGGGCCACACCCTTTGCCGTACCTACTTCTTTCTCTGATTCGGGACCATACCTGGAGAGAGAAAAAAACTAAGGGGATTTGCAGGATGGGGCAGGGAGCAATGTTGTGGTTAATATAGTATTGGCTTATTGCTAGGGGTAACGAATGCCTCGGAAGAACTGGGGAAAACAAGGGAGGTGGATGCATTAAATATATTACTAATTTAAGATTGTTTAACCCCTTGGTCCTATCCTTGATCATCCCCACTTTTATACCTTTGTTACAGGCATCAGAATTTACCATGATGGCTGTGACCTAAAATCCTCAGGAAGACCCGGGGTCATGGCCCAGAAGCACCCCGGAGAAAGAGGGTTGTGTGGAGCCCACCACAGTGGTGGTTTCTCCCTCAGGACGTTAGGACCCTCTGTGGACCCTGAAATACTTTCATTCTCAGGACTCAGGGACTCAGCAGGGCCTGCTCCTAATGGTACCCGCTGCCTCACAGAACACTCTAGTCCTAAGTACACACAGCCCCCAAATGCAGTCCACTGGTCGGATCCAAGCCATGGCCCCCCAAGGGGTCCAGGACCCCCTAGAGATGGAGAGGACCCTGATCAGAGTGAGGCATCTTCAGAAGAAGAGTCAAGAGCGGACCGGGAACTATCAAGAGAGAATGAGCCTGGGTACCAAGAGGATGGGAACCCTTCTTTTCTTTCCATTCCATCTCCTTGCAACTGCCAGGGAACCTCTGGAATACCTGAAGGGCCTTACTCTGAAGGAGGAGATAGCTCTTCTATCAACTTTTGCCACCACTGTACTTCTCCAGTTTTGGGAGAAGATGAAGAGCTAGAAGAATATGATGATGAGGAGCCCAAGTTCCCCAGTGATTTTTCACGTGTGCCCAGTGGAAAGAAACCCCCACCCCGGAGACAGCGGCACCGTGCTTCAGCCAAGGAGGATACTCGGGAGGGTGGACGCAGAGATCCCAGGTCCACTGGTCGACATAGGCTGGGCCGGAAACGAAGTCAGGCTGATAAACGCAGAGGCCTGGGATTGTGGGGAGCAGAGGAACTGTGTCAGCTCGGACAGGCAGGCTTCTGGTGGCTGATTGAACTGCTGGTATTGGTGGGAGAGTACGTGGAAACTTGTGGCCATCTCATCTATGCATGCAGGCAGCTGAAAGGCAGTGATCTGGACCTTTTTCGAGACTGGGTGGGAATCTGGGCAGGGCGGATGGGGGGCTGGGCCCAGGTGATGTTCCAGTTTCTGAGCCAGGGAATTTGCTATGGGGCATGGCTGTTCACCCGTTTTCTTAGGCTACTGGGTGCTTTGTTGCTCCTGGTTCTGGCCCTCTTTTTGGGCTGTCTGCAGTTGGGCTGGCGATTTCTGGTGGGACTGGGTGATTGGTTAGGTTGGAGGGGTAAAGCCATCTGGCTCTTCTCTTGGCTAGATTCTCCCACCGTGCAGCGTTGCCTGATTCTGCTGAGAGATAGCAGGCCATGGCAGCAGCTGGTAAGAATGGTTCAGTGGGGTTGGCTGGAGTTGCCTTGGGTCAAACAGAGGACTAACAGGCAGGGGAATGCACCTGTAGCTAGCAGTCGCTACTGCCAACCTGAAGAGGAAATGGCTCGACTCTTGACCATGGCTGGGGTTCCTGAAGATGAGCTAAACCCTTTCCATGTGTTGGGGGTTGAAGCCACAGCATCAGATGTTGAACTGAAGAAAGCCTATAGGCAGCTGGCAGTGATGGTGAGTATCCTTCCCCTCTGTTTCTTGGCCCTCTTTCGTTCCCATATTTTCTATTCTAATTTTAGGGAGAGTAGAATAAAGGGAAGGCAGAGAAGAAAGTGAACTTAAAGCTGAAGAGGAACTAATTCTTAGGAAAGAGTCCCTTTTGCTATGGGATCTGAATTTTCCTTCATTTTAATTTTTTTTTTTTGCCATGAAGTTCCTTTTTAATGAAAAGAAATAAACCTGATATATCAGGCAGTTTTGGACTCACTCACCCTGAAATATCCAGACAGAAGTCCCTCTGACTAGGGTGGAGAAGAGGCCTAGTTAGAAAGCCTGTTAGTTCCTCTCCCTGAATAAATGAATGTGTTTTGAACACAGGGAAATCCAACTCTCTCTCTCAGAAAGGCAAGTGTGGACCTAGTGTGGGAAAGTTCAGGGCATACATGTTAGTAATTATTCCAGGACTAGGTGAAAGAAAAGCTATTTCAAGACCAGCAACCCAGAGTGGGAAAGGGAAGGAGAATGGAACGTAAATTATAGATATGTGCATATGTATGTCATACATGAAAATATGGTTGCTTTTATTGATAAAAGAGGAGTTACAGGTGGGAGTTGTAACATACCACATGCTTGAGGGAAATGATTTAATACTAGCATGCAATCACATTGTTATTAGAAGTTGATATTAGATTGCTATTTTTATTTTCTTAGGTTGCTATTTTTAGATGACATTGCTATTTCCGTACAAGTAAAACTATATTATGAATGAAAGTAATGTGTGCAAATTGCACTGGAGGCCTGTTTGACTGAATGTATGGAACTGAATTGGTAAAACATTACAGTGTGCAAATTACTTCAGTGGTTGCATGACACCAAAGAATGGACAGCCATTATTCTCATTAACCATTCGAGGTGCAATAAAGTACCAGATTATAATTTACCAGAGGACTAAATTAGTTTGGTTGGAAATGCTTGTCCCTTAGTAGATAGCCTGGGATATTCTTAGAGTGGGTTAGAACTGCTTATTCTCAAATTATTAAAAATAGTGGAGCTCTTTTCTCACCTTTATGTCTTTTAGCAGACATCTTCTCTTGGGTAATATCATTCTTAGAAAATTTCTGATTTCCAACTTAGTTTCTTGGAATAGAGATGATGTAAGTTCCCTGATCCTTAACACACCTGCCCCACACACTAAAGCTCCAAATTCTCCCTTGTTCTGGGCCAAAGTGTCTATGGGCTTCTTTTATAGAAACCTCTCACTCCTCTTACTAGGCTCCAGAGTGACCATGACTAAAAGGCTATTCTATAAGCTTTGGAATATTGGAGATATAACAGTATTCTGCTTGTTTGGTATCAGTCAGGAGACTAGCTTTATCTTATTTTTTAGGAATGAAGATGGGAACAATCAGGAAGCTGTAGGAAGACAGGATATTATTTATCTTGGAGAAAAGGCTGAAAAGTGGATTTAAAAAAGCCTGTGAAGATCATGATATGCTGTTTCATTTGTGGGACAGAAAGGCAAACTGTTGTAGGACGTCTTCAGTAGATACGAGAATTTTCTAGTTAGAAAAGAGTGAGTTTGAGGATCTAATATCTTTGGAATTCTTACTTTATGACTCACAATAAAGGTAAAATGTGAGGGATTAGTATGCATGTGCCAGGTAGGGTGACCACCCATCCCTGTTTGCTTAGGATTGAGGGGTTTCTGACACATGAATTTAAGTGCTAAAACTGGGATAATCCCAGACACAATGGGATAGCAGATCATCCTAGTACCAGATTCTGCACTAAATACTTGACATGCATTCTCATTTAAGCTATACTGACTCCAAAAAACATGGTGAAAGAGAACCCTTTGACTTATTTTGATCCAAGATGAGGAGAGGGTTGGAATGGATTTGTGATGAAATCTTTGTCTTAGTAGGTTCATCCTGACAAAAATCATCATCCCCGGGCTGAGGAGGCCTTCAAGGTTTTGCGGGCAGCTTGGGACATTGTCAGCAACCCTGAAAGGCGGAAGGAATATGAGATGTAAGTTTGAGATGGGAATTTGTCAGGTGGGGTAAATGAATACTGTTCAATAGCTGAGATCCCTGGACTAGTGGATGGAGGCTCTCTGAAGTGAACTGAGGTTGCTTGTCTTTCTAGTGGCCTCTAGAGGCCAACAGATATGTCTCCCTTTGTCCCTTGCTCAATACCCTTTGATTTACAAAGCCTTTCTTCCCTTAGGAAACGAATGGCAGAGAATGAGCTGAGCCGGTCAGTGAATGAGTTTCTGTCCAAGCTGCAGGATGACCTCAAAGAGGCAATGAATACTATGATGTGCAGCCGATGCCAGGGAAAGCATAGGTATGAAATAGTACAGGAATGGAACAGCCACAGCTTAGGGAATAGGTAGTGAAAAATCTTCCTGAGAGTTGTGGGATGTTGCTGATGAGTAAAAGACCTTTTAGGTTTCCACTTCTGCTATATTGTCAAGAGATTGGGGATTTGAATTAGCAGTAAGAAAAAAAATATTTTTTAGCTTTGAGATAGAAGGTTGAGGGGAGGGTGTACGTAGGCATATGTAACAACTGAGTGGAAATAATGTATGTTTTAGCCACATTGGTAATGAATGATGAAACTACATTAACACCACAGGCTTGACAAATTATTAAGGAACTGTCCTTTTGTTGGGTTGCAGGAGGTTTGAAATGGACCGAGAGCCTAGGAGTGCCAGGTATTGTGCTGAGTGTAATAGGCTGCACCCTGCTGAAGAAGGAGACTTTTGGGCAGAGTCAAGTATGTTGGGCCTCAAGATCACCTACTTTGCACTGATGGATGGAAAGGTGTATGACATTACAGGTACACTTCTGTCTTCTAGAAATATAGCGCATATATGCTCAAAACTATGATGTATTGGCTAATTATTTCTCATGCTTATAGAGTGGGCTGGATGCCAGCGTGTGGGAATCTCCCCAGATACCCACAGAGTCCCATATCACATCTCATTTGGTTCTCGGATCCCAGGCACCAGTGGGCGACAGAGGTAGGTGGTATTTCTTTCAGCAATCTATTTACTATTCTAGTTCTGAATATGATTTCAGATGACATGCTGTTTAGGATACGTAGATGTCTCACCCTCTAAGAAGTTTGGTAACTGACTCAATATATCTTTAACTTAGGTATAAATAGGTGACATAGGTAACCATTTGACTCTTAATCTTTCTTGCTTCATTATTTTCTCTCAGAGCCACCCAAGGAGCCCCTCCTGCTGACCTTCAGGATTTCTTGAACCGGATCTTTCAAGTACCCCCAGGACAGATGTCCAATGGGAACTCCTTTGCAGCTCCTCAGCCTGGCCCTGGGGCTACCACAGCCTCCAGGCCCAACAGCACAGTACCTAAGGGAGAAGCCAAACCTAAAAGGCGGAAGAAAGTGAGGAGGCCCTTCCAACGTTGACACCCCTTCTCTTCTTTTCTTAAATCAATGTCAGGGAGTCAAAAGGGCTGTGTACAGCACAGGATGGAGTTTGGTTTATTTTTAAATATTTTAAAAAAGGGAAAATTTTAAGCTCAAATTGTTCACTCAGTACTTGTAGGAAGCCCCGGAACCACTCTCCCTCCACCAGCATCCAGGAACTGAATCTTGTCTTCTGACAATACCAAAGAAAACAGGGGGTGGCTAGAGCATAGAACCTAGGGCATGGACCTGGGCTGGACAGTATCTCCCATAGTAGTGTAGGAACTGGGTATTTCCTGAGGTCTGTATGCCTTTGTCTTGTCTTTTGCTTCTACAGCAGATGACACTTTCCACCCTCTTTTTAAACTATAAGTCTATCTTATTTCTTGACCTATTTCAAGAGGGAGCCCCTCCTTTACCCCAATATACTAGTTAAAAGACAGAATAAGAAAGCATGTAGCCCTAATTATAGGAGATATATAGAGTTCAGAGAGGGAGAACTCTGAAATTTTCCTCTGGCTTTCACCTTGTGGGTAATTGCCCAACTTCATGCTTGTTACTGCAGGGATGGCCAAAACTAATTTTTAAAAAGCAGACTCATGCCCTCTACCTTTGGGTGAGGGGGAAGGATAAAGAGGCTCCTGGCAGCCCCCTTATGATTCAAGGGTTTGTATTTTTTTAAGTTTGTTCATATTTGTATGTACATATCTATTTAAAGCCAGGGATTATCTTTCTATAAATATATAACTGGCAACCTGTTATCTTCCCTCTCTTCTTTACCCATGTAGCTGGAGTCCTTTTTCTCTTTTGAGAATCGTTTCTCTACTAAGTTTTAGCTGAGAGTGAAGGACAACTCCTACTAAACCAAGGGAGAAGGGATAAAAAATATCTTAGAGAAGTTTTGTACCTAAGTCACTGTTCCATTTTTTCCCTCAGCCTTATGAGGACATCTCCCTACCCTTTTTGCTGACCAAACTGTAGCTGTATCTGAAAAAAAAAAAATTATCTTTATTATAAGGAAAATACAAGCAAAACAGCTGGAAAGTGGTAGGGGTGGAAGATATGAGAAAACTTAATCACCACACATGGCTTCCTGTGGTGGAGGAAAGTGATTGGTCCCTTACCTTACCTGCCTTTCCTGATTCCAAGAAGCCTGCTCTTAGCAGGACTGGGCCCAGGGAGCCCTGTTTTCCAATCTGTTCTCTTGTTGGAAGTTTAGGAAAGGTTGTATAGTTCTCAAGCTTTCAAGATACAGAAGACAGTATGGAGAAAGGAAGAATGTTACAGCTTTTTGTGCCATCGTCATTCCAGCCCCATCCCTCAGTATTTATTGATGCCAAAGAGACGGACCCCATGGAATTGGGGCAACTTAGGCAGTAGTACGCTGAGCAATGAGGTTGTGTTGATGAGGAAGTGAGCAGCATCATACTTGGTGTAGAAGCTGGCTAGGAGGTAGCTGGGGAGAGAAGAAATAGGTTGAGTGAAGTTGGCCTTCCCTAGCCATATTCATGCCTTTCCAGCAACTTCCTCTATTTTAAATGACCAGTTTTATTGCATGTAGTCCTGGGATATCTGAAAATACTCCAGCTATATTAACAGTATTTACTATGGTGTTGGGGAGATAATCAGGTAGCACCTTTAACTGGAGATCTGTAAGTCCGTGTGTTTTTTGTTAATGACATAACAGCAAATGAGAGCTGAAGCAGTTTAAGTTCATGTGACTGTTAAACAAGTCTTCTTTGCTTCTACTGTCCACAGTCAGTTTTCAGATTTATATTAGTTCTGCCTTGATTTATTTACTTCTTTTGAAGTGTAAAATCATTTAGTTTTACTTGGTTTTTAGTCCCCTCTCTATTTTACCAAGGAGGCAGCAAGAAACATTTGATTACTGCCTGTACTTTTTTAACTATACTCCCTAGATTTAGACCTCGTATGCCATAATATCTTCAAAGAGTCTGAGTAGTCTGCTTTTTTTTAAAGCTTTCCTGTGGGCCTTTGTACCTGGCTCTTGGAGCATCTCCCATATCTCCCCCTAGACTTACAGTACAATAGGAGAGATGCTGAGGAATTTGCGGGAAGAAGTAAATTGGAGCCCGTAGTCCATCTGTTCCCAGTGTGTCAGTAGCCGAGCTTTTCCTTGGTCAGGAGTCTCAAAGGGTGTCCCTTTCACCGTATGTAGGAAGACATACATAGCCTGGAAGGAGGGAAGGGGGCAGTGTGAAGGGGCAGAGTGTAGTCTCTTAGCCCAAGACTTACGCTAAGATCCCAAAAGGAAGACATATCCCCAAATAATTTGAGATTTTACTTTGTTTTTGGTGGGAAAGGACTGGGGTGGGTATAAGGGTGTGGTTTAGTGCTCACCAAGTTATGGATGACGTTGGTCAGGGTCCAGACAACAGGAATGCTGAAGAAGGGGATGCTGAGTAGAACCACATGCAGCAGTCCTACCAAGGTGATGTAGGCCAGCCAGATGCCCCGGCTATTCATCACTCGAGTGTTGGGGTTTACTTCGCTGTGTGCCACCCCTACATTCATCCTACCACAGTGAGGGATCAGGCAAGAGTCCATCTCAATTTCCTCTCAACCTGTTTATGAGTTCGTTCCCCCACATTGTCTCCTGAGTAGCCCAAATCCCCTGAACTCTATTGGGGATGAAAGAACATCCCCATCATGCACAAAGGAAAAACTGAAGACTTGGGGGGGGGCGGGGAGAACATAAAAGGCAAGAGAGTTCTCTCTACATCTTAGAGACATATGATCCTTACACATCAACTGTAACTTGAAGGAGTAAGCCTAGGCTTTGGGTACCTGCTTCAAGGAGCAAGGGAAACAGAGGTATTTTACTTTCCTGAAGTTAATAAGGAATCGTGAAGAGGTTACATATACTCAGAATTCCAGAAGAGGATCATGGGAAACAAGGAATCACTGAGGGGTGAGGGGGTAAAGCTACTTCTAATCCCTACCTTTTTTTCCTGGGGCTTGCCTGCCCTGTCTCCCATACGCTTGGCATGTAAACAACCAGCATCCCAATTCCTTCTCTCAAGCGTGGGGCGCTGCGAAAATTTGCTCAGGAATTTTGGACTGAACTAGGAAGGCACCTGAATTTGAGCGCCTCGAGAGGTGGAGCTCTACCTCCGAAGCCAGGAGCGGCTTTGGCTGTCTGAACTTGCCTCTTTAAAATCGTGGTAGCTCTAAAGTTGATGCCTGCCCTTTTCTACCTGAAATTCCCTAAACCCTACAATTGAGCCTGCCCCATGCTCTTCCCAGCTTTCCTGACATTCGTTGGCTCTCCTCAGCGCTCCTCTCTTGGTATTTAACTCGCCGCCGCTCCACCCAATCCACCTCTTCGTCTCCCATCATTTTTCCTCAGCACCCCTTTCCGGTCTTTCGGAAGCCCCTACCTGCCAGCTTCAGAAACAGGTCGGCTAAGCGTCCGACGCTCACTTCTACACCTATGGTCTCCAGGAAGCGGCCGCCCTCGCCCGTCTGCGCTTTCCTATTGGTGGAACAGAATCAGCGCTGCCGCCACGCATTGGTTGGCGGTCTGCAATGGGAATGTACAATTGGTCGCTATTTCCGTCGTTCAGAAGGTACAGAACCCGCTCCTCTCCCTGCCCAACTTTGCGAGAGAGGCGGGGAAAGCTGCCTAGAGGAGTGAGAAGGACGCCAGCTATTGACTAATGGGAAGAGTTGATGGTATGAGGTGGTAGTAAGAGTGTCAGTGATTGGTCGTTCCTGGTTGTCTGCTCCTAGGCGGGAGTTCCTGGAGGCGGAGGCAGCGGGTGGGGGCCTAGTGGAGTGGAGGGGTAACAAGATGGCGGCGGAGACGGTGGAGCTCCATAAGCTGAAGGTACCGTGAAAGAAGGAAAGGGCTGACTTGCACTTTTCTGGGGACCGAATTCTGCCAGGTGGCTTGTGCCTTTTTCTACGTGTTCTCCTTGCAGGCTTTTCCACTTTTTTCCATCTTCCGCCGTGGTTCTTTTTTGTGCTTCCGTTCTTCCCCACTACGCCTTCCCTAATTTCCCGAGCTCTTCACGGTTTTACTGTGTCTGTACTTGTTCTTTTGGCTCCCTTCATCATTATGTTGTCTGTCACTTTTCCACCGGGTTGTGTAAATGCCTTCAACCTGTTCTCTCCTCGTTTCTCGTCAGAGCTGCATTACGTCAGTGGTCCCCTGCTCTTTGCCCCATTCCAGACGTAGGACCCCTTTTTCTTCTTTGGGTTTATGCTTTCCTACCTATTGTCCTAAGCTGAGATTCCTGTTAGCAGATAATGGCACTTGTTTGTATTTCTATCTATCTATGTCTCAAACATTATCCAGAAAATGCTTCCACTCCTTTTCTTTAAATGGGGTTACGTCCCCGGGGTGGGTTGTGGGGGGGACTTTGAAACCTGAAGCAAGGCCTCAGAAGTTTGGCCTCCTCACAGAAACCTGGAGATTAGGAGATCTTCAGAGTTAGTAAAGGCACAGATAGCTCAGATTTAAGGTTTTCGAGTTCTTTCGCGCGGTTCTCTGCCGGCCAGCCTCGCCTCCCTACCTCCTACCGCCAGAGATGCAACTCACTAATAGCTGTAATGTTTTGGAAAAACATTTCCAAGGTTAGGGTTATCTTTGTCCTATTTCATATCGCAGGTGACCCTGCATCTCTTGGTATCACCACTGGGTGACACTCTCAGTCACAGAAGCTGTTATAAGTTGTGTCTTTTGAGAATCTTGGTAGCTTTCTCAAATATAGATGATTATTTTCATGGAAGAACAGAGTAGTTTTAGAGTGAATTAAAGGAATATCCTGATTAGTTGTTCATCGTGGTTTTAGTTTTCCCATTAAATGTTTTGGTCATATCATCCTGGGAACCTTGGACAAACCAGGCCGATTTAGCTGAAGCTGAAAACTGGTCCTTTAAAGCTTGTTGAGCTTAAAAATAAACAAGCAAAAAAAAGTAATGAGAGTAAGGGCAGGGGGAGATTCTTTTAGTCACTTATTAGTTGATATTAGGTAGCTTTTTTGAGAAAGTTGATAGATTTCTTACTCTTGGATTCTAAATTGTGCTAGTGAGTTTGTTATCCTGGAATTACTGTTACCTTGTTATCTGAAATGTGTAGATTATCAGTGGTCTCCTAATACCACAAGTAGAAAAAATTGAGCAACCACCTCTATTGCATGTATACTTGGATAAATTATGCACTACCATACTGTCATGTATGTTAAAAACATACACAGAAAAGGAATTTTTTTGCTACTTATATTTAATTTATTACAAATTTATAAAATAAATTTCAAGTGTACAATTCAGCAGTATGTCAGAAAAGGAATTTTTGAATGAATGAGATAAAAAGGAAATATGAATAAATGATCAAATAGTTTCTTCCTATTAGTCCCGTTTTTGAAACCCCTGGAGTAAGGCACCAGCCTTATGACTTGCCTTTATGGATTTTGTGTTGATTTATGGAGTTCTCCTTCCGTAAAATCTATTTGTTAGGTCTACATTAAATTTTATTTTGATTGGATAACGTCCTCTGACCTGATTTCAGGCATTATAGTCTAAGGAAACACGAGGCATTCCTGACGGCCTAAAAAGGATTCACTCTTTTAGTTACATTTGCTTGTCTTTGCTTTTTCTCTAGAGCACTTAACCTTTTGGAGGTCACAGATATCTTTGAAACTCTGATGAAAAGTACGGACCCTCTCCCCAGAAAAAGGCATGTACACATACTTTGCATGCTATTTGAGGGGCTTCATAAAACTACCTTGTAGCCCTGAGGAGTCCATGGACCTCTGGTTAAGAACCTGTGCCTTTAATTCTGACTTCCAAGATAGTTAATGTTTGGTGCCACTGCTGGTCTTGATGGAGTGATCCTCGTTTTTGGGTTGACTTAGGGTTTTGTCTCTTTTTTAAAAATAAATCTTTCCGTTTTTATGAAGAGATTTTGGATTTTTAGAATGGGATCTCAGAAGAAAGGAACAAGTGCAAAATAGGAAGGGAAAATATTATCAGAATTAATGTGTAAGTTCACATCAACTGCAAATTTCTCAAGATTTTGTAGAAATGCTGTCATTCTAACATAGTTGTAAGGAGAGACTGAATTGAGAGCCAGAATGCTTTGAACTGTAATAGTAGTAGATTTCCAGTCAATGGTGAGTGAGAAAAGGGACTACTGCAGAGGAGAGAAGGATATACTAATGCCAGAGTGTTGAAAAGCAGTGAGATGTATGTAATATAGAAGCATGAAATGCATATATTTTGGTGGTTGAAGGTCATTTGTAAAGGGAACTAGGTAAATTGTGTGACTATAAAAGTAGATTGGAGTAATATTGAAAGGAGCCTTTTAAGTTGTGTAAGGCATTTGTTTTTTGTCATGAAGGCAGAAAGTGGGGAGCCTTTGGAAATTTCAAATGAACTGGTGTGATCTGTGTCCATTCTTTTGGCAGTATGGAGAATGGGGTCTGGAGAGGGAGAGATTTCACCAGTTATATTTTTTATTATAGAAGTTACTCCCTTGCTTAAGACCTTTTAGCCTTAGACTACCTACCAATTTCTCCAGCTTAATTTCTTATACTCCAACTACAGTGGCTTTATTTTATTTCATTCCTCAGAATGAGTGTGTTCATTAATTGCTAACACTTACATAGCATTTACTGTGTGACAAGCACTAGTCAAAGCTATTTACATATATTCACCTCTTTAATTTTCACAATAACCCTGTGAAGTAAATGCCTCTGTTATTCCCATTTTAAAATGAGAAAAAGGAAGCTCGGGGATATTATCTGATTAACTTGCCGTAGGTTCCACAGCTAATAACTGGTTGATCAAATATAGGCAGTTTATCCCCAAAATTCATGATCTTAATCACTGTACACTACTACCTCTCCTTACCTCAGAACCCAGAACCTTTACACATGCTTTTGGCTGCAGTGTTTCTGCCACCCCCCATCCTCCACATCTTCATCTAATTAACTACCAGTTGCTCTTCAGTCATCAGTCAAACATCATCTACCCAAGGAACCCTTAAGGTAGGATGGCTTTTCCCTATCCACACACATGGTCAGACCACTTTTTAAATGCTTTCATAGGACGCTGTACTTTTTATCAGTTAAGTATTACGTATATGATCATTGATTGCCTTGTTTTTCTACCATATTGTAAGCTTCATGTGGTTAAGAACTGTTTTGCTGTATATGTAGAGGATACTCAATATAACTTTATCAAGTGAATAAACTTAAACCTGAAATAAGGGAATGAAATTGAAAAAAATTTGGGATGTAAAATTGTTAAGTATTTACAGATCACTGAGGTGTGGGAGGAATGAAAAGTGACTCCAAGGTTTAAGTAGTGATACCTTTAGGTTCAGAGGAAATGAAGCCATTTTTATGCAGGATAGAAGGTAAGTTCAGTTTTGGGCTTGAGTGTCTTTGAAACATGCACTAAGAGATATCAGTAGTCATTTGGAAATATGGGTCTCCTGCTCAAGAGTTGAGAGTTAATACAAGGGTTTGGAACTTTTTCAGAAAATATTTGTGGAGTGCCTACTATACGTCAGCTGCCATAGGTGCTGGAGATATAGCAATGACCAAAGTAGAAAAAATTCTTGCTGTCACGGAGCTTATGTTTTATTGGGGGAAGGCGCAATAAAGTAAAATTTATAGTGTTCCAATAGTTATAAGGTCTGTAGAGAAAAATAGGGAAGCAGGATAGGGAGTACAGTAGGAAAAAGGGTATTGTAATTTAAAATAGGATGATGAGGGAAAGCCTCATTGAGAAGAAGATGTTTAAACAGAGACTTGAAGGAGGTGAAGGTGTGAGCCTTGTGTAGAGTGTTATAAAAGGACCTTGTAAGTGATCATTAGGACTCTGACTTTTACCCTTAATGAGTTAGGAGACCAATAGAGGATTTTTGAATAGAGGAATGACATGCTCTGACTTAAATTTTCAAAAGATCACTTTGACTACCTTGTTGAGAATAAACTATAATGAGGCACAAGGGCTGCGGAAGTTTTACTATATGTATTTAAAACCAGAAGGGATTAGATTCTGGATATATATTGAAGGTAGAGCCAACAGAATTTGTCAGTGATTTGATTCTGGGAAGTGAAAAAGTCTTTGATACAAGTGGAATGAAAAGGCCGAAGATGGAGTCTTAGTGAACATCAGTATTTACAGGGTTGAGTGGAAGAAGAGCTAGTAAGGAGGCTGAGAAAGAGAGGTAAGAAGAAAATGGAAAGAGAAAAAGAGAGGTAGAGCTAGAATGTGCACATGAGAGCAGTGTCAGGACCTTGGTAATTAAGATTGGGCTTAAATCAGAGAGACCTGAGCTGGCATATTGACTTTTTTAGCTGTATGATTTTTAAGCAAATTATTGAATATCTTTAAGCCTCATTTTCTTAATTTATAATTTGGGATCATAATACCAACTACTTAGGTTTGTTGTAAGGATTAAATAAGGAAATCACATTCAAAATACTTAGCCCTTTGTCTGGCATATATTGGTACTTGAAAATAAATTAGAGTTCCTATTGTATGAAATGTTATAAATGATATGAAATATATCTGCCATCAAAGTTTATAAACCATATCAAAAGACAACAGATGAAGAAGATTTGAATCAAAATTTAAACTTAGTAAACAGAAGAAATTACTAGGTAATAAATAGGTAATGTTAAATATATTATGTGGTCCATAAGTAGGATAATACGTACCTTACTGATAACTGAAAAATAAAATTTTTAGAAGTGAATTTTTGAATAGGTAATTCATGTGTAAGTTCACAATTCTAAAGGTACCAAAGGGTATATGGTAAAAAGTTTTCTTCCTACACTTGCCCTCAGCAAGCTTCTTCCCAGATTCAGCCAGTGTTAACTTACCTGTTTCTTGTCCAGGCATCTTGTCTATCTGTATCACATGGAGTGTGTGTGTGTGTGTGTGTGTGTGTGTGTGTGTGCGCGCGCGCGGACATTTTCTACATTAACATTAAAGTTAGTATCCAGTATATAATGCTCTATACCTTGGTTTTTTAAAATAACCTTATTGAGATATTCACATAACATACAATTCACTCAATATTCCTTGTTTTTTAAATATGTTCTTTTAAAATATTTTAAGGGCAAATACATATGAAAATGGGTAAGATTTGGTATCATAAGTTAGTTATTATTTGAGACTTTAAAAGGTTTTTGTTCTACTGACATAATTGTACCAAAATGAAATATGCTAAAAGAAATGACTTTGTTTTCAGCTATTTCATGTTTTTACTCATTTATATCTCTTGAAATAATGTCCCAGTATATGAGCAGAACCCACAATATAATAATTAAAGTAATATAATATGTAAAAAGTATCTGTAACATTTTAATTTGACCACAGAGGGGACATAGAAGTGCTGAGAAGACTGCTGAATGAACAGACACTTGGGGTTAGGAACTGCGAGCTGATGGAGAGTTGAGATATCAGTGACCAAAGGCAATGGCAAGGTCAATGATCAGCAGTGATGAATGCTATCCATGTAAACAACCAGTTGTACCAAGTCTAAATCAGACCATATCACATCAGCATCCTGTGCAAAAACCATTACTGACTGACTTTCTCTGTCACCTGGAACTTTTTGTAATCTTTTGCCTATATGTAGGCATAATTCTGAGAAGGAAGAAAGGGGAAACAACTCTGTAAGACAGTTGAACTTCGAATTGCCTGAATATTTACCAGGAGAAAAAGAAAAAGAATTGAGGCTTCTGAGGAAGATTAGGAGTTACAGGAAATAAAGAAGTGGTATTGCTTTGTAGACAAGCAACACCCTCTAAACACACGCATGTGTGCGCATGCACACGCACATGCACACACACACACACACACTAAAAAATGTTAGGTGACCTCTAAGTGCTGGGGTTACATAAGACATTTTCCTCTGTACTTTTTAGAATTTTCAAACTGTTCTATAGTGAACATCATACTTTTATAACATACTTTTAAAAGTGTTACCAAAATCAAAAGACTTGTTCTCCAGGAATTTGAAAGAAAGTTAAAGTACCAAGGTGGGAAAAATCAAGATTCTTAAGAAATGGACCTTAGAGATCACTGAGAGTTTAATTCTAGATTAATACTATTCAAGGTATGACCCTCAGGGCCACTGCTTGTCCATGAACTGTTTGTTACTGGTTAGTAATGAGAGAAGCAAAAAAAAAAATTGAGTAAGCTTTTAGAAACTTTTATAACAATTTGACATCACTGCTACTATATCCAAAGGTATCATTTTTATAGTAATTGGTTTTTACTGTTTTTTATAAAAGTATTTGTCTATAACTTGTTTGGAATATTATAAAAAGTTGGCAGCCCTATCAGTCTACCTATTTAAAAATACACATTGATCTGTGAAATTCAGAAATCTGAGAAGCATTGATTTTGTCTAATCTTGTCTAATCTTGTCTAATCTTTCACCCAGTATCTAACATTTATAAAGTGCTTCCTAGCTGCCAAGCACTATTCTAAATGCTTTACTAATATTTACTGGTTTAATCTTCATAACTACCCTTTGGTATAGGTACTATTGCATTATTCCCGTTTTTTTGGAAACAAGCACAGAGAGGTTAAGTTATTCACCCAAGTTTATATAGCTGTGAATGGTAAAGCTGGAATTTGAACTCAGGTCATCTGACTTCAGAAGCCATGTTAGGCTATGTAGTCAATCCACACTTTTAATGGAATGTTACCTACTCTGTTTCTCAATAGAGGGTACTATTGTCTTGTTGAATAGGGCAGTTCACTTACTATGCCTGCCTGCCTGCTGGACTCAACTGAATGCTCCACCTAATTATTGTGGGGGAAAAAGACTTTCCCTCTTCATTTCCAAATGCTCCCTTGGTTGAAAACCTAGAGATGCACAACATATTCCCTGAATTGTAAAAGTTCTGTGGGAATCTGCTTTTTAACTTCTACTGGTTAGTCTTAGATCTGTACTTCAAAACAAGTAAAGTCTTTTTTCAAGCTAAACATCTATTTGTGCACCGATCTGCATATAGGATATCTGGAGCCTTCCTTTTTCTGCTTGTTGCCCTTGGATCAGCATCTTACTATGCTGCCTAAAATAAGACTTATCTAAAGCCCAGTGAGACTGTTACGTCATTTAATGTATTCTATTTTTCAGTTACCCATAACCTAGAATTACTTTGGCAGCAGATCATACTGTTAACCCTCTGCACTTGTAATCATCATAAACCCTGACATCTTTATTCTTTGAGCTAGATCTTGCTCATCTAGTTTTTGGACAATTTGTTTTGAATGTAAGTATAGTACCTTATGGATATATCTTATTCTTTTTAAATTGAATCTTCATTTTGGCTCATCGTTATCCTTGGAAGAGCTCCCCCCCCCCAGCTTAGTTCTATCAGTGATACATCAATTCTTTCTCATCCTATAGTCTGCAAAGTTGATAAGCATACCGTTAATAATCTTTAGTCAAGTTACTGATTTTAAAAATCTTCAGCAGAACTTGTGGCATGCCATTAGATATTTTTTTCCATTTTGACATAGATTCTTTAATTCATTGTCGACGTTAAGCTGGCTAATGCAGTTACCTAATTCTGCGGTGGTCAGATTTGTATGCATGTGTATGGTAGATTGCAGTAAAAGATCTGGGATAATAGTAAGAAGAATCTGCTTGTAGAAAATTGGATTTTCTACATAAAGATTAATTATTTCCATACTAGCTGGTATAATAATTTTTCAGGTGGAGAAAAAACCTCTCTCAAAAATAGCTAAAGATTTATAATCATAAATAGTTGTTGCATGGGTAAGAATTTTATTAAAGTAGGGTGTTTATTCTTCACTATCTGTTAGAAAAGTTCTCTTGCATATTGCATATTATTAGAGGGAAGTGGACCATTTTTGTGGACCTAGAGGCTTGGTGGGATTAAGAGCAGTTTTTTTGGATTGAACTTTCTTTTTCTTATGAGAATATAGTTGACCCTTGAACAACATGGGTTTGAACTGTGTAGGTCCACTTATATATTGGATTTTTTTCTATAAATACATACGATACTAAATGTATTTTCTCTTTATTATTTTCTTGATAACATTCTTTTCTCTAGCATACTTTATTGTAAGAATACAGTATACAATAATAAAACATACAAAATATATGTTATTTGACTGTTTATGTTATCAGTAAGGCCTCTGGTCAACAGTAGGCTATTAGTAGTTAAATTTCGGGGGAGTCAGAAGTTCATGGATTTTTGACTTAATGGGGTGTTGGCACCCCTAACTCCAGCATTGTTTAAGGGTCAACTTTCTCTTTTTTTTCACTATGTTCATTCTGTTAACTAAGGAAAAACTTTATTCTTTTTTCTCAGCTTGCTGAACTAAAGCAGGAATGTCTTGCTCGTGGTTTGGAGACCAAGGGAATAAAACAAGATCTCATCAATAGGCTCCAGGCATATCTTGAAGAGCATGGTGAGTGCTTTGTGGAGGCAAACAGTGGTGTGATTGAGGATATTAATTTTTTGGCTCTACCATGTGGAAGATTTCTTTTTTTCCTTTAGGTTGTTGGTGATATAAGGACTTAATTTACTATATCAAGAAAAACTCTTGGTCATCCAGAGCAGTGATTGCAGTGCAAAGAAATACCCCCGCCTTTTAAGGCATTGTAATTTTATTTCATTAAACTGAGAACTGGAAGATTTTAATTTAGTTCCTCTTATGCCAGAAATTTACTGGGTAACTTTGGACAGTCATTGTTTACGTGGCTTACATTTATACTTGTCTTTTCTGATCTGTGAAATGAGACAAGTGCCTCTACCCTTGAAATCTATAGGTAATCTCTGGTCTCCTTTAGCTCAGACATTCTCTAATGCTGCCTTTTAAAAAACAACTTCATTTAAGGCATACTATCATCCCAGATTATACAAGTTCTTCTTTAATTTTCATCCTAACTCCCTTAAGCAACTGTTCTCATGCGATCGATATATTCTTTTGGTCTTTGTCCTTGTAAAGTATGTAGTGTTGCGTGGTGTACAATATTTTCTGTAATTGACAATGAACGCATAGCCTTGCTTTATTTCTTACTTTTTTCTCTAAGTACTCTTTTTTTTTAAGCTACATTGATGTGACTATGTGGTCATCTAGTCTGTTGATTACAATTTCTCTATTGCAGTCTGTGAGGTATGGAACCCACCACATTTTAATTCACTCAATGACAGATACCTGTATTGCTTCCAAACTGTGTCTTTCATATTCCCTTATATTTCTGTGTGAGAATCTTTCTTGGATATATACCCAGGAGTGGGTTGCTAATTAATATCTATTAATGAATGTATATTCAGTATGTCTAAGCACTGCCAAATTGCTTTCCAGCATTGCTGTATAAATCTACTCTCGTCATCAGTGCATGGGGAGGGTTGGAGGTGTGTTCTTAAATCTCCACATACCTAAAGTTGGCACTCTCCTGTAGTGGCCTGATTTTTGTTAATGCGTTGGTTGTTTCAGTTTACATTCCTCTTATTATTAAAAAGTTTAAACATTTGTGTTCATGGTTTTTTAGGTTTCCTCTTTGCTCTTTTTTCTTTTGTGATTCTTTTTCATTCATTTGTTAGTTTGCAGGCATTTCTTTTAACTGTTTCTTTATTGGTTTTAGACACAAATATATTCTTTGTCATTTGTTTCTTTTTCCATGGTATCTTTCCTTAGTTTTGAAAATCTGAAGTTTTTCTCATATTACTTTTGCTTCTGTTTTTTTTTTTTTTTTTTTTTAATTCTTCCTCACCTCTAAATCTGAAAGATACTCTCCTATATTACTTTTTATTAATGCTATAGTTTGACCTCGTCACAGCTGGAGTTCAACTTTGTATTAATGTTTGGTAGAGAAAAGTTACCTTTTCCTTGTAAAGCAAATTTTATGAGCATCATTTCTGCTTTCATTATTGAATTTTATTTTGGGAAGGTAAAATAATTCTAATTTTAGCCAAAGTACAGTAATAAAGATGGCTTTCTAGCAGGGCTTGACCTGAATATTTTAATATTCTTTAGCTGAAGAGGAGGCAAATGAAGAAGATGTACTGGGAGATGAAACAGAGGTGAGTTGGAGAGAGTAAGGTTAGTTACTGGTCTGGCAATGTGCTAGTAGTACCTTGGCCACATTGCTGAACATCAATTGCTAGAGGGCTTAAATGCTAACTTGTTAGGGGAGCATAGAGGGGGAATGAAAGTTCTGAAAAACTAGTTTATTTTGGAGTTCTCATGTTCTGTTGATGAGTATTTGCTCTTGATTCATATTAACCATCTTGTTTCATTTGGTTTTAGGAAGAAGAACCAAAGCCTATAGAACTCCCTGTCAAAGAGGAAGAACCCCCTGAAAAAACTGTTGATGTGTAACTATCTCTTTTTTATAATCTGAATATAGAACAGACTGATCTGAGGTTTGGAGGGATCTAGTATTTCACTTTGTTTTACCTTTTATGTAAGTACATAGCTTCAGTGAAGCAAATAGTTTATCTCTGGGTTATGTAATAGATAATTGGGCCAGGAGACTTCAAGCCCAAAGTTTAGTTTTTTTAGCCTTTGTCGTATCATGTACTAGATAGTTTTCTTTCTGTGTAGAGAATTATAGATTCTCTGCATCTGAGGAATTTTGTAAGGGAAGAGAGTGCTGAGCAGAGATTATGTCTCAGGTAACATTGTTTTCTTGGATTTTACATTGGAAGAAGAGAGGACAAAGTACTAGAGTGAAAAGTAGATTTTGATTTGTTTAAACTATCCCACAAGGTTATCATAAACATCTTTTTATTTGAAACTCTTTCCATAAATGTCTGGCCATCTTATATGCCAGCACGTTAAGAACAGTTGAGTCCTTTTTAGCATTTTTGTTCCTCATAGCTATATTAATGCATTTAATTATAAAAACCAATATATGGAGTAGTAAAAAGTCAAACAGTACATAGAGGAGTATAAAAATTGAAAATTAAGTACCCCTTGTTTTCACCCCATTTGATCTCCTAGAGGTTTTCAATATATTCTGTTGGAATATTTTATATGATATACGTATATACAGATAAGTGTATATATACACAGTATGCATATCATTGGTTTCTTTTTTTCACATTTGGAGATCTTTCTATGTCATCATATAATATATAATAATGTGCTTATTTAAATGTTAGTTATGTACTAGCTAAGGTTCTGAATGTTATACGTGTTCATTTAGTCCGCATATCAACTCTGCAAAATAGGAGTAATTATCCTAGTAAGTGGTAGGTCTCTTTTTTTAGCTTGTTATTATGGGAAATTACAAGTAAATATAAAAGTTATGAGAATAGTATAATAGACCCTCATCTACCCCTTACTCAAATTTAGTAGTTATTAATTTCTAACAGCTAATAGTACTTTATTCTATGAACAGTAATTTCACTAGTCTCCAGTTGATGGAAATTTATTCATAGTAGCAAAAAATGCAGTGCTACCTGTCCTTAAATGCAACTATTTTTATATTTGTGAAAGTATGTCCATAGGATAAATTCCTCGTAATGGATTTGCTGTATCACAGGGCATGTGCATTTAATGTTTTATTAGATTTTGTTAAATATTACTGCCTTTTAAAGCCTTTTAATTATCTTCCATAATAAGAAGTTTGTTTAGATATAATGCCTCAAGAAAATGGTTTATGGAATATCTTTAAAATAGATGTTTTGGGGACTTCAGGGGCAAGAAGGAAGAATGGGTCAATACAATGATAATTGGCTTGTGTGGATTAAATAATGAAGTTTGAAAATTTGTATACAAGTTTATTGGCCTTAGAATATGTAAAATGTGTAATTCTCTTGTTTAGAGAGCTTTAATTTTATTAATGAATTTTTAAACAGGGAAATCAAATGTGTGTTTGGGAGGTGTGATTTTGCTTTTTAGAGGGACAGTAGTGGTTAGACTAAAGTATATACAGTACAGAAAGATTCTGGATCCCTGTAGTTTGGATGAGTTTTGTGTGTGAGAATGGTTAGAGAAATTTCTCAGTGAAGAGAAGAAACTTCCCATGACTCTCAGAATGTGATACATTTTTTATTGCTCGAGCTTAATTGTGCCCAAAGAAGTTGGAACAGAGCATAAGGAAGCTTCCTTTCTGGAGTTCCCTTTCTGCTATGAGGTATTCTGCAGTAATTATGCTTCAGGATGGGAATGTGAAGGAAGTCATTATTGGCCTGGGGTTAGTGGAGAGGATGCTTTCTTAATGGCATTGGACTTCAAGTAAAACATTAAACTTCTTTGTCCCTTTCTGCCTGAACAAGACAGTGAGGGTTGGGGAAGGAAGAGTGGCCAGGAAATGGGAAGAATTCAGAAATTTCTTTGAAAGTCAGAATATTCAGGGATAATTTAGGTCCTTCGAACATTCAAAAGGAGAACATTCAAAGCCGTTGCTTTGTCTTTGGCTTGAGGTTCATCAAAAATATAACTCTATTTCTAGTTTAATTTTTTTCCTCCCTAGCCAAGGCAGTTAAGTATTGTAGGGCTTAGTTATGGTCAGCAGGGGGCACCCATTGCTTATCTGTTAGTCTAGGGACCTCCAACAAAAGAATGGTGGAGAGAGTAAGTTCCTGTTCCAGAATTGCTTCCTCTGAAAATGCCGTTAAACCATTACTACCATTCAGGGGATCAAATGGGAAAAGTGTCCGGGATGTTGGAACAAAAGCTGCCCATGTCTCCAAATGAGGGGCCTTAATGAGACTGGTTATGACCCACAGTTTTATGGGAGTTGTTTGGTGGAGGGTTAATGCCTTTCCATTTATCCCGGGTACTTCCGTACTTTGTCTCTTGCCCCTGTGGTCCCCCCTCTTTTGTTTTTTCTTAAGCCTTTTGACTAGTAACTTACCATGTTTTCCTAATTCAGACTCCCCTTAGCCTTTTTTCTTCCCACTCCTTTTGGCATTTTTATTTGTCCCACTTTGTTCCAGCTGGAACTACAGTCCTCGTGGGAGAAATAAGAGATTTGTAAAAGAAGGAAACCAGAGCTTGTAGAGCATTCATTCATATTTTTTTTGTTATGAAAATTGAGATTTGGTATTTCAGTGAAGGTTAAAACAATAGTCATTAGTCTAAAAGTAAATATAAAGTTTTTAAAAGTAAATCAAATGTTTTCTGGTATTCTTTGTTTCTGTTTAGCCCAATATATTTAATTAGACTTCTTTCTTAATAACTGTCTTCTACTTCAGAAAAGTAGCTGAGTCCGTTATTTGAACTTTTATTGATAGATGACAGTTCAAGGAATTGAAGTTCTGATGGGCTTCGTGGTTTTTTGGGCTAAGGGGTGGCAGAGAGATATGGGACGGAGGACATGATTCAAGTGAATTCTTATACAATTCTGAGGTCTTGGTTAAGAGTATGAGTTTTCTAATTTTTAAAATCACTTTTCTTTTTTCCAGGGCAGCAGAAAAGAAAGTGGTAAAAATTACATCTGAAATACCACAGACTGAGGTAGGTATTCTCCCTAGTAAAAGAGTAGTCTTTCTATGTATCTTCTGTTTCTTACCCTTTATTCTACGTGAATCATCACTTTGAAAAATGTACTCAGAAAATCAGTATTGACAGATTTTGGTATTGACATGTTTTTCCACCAACTACACTTGGGAAAGTACTTGGGCTGGCATAGTAACTTTTGAGGCCCTAGTCTTTTCTAATATAGAATGATGGTCTTAGTGGTAACTATCTTTAAGATATTTACAAACTAGGGCTAGAGTTTGGGAGGATTGTACCTTGAAAGATAAAAAGGAACAAGGGAAGATGTCATTCTTAAGTTACAACTCGCTAGCTGGTAACATTGGAATGTCTCTGGATTCTATCTTAAGATCTCTGAAACTAGGTTTTCAGTTGAGATCTGTGTTTTTTTTTTGTACCTTTAAAGTAAAGGTGGCATAGGACAACATTTCCTCATTTCTAACTAAAAGAGTACCACTAGTGTTGGAATCAAGCTGTTCCTTTGATCCTTTTTCAAAGGTCAACCAAACACAGCTTTTGTCTTCTTGATTTCGTGCAGAATGTGGGTTTTATTTTATTCCTGCCTTTTTGTTTTTAAGAACATGGATGTAATAATAGTCTTTTTGTATTTGCTTTTTGGAAAGGGATGTTGAGTTAAGTAAGCCCTAGGATGCATACAGCCTGATATCCTCTAGGATCGTCAGTATTCTCAGTTTAGACCTTAAGAAATTACTACTCATGTTCTGAAGACACACACTTACTTCTAAAGAACTTTTCTCTTAGAAGAAGGAAACCAGAAACTGAATTTTTTCCCCCTTCTCTTGTCTGTTATTACTTAGAGAATGCAGAAGAGAGCTGAACGATTCAATGTACCTGTGAGCTTGGAGAGTAAGAAAGCTGCCCGGGCAGCTAGGTGAGTGTCCCAGCCTTTTGGACCTGAGATGGTTATAGTATGATGGTGAGGGGCTGTGATTCTAGGTTTTAAATATAATTGTTAATTGTATACCTGAAATTTACTGTATTTTGTTAACCAATGTCACCATAATAAAAAATAAAATATAAACAAATAAAATTGTTGATTTTAAGTAGAATGGAGGCCTTGCTGAAAAGAAACACTCTTTTGGCTTTGTTCAGAACTTATCTACTGATTTGGATGTAGTAGCTATAGACTGGGTTTTATTATCAAGCAGGGGTTTTGTAATAGGTAAAGTCAGGAACTGACTGCTACTCCCAATTTTAATAGGGCTTCTTTTTGGCTTATTCTCTAGACTCTTGGTGAGAAGAAGAGTGAATGGAACTTCTTTCATGGGGTTGTTAGAATTAGCTAATGATCGCAAGGCTTGAGATCACAAGCAGAAAGTGCCATATGTACACTTGACACGGAGACCAGGAGTGTGAACAGCTTTCTAAAATTTAGCTTGTTTTTCTTTTTACAGATTTGGGATTTCTCCAGTTCCATCAAAAGGTAAGAATACAGAGACTCTTCTGAGAAAGTTATCTTTGTATATTCTTACTTTTTGGGCACAACAGATTTTATTTCTCTAAATTAAGGTAAACTTGTTAGCTCTAGAAGCCTTTAAGAAGTTAGAATATTTACCTCTTTGCTTTAGGTAACTCTATACTTAAATTAATCCTTTCTGGGCAATTAAGGAAGGTATTGAAGTTACTAGAATGGGAAGAAGGGCCAATATTTATTGTCTTTTTTCTTGGGCATCTTCAGAGAAGTTTCTAGTACCTTGCTTACTTATTCTGGGGTCTCAATTCAGCATATAATTATGTATAGCTGTCTAGTGTTGCACTGCCTAGTGTAGTGGTAAAGGGAAAGAGTCTCTTCTACCTCAAAAATCTTCAAGGAATTTACAAGAAAATAATATATTGAATATGCTTAAAGACTTAGCCACAAAGATTATCACACATTATTTTTAGTTATCAATAACTAGAAATAGTGTAATATGTAATAGAGAATTCATTAAGAAAATGTGTACCATAGTTATAATGGAAGATTATGTAGATGTTAAAAATGATATTGAATATTTGTCAGAATGATATTAAGTGAAAAAAAGTGTTATAAAATGATCTGAGCAGTGTGTTCCCATTTTAGTAATAAAAGTGCATGTATGGATAGGAAAATTATTAGAAGGCTATATACTAAGTTGTTAATACTTATCTCTGGTTTGTAGAATTTTGACTTCTACAATAAATATGCATTTTATAATAAGTTAGGGAAGAAATTATTATTTTTAAAAAGGACATAGTCCTTGTTCTCAGAGACTTAAAATTTAAATAAAGTTTTCTAATCAGTCCATTCTTCCTAGTGACCTTTTTAAAAGACCAGCAAAATTCTGGCCACTGTTACTATGTGTTTTACAAACAAGATATTTTCTGGCTTTTAGTTGCATCAAGAGAGAGAGAATTGGCTTGGTAAGGACAAAATTATTAAAGACATTAGATGGTGCTATTTGAAGAAAGAACAAAAGTTAAAATTAATACTTAGTCTGTAAAGGAAACCTGATTAATAAAATAATGTATAGAGAACATTTGCAGCATTATATATATAATTTTGACATCCTAGAACTAGATTTAAAAGGAATTAGTTTTATGAGTGAGAACATAAAAACAGCTAACAGTTCCTAGCACATGGGTTGTGGTAAAAGTTGAATCTATACCTGAATGTTTACAGTAGGGAGTTAGAGAACCAATTATAAGATCAAGATTGCTTAAAATAAAATTCTGGAAAATTTTAAGTTAATAGTTGTTGACAGGATTAGGGTTGAACCAATGGGCCAATTTACTACTTGCTTATTAGTGATAATTTCAGGCCAGAACGCTGTCTTTAAGAGGCCATAATTTTAACTTATTATGAGAGTAGCTCTGCTCTTTTATCCCGATATTGATTTTCTCTTTTTAACAGCTTTGAGATATAATTCATGTACCATATAATTCATCCTTTTTAAATATATAATTTAGTGTCTTTTTAATATATTCACACAGTTGTGCAGCCATCATCACAGTCTAATTTTAGGACATATTCATTACCCAAAAAAGAAACCATGTACTCATTAGCAGTGTTTCCCATTCCTCCACCCAAGCAACCACTAATTTTTTTTCTCTGTATAGTTGTTTTCTATATATAAAAATTTGCCTTATAAATGGAATCTTAAAATTCTTGGTTTTCTGTGTCTGGATTCTTTCACTTAGCATATGTATTCAGGGTTCATTCATGTTATAGCATGTATCAGTACTTCTTTTTTTTATTGTTGGATAATATTCCATTGTATAGATAGATATACCACATTTTATCTATCCATCAGTTGATATCTGTGTTTTTTCTCCCACATTTGCTGCTAGGGCTAATGCTACTGTGAACATTCATATATACATAAGTTTTTGTATGGGTGTATGTTTTAATTTCTCTTGGGTGTATACCTAGGTATGGAATTGCGAAATCATGGTATACTGTACGATTAACCTTTTGAAGAATGGCTGAACTGTTTTCCAAAGCAGGTGCACCATTTTATGTTCTCAATGAATAGATATGATCTCTAAATACAATCTGCCTTTTTTTTTGTCATACTAGGATAAGGGACATTTGTCCTGTATACTAATTCTGTGTGTTCTAATTTGATTTGAAGACTGTCAGCTTCCTTTATGACTTTTAGATATATTTAATAAAACTGTTTTATTTGCTTTTTTAGGTCTGTCATCTGACACCAAGCCTATGGTAAGAGATCTTTTTTTTATATCTCAAGAGCCAGAGCTTAACTTTGTACAGTTAGTTTTAAAGTTAGAGATTCCTCCTCCTCCTCAGATCAGAGGAATCTGAGATCATATGAGCTTGGTGGCTGTTTTCTGTACAGTGTTTTATGTCCTGAATAAAAAAGAGTTGTTTGAGGTACTGAGAGGTCAGGAAAATTACCACATATTCAAAGTCACTATAGACATCTTTCTACCCCTTCTCCTGAAAAAATAGACTGTTACCTAGAGGACAATCCATGTAACTCTCTTATTTTATGGTATTGGAGTTTTAAGCCTTGTCCAACAGTGGCTTTGGATAATGTCTAATTTTTAATTACTACAAGAGAATCTGTGACAGCAACTTACGATTTTTTTTTAACATTATCTAGTAAATATAGAGAATAAAGAGTAGTAGTATAAGATTCTTTGGGGCCATTGTGACTAGTAGGCATATTTAGAAAATGGAAACAAATGCTGTGGTGAAATATGTTCAACTTTTTGAAAACCTGCTCTTGGGGTTACAGTTCATCATTATTATTGGTAGTAATAATAATGAATGTCCTAAATATACTTATAGTAGTAAGTCTTGATATATCAAGGTTACTAAGAAAAGGAAGAAAATTGAGTTGGGTACTAGTGATAGATTTGTCTTTTGAAGAAAGGAGAGCTACAGCCATAGTTTCTCTTTGCTTGAAGATACAGTTAAGAACTACTTGGTAGAGACTATGTATAGGAATTAATGATTTTGGACTGTGAGTGCTGGACTTGTTTGGAGGTGATGATTTAGACATTTGTTTGCTTTCTCAAGCAGTGTTTGTCCTACTTTGATCTTAAACCCTCCTTAGCCTCTTGCCACCTTTGATGAATGAAGAAGGCAGGGCTGAATCTTTTACTACATTCTAAGAGAGACCTTTTTAATAATTAGTGGCATGGATAGGTGCTGCTTAGCTTCCTAATTTGGCATATAGGGTATCTTTGATGTTGTAGGCTTATTTGAACTCTTAGTTTTGGACCATAATTTCTGCCTTCTATATTTTCTGTTTTGATTTTTTAAAATACAGGGTTGTTTTTTTTTTTTTTTTTCCTGTTATTGTAGGTTAACCTGGACAAACTAAAGGAAAGAGCTCAAAGATTTGGTTTGAATGTCTCGTCAATCTCCAGGAAGGTAAAGTACTGTTTTTGTAACATTAGGGCAGTTTGGGAGCTGCATAGGCTGGAAATGACTGGAATTTTTTTGCAATGTTAAAGCAGCTTGGGATCTACACAGGCTGAGAATATAGCACTTTATTTCACACAGTGCTTTATTACCCCCTCTCATTGGTTCTTGATTACATTATGGAAATTGTTTCACAAAGCTAATTGTTTTTTTCCAATTTTTTTTTTTCATCGCTTCTCTCCAGGCTGTTAGAGCATGCTCTGTATTTCTCTTGGTTAAGATGTTGAATTCAGTGTTGTTAAAACTTGTTACATCTGCTTTAATTTCTGATATAGGCATAATGGTAATTAATCATGAGAAAACAGTTCTGTCTTTAGGTCAAAGGTACTTAGAAAAAAAATTTGGACATTCTGTGGAAGAAAAATTAAGTTATATTTTTCTTTCTGCTTCTCTGCTGAAACTAAGATGACTTTGTTGATACCATGATGTGTGGGGTAATTAGTTGTACAGTGCACTGTTGTGTTTGGAGTTTTGCTAGGTACTTTGGAGAAAATGCTAAAGATTCTCTATTTCTCTTAATCTTTGTTCTGTGAGAATGAGAGCATGTTTCTTGGTTGTTGAAGTGGTGGCAGAGTTAAGGGAAGAGTATTTCAAACCAGAAAAACCATCATTTAAAAAAGTCATTTTCTGCTCAATTATGGAAATATTTAGCTCCCTGAAAGTCCATTGGAAAAAAATTGACCTGACAGCGGTTATATATTTCAGGAAAAAAAACTAAACACTAAAAAGCAAACACCTGTAATGCCCCTGTGGGAGTTATAACCTTGCATAAAACTGTGCTTCATTTTCTTCTCCTTTAGGTTACTTTTATTTTTTTTTTAGGTTACATTTTTGATGTTTACCAGAAATGAAACATCAGGTCTGTGTGCCCAGCTTGATGCTGAGACCATAGGTGTTCAATAGGAATATTTGCTGCTTTATGTAAAATTTTTAAAAATTAGGAGTTGAGAGGTAGGCAGAGTATGTGATTTGTAAGTCACATGCAGCTAAATTGTGAAGAATTATTATAAACCCAAAGTCATTGTGTTTTGCTAGACGGCCAGCAGAAAAGGTGCCTTGAATCTGTGGCCCTGGTTCTCATCTCTCTCTTTTTGTATATGAGGGTTAGGTGTCTGAGAATCTCAGCAATAACTTCACTCCTCTAGGGAATTGGAATTGTATGTGTTTGTGCGTTCCATCAAAATTAACAAAATTAAACATCGTATCTCCTACTACTTAACTTGTATGGACACGTTCCTGAGAGGCATTTGTCCTGAGAGGAATTTGCTCACATGAGTTATTTTGATAACATTTCTTTGCAGGGATGGATATAAGCCTTTCTCTTCCCTTTCCTAGGATCTTTCTTCATATTTGACCTGTTTTCTTTTTTAGTCCATAGGAGACTGAGTAAAACATGAAGAGATACCTTAGTTAATTTTGTGACTTTGAACAAAGTATTAAACTACTTTGGTCTTCATCTATAAAAATGGGAGGAATACCTAACACCATGTTTGTGTAGAGTAAATAATTGTATATTTGAATTACCTTAATACAGTGACACTTTGACTCACAGTAAATATTAGTTTTCTTCCTTTCTTAGTTCAGTTCTGTTAGCCAGCCAGCTCTATGACTTTGAGTCAGTTAACGTGTATATTTTAACTTGATCATTGGTAAGATTTCAGTTCTCATTTTAAAACTCCGAAGGGTTGTAATCAGATAATGGTGATTGACAGAACTCTGACTATATGAGCTCTGTCTTCTAAACATTCATTCTAGAGTAGTGTTTCTCAAATTTTGTGGCAAAAGACTAGTTTTTGAAAATTTCCAACTCATTGCAGAGTGATACTTTTTATAAAATACAATAAAAATGTCACAGCAGTGTTAAATTACTCTGGAAATTTCTAATCACTCAATTTCTGGACTTAACTGTAGACCAATAATAGTTTGGGGATCAGCACCAGGAGGCAAACCACATTTTGAGTAGCACTGTACTAGAGAGTATATATGATTTTTTTCCAGGGACCTCTTTGCTTGGAGGTTTGTGACTCTTTGAGATGTCTCCCTTGAGTATAGGTTCCATATACATTGATCATAAATCCTGATTTTCAGAATCGTTCTAATTTCAACAGTTTAATTTTCCCCATAAACCATTAAAATGTCCCAGAAATGGCAATATTTTGCTATCTAGAACACCACTGTCTAATTGAACTTTCTGTGATGATGGAAATATTCTGTAGAATATTTTTCTATTGAACAATCTGTTATCTCATGTAGTTGTTAGCCACATGTGGTTATTGATCACTTGAAATGTAGCTCATGTAATTGAGGAACTGAATTTTTATTAATTTAAATAGCCATATGTATATTGAACTACTCAAGTCTAGCTTATTATATCTCTCACACAGCTTTCACACTTGGAAGTAGCATAGAAATCCTTTATCAGATCACATACATTGGAGCACTATTTCTGTAGCCCAGAATTTTTTAGTACTTGTAGAATGTAAGCAGTTTTAAGCTGAATCTGTAGAAGGGAAATTAGAGAAAAAAGAATAAGATAAAAGGAAGTGTTCTTTTTTTCAAGTAACTTATTTTCTAGAACTTAAGTGTTCTAGATCCACATCCTGAAATTGCAACTGGATACATTCTCTTTGAGAGTTACCTGGTTAAGTCTTATGTTTAACTGTTTTTTATCACCAGAGATGATTTGCTACCAAGTATTTGGTTAGCCAAGGTTAGTGACATGATTAAGTTTATGTTTATGGAATGGCCAAATCAGCACACTCTATCCACCTCATTTTGGGGATCTGGGGTTCTAGTATAGCATTTTCTTGCATAATTTGGTTACTTATCTTGTAAGTTTTACTATTCTCTAGGTACAGATCTCATTCACTTAGATATGATGCCAATAGTGGAGGTTAGTAGGTGGTGTGGAGATGCCTCTTCTTTATCTTGGTATCCTAAAAAGGATAGTGAGAAACCTACCTCCTACCCTTTCTTTTGCACTAGGTTTGTGTTTGCTTGATCCAGCTTAAGGTCCTGATTGCTGATTTCTATTCAGTAGATTTTGCTGCAGACCAGTATATATGAGAAAGAGAGAAAGTGTGTGAGAGGAAGTGAGCCATGGCTCAATAATATTTTTGACTAATTTTTTTTAACTCACAATCTAATCACCTTCATAATTTAGATTTATGTCTTGAGCATATTACAGATTTGAGGACACCAAATCTCTGCTATTCTTCCTAGGCTGACTTTTGCATGACTGCTCATATATTTCAGTTTTCAGCTTTACTGGTATACTATATACATTAGACAGTACACAGAAACTTAAAGAAATCTGGCTTACCCCTACCTCAGTCATCTTCCCTCTTTTCCCCCTGTCCAAGAAAGGTCTGTCCGTTCATGTTTTCAGCTCAAATCTCAGTGAATAGAATGCTGTTGGTTTAGGATAATGGGAAGTAACAGGGCAAAGAATAGCACTGGCATTTATGGACATTTTTTACACAAGAGGCTGTAAATTGTCCCCTCCAACTCTTTGGACTATTTGAGATAGAATTGCATGCCTTTTCTCATATAAGCCTCACGGTGACTATGGGCTTAGAAACCTCCCTCCTCTCAAACAAAGCAGACCCAGATAAATCACCTCTGCTTGATTGGTTCTGATTGATCACCAGCTAGATTTTCAGTCTTGTGCTTGACTGGTGTTTTTTTTTTTTTTTTCCTGTCAGTTTTCCATGCCTCCCAAGAGAACTAGTGTTTAAATTGTTGAAGGACATGACTTGGCCTGGCACATAAGAAACTCATCTCAGAAAAGACTGAGAGATGGATAGAGGGAATAGATGGGAAGCCAGATTAGTTAATATATAGTGGTCATAGGACATCAGTTTTGGTAAAAACTTAAGTCACGGGCCTAGGGTTATAGTGTTAACCGTTGTAGCTGATTTGGGTTGATTTGTTTTATTTCGTTTTTAAATATTGGCCCATTTGGGAAGGTGAAACTTGGTACTTTAGGAAGTTACAGGAAATGCAGCTAGGTGAGTACTTAAAAAAAAAAAAAATCAAGGCACATAGCAGAAAACTGGAGTGTGGTTTATATTTTCTCCCTGGGAATGTGAGAGTGTGTGTCACTGCTCTTGATTCCTTAGTAGTAGTAGAAAATGTAAGCATTTTGTATCCCTTTTGATCTTACTACATCTTCTCTACGAAAATATTACTGGGTTTTCCCTACTTATAGCTCTTCATATAGGTAATTGTCCTAATGAGTTATCTTAAGGCCTGTAAACCACGAAGGCTGCTTTTCCCAAGTTTGTGATTTTTGCATTTTCTTACATGATAATTGTGGTCTTTGTTACATAGCATCAGGTTATAAAAACTATCACTCCACTGACCATCTTGTTGTTGAGGCTGGTAGCTAGAAGTTTCTTGGGTGGCTGCAGTGATTAGTTCCATGAGCCTTTCATAATTATATACTTTTGCTCACCATTGGTTGGGGATGAACTGCTTCAGAGAGTGAAATATTAGGCTTGCCTTGTTTTTTGAGGAGCTTGTCACTAAAATGTGTTGAGGTACCGGAAAGGAAGCTGGGATAGAATCAGTTCCAAGCCTAGGAGGGTACCAGTGTCTCCTAGCATACAAAATTCATTGAGGCTAACTGATGGTGGGCTGGTCTCATTCAGTCTCTTCTGGAAGACCCATTTGATTATATCTAGATTCACTTAACCATCTGAAATAAATGAATTCAGCAATGGGTTTTGGTATAGAGAGAGGTTAACCACTAGGATGTGGAGAAAAGGGAAGTTCACGTGGTGGATTTAGAAGTTGGTCCCAGCCTTCTCAGAGAACCTATAACTGGAATTTGTTAGAGTTTAGGTAAGTGTATGCAGATGTTTTCCAAAGGAAGAACCGTGGGACCATGCATAGGACATTGCTGACATGGAACTGTAAGAACCCAAGGAACTGTAGCTCTGATGAGGTGTTGGTAGAATATTTTTTAAAGGATTAGTTAGTTGTAGAAGATGTAGATCTCAGGATAAGTTGGGAAAGTAGCCTGCTGAGTAGGTCTGGGTTCTTTTTCAACCAAATACTCAAACAGCAGTACCTAAGTCAGGTGTAACAGTTCTCTATTCCCCTTTCTCATTGGACCCATGAGGCCAAGAAAAATGCACATATTAGGACTGTAGATGGAAAAACCAGTGTAATCAATGAAATTGCATTTCATTGATCAAGACTTTGGGGGGAATCCCTCCTATGCTTTGTTGTAGATTATTTTTCCCAAAATACTTGCTCCATTTGAAAAATTGAATTCTTTTAACTTATATTAACCAAAAAGAAGAGATAAAAATTGATTATATATATGGGTAGATAGAGATAGCAATTGAGAGTGGCTCTCAGGATGAGTTTCAGGAAAAGCCAAGACCCAACTCTACCAGTCTCCAGCATTTTTTGGAATATTTTAGGCCCAACCAAAATTTAACCAGTCCTTTAAATCCCCTTCTAACTTATAATAATTTGAAAATAAATATTTGACTTTTTCTACACCCTCTCTAAGATAAAAACACGAACTGCTATTTTTTCACCTGTGCATTGGAACAAACCTTGAGGGAGTGGTAAAGGAACTGTTTAAAGAGGAAACAATAGGGAAAACACTCTGACCTCATCTGGTTCTTCATTTGTCTCTACTGAGGAACAGAAGTTGTCTTTTGTCTGCAACACAAATACATCTTCACCTCCCTCCCTTCCCACTTCCCTCACCCAATGCCTCTCTTCTCACTCACTCTCTCTATTATGGTTCTAATCAATGATGTCATTATGTATGCCATTCAGTTGCTGTTGAACCACTTGGCTGTAGGAATTTGGAAGAGCAAAGAGGCAGAATGGAATTTTTCTCTCTTGCCCAGGGCTCTTGAAAATGTATTCTAATTTTAACTAGAGAAATAGGAGTCAGATTTTTCTTTGCTCAATAACTTCTGTTCTCCTACTATGCCCTAACCTTCAGACATATACTTTTTACTTAGCTAGGTATGAGGAAAAATTGGACACAAAATTTTAGGAATAGAAATTGAACACTTCAAGAGGAAAAGCTTTAAAAATTGGAGGAAGCAAGATGAAATTTTTGATGCTATGTCAACATTTATGGCTGGTGTTTTGCCCTGTTTACTATAAATTGGATCTTTGAGACGTTTCTGATAGAAGGTGATGCTTCCCCAAGGTTCATAGTTAAGACTACTAGGCTCTTGTACCTTTTCATTTTATTTTTCTGTCTCCGATTTCATTTATTTAGTTTGATCCTAAAGAACTAGAAGTAAGAAAGCTTGTAGTCAGGAAAAAATAACCCACTGTCTTTTCTATCTCCCCTGCTCAATACCCCACCCCCACTAATGTTTTCGCATTCCTGCTTCTAACATGTCAGAACTGATGACTTTGATAAAAAACAAGTTTTATGCCTCTCTTTGGGCCCCCTGTAGTCTTTGCTCCAAGAGTAAACACAGCCTGGATGAGGAAGGGAATTCTGGATTTTGTTGAGTCTGTTTTACTTTTAAATACCTTGAATTGTTTTTTGCCAGCCAAGTTCTTGGAGTGGGATCATTCTTTGAGTGACAGGTTTTGTTTTTGTTTGTTTGTTTGTTTTTAAGTAGCACTCTTTAGTACATAAGATGAATAATTTTTCAAACCCACCTGTAGACAACATTATATGATTGTATGTCTAGTTATGTCCACTTTTGGGGGGACTAGTAGCTGACCTGGCTTTTCTAAGCAGAACAATATCTGTTTGATCACTGCCAAATACTCTCTTTGGCTGTGGCGAAATGTGAGCTATCTGAATCCAAGTCTATCCTTCAGAATCTGTATGGGAGGAAAAGGTGTGGGCAGTTTTCTCTCTCTCTCTCTCTCTCTCTCTCTCTCTCTCTCTCTCTCTCTCTCTCTTTCTGTGTGTGTGTGTGTGTGTGTGTGTGTGTGTGTGTGTGTGTGTTGTTTCTTAGGAGGGTGCTAGGGAATTTTGGTGTCAGGGGCTCTTCATGATGTGAGAGCTGTAGCGGTAGAGGAATGTTTAAGGTATATTTTAATACTTGAGAAGCTGACACTTGAACAATACTGTTCTTTGGACTGACATTGATATGCAGTTTTATTATTAATATTTTATTTTAAAAAATGCATATGAGTTCAATTCAAGTAAGGTTTAATAATTACATGATGATTAATTTTCTCACGTACTCGCCAAAATAGCAAAGTTGCTTTTCATGCCTGATAGCTAAAGCTGGTCAGAAAAAATCCTGTGGTGTTTTAGTGATGGGAATGAGGCAGGACATCAGACTGGGAAACGTTTTATTGGAAGATAATCGGCGGATACTTGGTGATGATGTGTGCAAACTAACAAAGACCCTCTTTTTAGTAAAATTTGAGGCCCCTTGTTATGATCTAGAAAATGTTAACTTTTTTCCTCCCCTTTCATTTGCTACTCTTTTCTCACATTTTTTAAAATGATATTTTAACCAAATCTTACCTTCTCATCCCCAGAGCAGATTCTTAGAACAGAAATAGAAATGTATTTTCAGGGTGTTCTACATTTAGAATTCATAACAAATATTGAATCTTTTAAATTCCTACCAGTGAGATGTGTTATGGAGAAGGAGATTATGTTTAAAATGTTTGGTATCTGGATTTTAGAAAGTATTTATTGGGTGAGGAGTTTATTGAGCTATAGAGTAGAGGACTAGGCAGTTATAGAATTTTCACTATTATGCTCATGCTTAGGTATGAGATGGTTGAGGAGGAAAAGAAGTGAAATAAACAGAGCTACGAGAAGCCTTATTTTATGGCTCTCTTTAATGATCTAAATCAGGGGTCCCCAACCCCTGGGCCGCTGACCAGTACCAGTTTGTGGCCTGTTAGGAACTGGGCCACACAGTAGGAGGTGAGCGGCAGGTGGGGTGTGAAGCTTCATCTGTATTTGCAGAGGCTCCCCAGCGCTAGCATCACCACCTCAGCTCCACCTCAGATTGTCAGGATTAGATTCTCACAGGAGCACCAGTCCCCTGGTGCTAAAAAAAGGTTGGGAACTACTGCTCTAAATGAACCAGCAAAATACATGAGCCTTGAAATAAAATCTGTCCTCCATTTTACTGATATTCTCTCTCTTCCTCTGTATCAATTCTGTAGGAAAAAAATACCTTTGTGTGCTTGAACCTAGTTGCTGCCGCCTTTTTCCCCATACCTGAGGTATTCCCCTATCTTGTTTGGCATGTTCTTCCTTTGTGGAACTCCTCTGGTTAAAGAGTCTCTGTTCCTCTTTTTGAATTCTAGGAAGGCAGCAAGACCCATGTGATTTCTTTTCTTTTTTCCTTCACATCTCTGCAGCTGAGATATCCTGTTTGTAGGAATCCTAAACTTCCTTTGGAAGGGCTCTAGTGCTTTGCGGTGGTGAGGAGGGGATATTGGGGGTGGGATGGAGTAGTAGTTTTCTTTAGATTTGGTGAAAAAAAAATTTTTTTATTTTGGTCTATACTTTCTCAAAGCTATTTGGAATTCTTCCCAATAGCAGTAAGAGTCACCAGGGGACCCTTTAAAAAATACAACTCTCTACCTCTTCCTTTTGAGATTCAAATTTATTAGGTTAGGGCGAAGCCAGAAATCTACATTTTAAAATTTTTCGGATAAGCAGAGGTGGGCCTGATTAGTACTTGGGTGGGAGACCACCTAGGAATACCAGGTATTGTAGGCGTTTAAAAAAAATACACACACACACACACACACACACACACACACACACAATGTGTGAAAAGACTCTGTTTTTCTAGTGTTCATTGTAAATTTGTGAATTCTCAGGTAACTGTTTTCCATCATTCTCTGTATATTTTGGCTAAGATAGCATTTCCCTCCCCTCAGAAGTTTTTAGCTTCCCTCTACTGACTTCTTGACATTTTCTCCAAGCTCTGCATCGCTTAGCCTTAAAAGTAGCAGCTTTCTGGCTTTTAAGACGGGGGGCGGTGGGGGACTTTTAATAGAAACTTGGTTTCCGGGGGTCTCAAGTATAAAGCCTTCATTTCCTCCACCTGCCTTGCTTTGTCCTACAGTCAGTTAGAGCAAGACCGAGACGACCTCCTCTGGGGTTGGAGAGGAGTGGGGGTTGGAGAAATAGCTTGATTTGGACAAGGGAAAGAAAAAGTAATAGGAAGTAGTGACTCAGAAGAGTGTTTGGTTCTGAGCTGACTGTGTTTGGAGGCTTCAAATCCTATAAGAGATACAGTTCCTGGTGGTCTCTAATTCTGGTGTAGCTTAAAAGTTCCTGGCATTCATCTGGCCCTAGAAAGTAGATTCTGATCACACAGTTGAAAGATTGTTGACAGTAGGTAATATGGTTGTTTTGGGAAGTGTAGTATGTGTACGTCTGTAGGAATGTTGGAAATGTTGGAGTGTCTACTATGTATGTGCTAAGATGGCGTACCCTCTGCTAGTCCAGTCCTTCAGTGTTAGTCCTGTTCTGTGGTTTGTGGCATAAAGCTCTGGAGTAAACATGTACAGATGAATTTCAGAAACTGGGGCAGGGAGGTGACAGCTGTGTGTTTAAGTATTGAAGTGTTTCTGAGAGAAAAACCATCAGTTGCTGTCATTCACCCTGAGAGTATGAAATTGGAAGCCCACTTACCCTAGAGTGTTTCATAACCTTTACCTCTGGGAAGTCAAGGCCATGTCATTATTAATCTACCATCGCCTGAAAGCCCCCAGGCTCTGCTTTTCATCTTGCCATCAGTCACGTGGCAGAGAGTCAGGAAAGTGACCATAAGGCTCTCTCCTTTTCCATTTTTACCTCCCTTACATTCCCTTGGAAAATCAGGTTGGCCTGAGAACTATTAACATCATAGTATAGTAATTCATTTACAAAGAGGGACAGTTACTTATTTTGCAAAATGTGACCATCTTCGTTCACTGTTATCCTCTCTTCCATCACTCCAGGAAAAAGACTTCTGAGAAAATTGCTGTTACAGTGGGATAAAGTGACAGGATTTAGGTCCTAATGGGAATATATTATGTGAGACTCTTAACATTGAACTGTGTTGGCTGTGAACAATAATAGCTCAGTCATTAAAACAGCTAAAAGAGAATGGCCAACTCCGACTCATAGGCAGTACCTGAGTTTCCCTGAAATGCCCCTTCTTACTTATAAGGCTATCTCTGAAATTTTTATATTAAAATTTCTGCTTCTTACAAACGGCATAAAGAGGGATGGTAGGTAAGTGAGTGAGGTTGTTGCACCTACTAGGAAAAATGCCTGGCTTTGCTAATTCTTTTGGTCTTCTCTAAGAATAATGAGTCTGTTTCTTATTTAAATTAAGTAAATATTCTTGCTTTGTGTTTTGAGAATTACTGAGTTCAGTAATTATTTTCTAAATAAGCCTGGATTACATTTGGATCACTGTTTTGTTTCCCCTAGTTTCTCTTTATGATCCAGAGTGGCACTGGTAATAAGATTGAAGAAGGTGAATGCTTTCAACATTGCAGCCTGTGGGGTACTAATTAAATCAAAGAGGGCTCCTTTTGGCAGAGCAAATAACCTTAGAACACTAAGATTGGAGTAGTAATATTTATTGTATTCAGAATAAAATTAGTAAGTTTTGAAAATGTTCCTTTGAATTTGAATCTTGAAGACACAAAATTTGGTTTGGAAGATAACATACAGAGGTAGAGTTCCATTTTGGGTAGAGAGTTTATCCTTGGTTACTCTTTGCCATAAAAAGAGGCAGTCACTTTAGAAAGCATCTGTGATATTCAGGTTGCTAATTACTGCAGCTGATCTTCCATTTGGGACTTAATTCCTGACTACAGTGTATGTGCCATGGAAACCATTGACAAGAGTCCTTAATTTAAAATTTTTAGTTATAACTTGGTACCTCCTTCTCTTTTTTCCTTGGGGCATTGAGGTATTTTTTAATCAGTCTCATATTTAGAAAGGCATAAGTTCTTAAGAGATCAGCAGCAACACTATAACTCACTGTACTACATCATGTCTTCTAAGCTTCTACCTTGGGATCAGGGTGTTGAATCTGGATCTCATGTTTCTTTTACTTCAGTACTTCTGGCCTCTCCTTTCTTACAAAAACATTTTAAAAACCACTTGCCAGAGAAAGGGCACACATTTGGTTCCAAACTTTATAGCAGTCAATAGAAAGAGGAAAACAGTTGTACTGTTTACTATTATTCACAGAGTTCAAAAGGTAAAAATTAACAAGTTACTCAGCAAAAGCATAATTATTTTGAGTCTGGGGACCAGAAAGAAAATCTCCCCATGAATCCTCATAACGCAGTAATGTAATGAACAGTGGGACACATCTTTACAGTAACTCAGTTGTGAATTCATAAGCCCCATGAGGTTAAGAATCTTTGCCTTATTCACATCTCTATTCCTAATGTCAGTATAGTAGTACCTAACCAAAAGTAGACATTCAGTAGATAGTTGAATGCTAGTGGATAAATGGATTAATTTTACAGTTTCAGTGTTCTTGAAAATGTTAATAGAAACTGATGTCATGTAAGTCAGTAAAAGCAAAATTCCTCAGGGACCTTTAGAGTACCTGGAGTTGGGTCCACAGAGTTAGGTTGGATCCTTGCTCCGTTCCTTATATAGATATCTTTTTTTGTAATCATTAATTATTAATGATGATGAAATCAGTAAAGCCTGGCAATGTAGATTTTTTAGGGTTCCAGAAAGAGAAGATAGTCAGTAATACTTGGAGAAGACTGTGATTTTGTCTGATAACTGTTCTGTCACATTTAAACCCTAAATCTAGTCATTTGTCCAAATACTCATTTGCCTTGCAGCTAAAGGGAATTTCCTTGTTGCCTTGGTAATGATTGATTCTTAACCAACTTTTGATGACTTCACATCTAATATAGAAGAAGAATGAATGGCATTGTTAGCTTCTAAATTTTGTTGGTGGTCTCAGACTTTGTTTCAGGACCAGGAGGAGTGTTGCAATAAAAATAATAACTAATATTTATTGAAAACCTGTGTGATAGTTCCTTTGTACTGAACACTTTTCACACATGTTATTTGTATTCTTGCATTGAGTTTCTCAGTCTTTTCCCTTGGCAGGTATTTTTTTATATATTATCTGAGAGTTTTTAAATATGAAAGGGAAACAAGGAGAAAAGTGGATTTTAAAGTGTTGAAGATGTCGTCTGAAGGCTCAGTTTGGAACTGTCTTATTCCATGATAGAAAGTACAGCGCTAATGATTTATGGAGTATTTGGCTTTATTAAATATACATCACGCTTGTTTATATATGTGCTTCTTACATATGGGCTCTCTCCTCTTGCGCAATTCTCTTTTTCATTTTTACCAATGAACTTTTAAAAAGAAAGACAGTTATTGGGAGATATGATGAATAATCCACAATAATGTGTATGCTGAAATTATTGGCGCCAGTTTCCTTGCAGTTTAAAACTTGAGTGACAGGATGAGAGAAGTGAAGAATATGGATCAATCTGAACATTCAGTGTCTGTTTAGTCAGTGAGGACAGGTTTCTCCTCTGATTTTGGATGCAAGTTGTATGTTTTTAAGAGCTTTCACTTAGGAAATGAGGGCGCTTTGGATTCCATTACTTTCTCAACACAAGTATGCATGGGAAGAAAAAAGATTTGTTAGTGGTAGAGGGTTTGCAGGAGGGAAGTGGGGGAGGGAGGAAGAAGGGAAAGGTTTGCAAATGCATATGACACTGAGCTAGAGGGGTCAGTGCTCTCAGCAGATGCACAACCCCATTTGTGCACTTGAGCATGGCCTGGGGGAGCATTGGTCTGATGAATGCAGAGAGAGATGCGTTTTGATTGAGGTAATTTCCCTCAGATGGGTCTCCCCATCTCATGAATCAAAACCTGTCAGCAAGGAGCTAAAGATGGAGTGAAGTTTATTGTACGTTTGTTTCCATGCGACACCGTCACGCTAGAAGGGTCAAGTGAGAGAGATCATTAGAACTGTGTTGATTTACTGGGCCTGTTTTGCACTTTCCCTGCAGGGCAAGAAGGAAAGAGGCTTTAGAAGGGGAGCTGAGGGGCGCTGGGTGGGGAGGGAAGGGCAGGCATGCACAAAATAAACCCTCACTGGTCTCTGTGGGTGAGGGTTGGACAGTCTGTTGGTAGGGAGTGGGGGATCTGTATTGTGTTCCCCCACCCCCAGACCCCCTGGTAGATTTGGAGCAGATGCTCTGCCTAGATCTTCAAGAGAGGCACCAAGATCTGATTAAAAAGGAAGCTCATGGGGAAATCTCTGATACTATCCTTAGTGGCTAGAGAAGTATATCCTCTCCCCTCACCCTATTCCTTTTCCTCCCTTTTTTTCCCCTCACCTTTGAACTCAAAAGGAAACATAGGAAATTTAATTTAGATTTAAATTTAAATTAGAAGTCAGTTTCAAGATAAAATAAAACCAGAAAGGCTGTCCCACACATTCCAAATGGGCAAGGCTTTGTGATGAGATTCATGAAGGGAGTGGCCCCAGGGTTTGTGCAGATAGAATGGCTAAGTTTCAGAAGCAGCTTCTCCCTCTCTGTAATTTGAACTTGAAGTACCCCTAGTACTGAATTGAATGAAAAGAAAGTACATAGTGGTAGTTCAGCAAAATATGATTTAGCCCTACCTCTCCCCAAGAAGGATGTGGGATACACCTTTATTCCCCCTAAAACTTTTTTCTGCTTTGCCTGGAGACTTAGTGAAGTGGAGATATTTCATCTAGAATATTCTATAGAGGCTCTCGTTTTCAAATTTCCACTTATATCCCTTACTCACTCTTAGTGATGGTAGGTAAAATCAAGAAAACTTTTCCTAGTGACTTAGGTAAGGAAAAATATAGTGAGGCCTGTGTTCATTGGAAACCCTCTAATTCTTTTATTAAAGTTCAGCAGATGGAATAGCCAGTTAGCCAAATTAGAAACAAATTTGATTGAGAAAATCTTATAGATTACGAACTGGGGTTCTTTCCTTGGATCCCTAGTTAGTTATAAAATGGAGGCATGTGGTATAGTAGAAAAGGGATGGGATCCTAGCATCGACCCAAGTTGTTTTTGAATGATATGGAAGTCATTGAAGTAGTTCAGTTACTTTTAGGTAAGGGTCCTAGGAATCCTTATCCCTTGGGAATTAAGCATTTCTTCTGCTGCTGTTGTTCCAAAGAAATGCTTATGTAGGATACTTGAGGAGATGGTAAAGTTAGGAAAGTGGATTCTTGAGAAAAATATCCTGGATTCCAGTCTTTGCTCTGCCACTTACTATGTGAGACTATTCCTGAGACTTTAGGGAAGTTACTTAATCTCTCTAAGCCTCAGTTTCCTAATCTATGAAATGAATTTAGTCATAGTTCCTACTGTGTCTGTCATAGTACTTACTATTTTTAAGATTGTTATAAGAAATAAATGAGATATCGCATGTACAGAACTTCATACAGTACTTGGCACATGGTACTCAGTTGTTAGTGACTATAATATTATCATTATTTTAATTTATGATTATTAAAGACGAGATACTTCTTTTTTACTTGGAAGCCAGCTCAGTACTTTATAATAGTTTAGATTCTGTTAATTATGCACCCAGTATGGATTTGCTGATAGTTATTAACGAAAAGCAGAAAAACCTCGTAGACAAAATTCTGTTCTAGTTATACACTGTAATTAAGTGATAACTCATGTAGGATTCTTCAATCCTTCATAGCCACCAAGTTTTCTTACCTCCTTCCTGGAAGGCAGGTACAGCAAAAGGGAGAGAATATTTCTTAGGCTGAACGAGCCAAAGTAAGACCAAGAAAGTACTCCTGTCTATTGTGTTCAGAGAGCTGAGCTAGTTGAACAAATTGAACACAGAAAGCTGGATAGCTGCTCTGCTTTTAAATGAAGAAATGGCTCCTGTGATCATGGGAACAAAGGCAGCTCCTTGGTTGGAGTTGACGCTAGAGGTGTTAAGAAATCTCTGTTTCTGTAGGTCCTTTGACTGCCTTTCCTTTTGACTCTGTGATTTTGGGGACACCCAGAGATACAGTCTGCCTGCAGACTGCAGGAATATGAATTCCTTGTTTTTTGTTTTTTGTTTTTTTTTTTTTTTTAATCCAGCTCAGGAGCACCACATAGAACCATGTTCAAAAGTTTGTTTAAATTCTTTTGACCTGCCCTTATGTTTGTTACCAAAGAAGCCGTCCTGGCCCATAGTGTATATGTAGTAGAGGGTTTCTTGAGGTATATGAGAGGATAGGACCTTTGTCTAGATGTGCCACATTCTAGAAAATCCTTTGAGGGGACATGGCTTTAGATGACTGGTGACTGGATATGAGGGGAAGGTGGAGAAGGAGAAAATATCTGTTAAAGTGGTAAGGTTTAAGTCCTGATACATATGAGACTCTTACTTTGAACAGTATTGTATGTGAACAGTAGCTCAGTCTTTAAAACAGCTATAAGAGAATGGTCACCTTTAATTCATAGTAAGCTGAAACATTCTCTCCAGTTACAGGGCAGGCATCATCAGTCTCTTGGATACTTGGAAAAGGTCCAGTGCATCTCTCTCATAGATGACTGCAGCAATTTTCTTGACTCACTTTATTTCAAAATCATTTCAGACTATTCAGAGCCTTCTGTGACTTTGCTGGACATTCATAACATTTGGTGTTCTTTGTAAGCTCTTTTCATTCTGACTCCCTTCCCCTTCCCTTTTTTGGCAAGCCAGTGGAACTTGTAACAAATTGAGGTATATGAGAGGATAGGACCTTCGTCTAGATGTTAAATCCTTGTAACAGGATTTAACAAATAGTTTGGGTGCCTTCTCCCAACCTGCCCTCTGCAGGTGTTCCTCAGTGAGGCCTCACTTTTCCATGACTCTCAACTACAGAAATTTGTTGACCACAGAAATTTGTTCTATGGATATTTCCGTTTTCTTGACTCTACTTATCTTAGGAGTATTGAGGTCCTACTTAAAATTAAGCTTTTAAGCATTCTGGGGACAATATGCTATATGCTAACTTATTCAGTTTCCTATCTTTTTCTGTTTATGTGATCCTTAATTCTTGTCACAAGGTTGGCTGGGATATTGAGACCAATAAGTTATAATTTCATTCCCATTTGCCTTGTGAATAGAGGCTAGCTTTTTTCAATCCTTTCCTTTGACCTGAACAGTCTGAAGATGACGAGAAGCTAAAAAAGAGGAAGGAGCGATTTGGGATTGTCACAAGTTCAGCTGGAACAGGAACCACAGAAGATACAGAGGTAATACCTACAGTGCTTCATAGAGCCCTTAGAGGGAAATGAGAGTGAATGAACAAACAGTGAAGAAACACTATTATTTCCCCAGCCTACTTCTTAAGTGCCCAGATGACAAGATTTTTTTGTCCTTTGCTTAATGTCTGTTTTCTGGATAAAGTGGCCACACTGAATTCCATCGATATACTTAATTCAGTATTAGAGCTGGTTAGTCTAGTAGGAAGGAGCACAAGATTTGGAATCAGATAAGCTTGGATTTGAAAAGTGGCTCTGCCACTTTAGTATTACAGTATTATTTGTAAGTTATGGTACTTTTCTGAGCCTCAGTTTCATCATCTGGGAAGCAGAGATAATACCTACCTTGAAGCTGTTCCCCCATCCTCCCCTTTCCCCGTCTACAGCACCTGGTCTTCCTAGGTGGTCTCCCATCCAAGTACTAACCAGGCCTGACCCTGCTTAGCTTCCGAGATCAGATGGGATTGGGTGTGTTCAGGGTGGCATGGGCATAGACTACCTTGAAGTATTTTAAGTATGAAATGATTCTGTGTAAAAAGGATGATTCTGTGTAGAATGCTTGACACAATACCTGTCGTATTATAAGTATTCAGTGAGTAGCAGTGTCTCTAGTAATCTGTCAGGCATATTTCTTTATTATTTATTGAAGACCATACCCAACCCAGATGCAAGTATAGTTGTGTCTAACTTCTATAGGACAGTGGACTCAAATAAGACTTCCTTGTTCTAATTGTTTTATTTAAAAATAGTTTCTCAAAATGAAAGCGTGGCTTTTTATTTTTTTTTTAGGGCTTAATGTTCCTCCATATCCCAGCTTCCCTTGGAGTAACTCACAGTCATTGATCCTCTTGAGCATTAGATGACTGCTCAGAACATTAACAGATAATATTGATGTGCTGATTTGAGATTATCTATAATGGATACCAAATGTCACCTGAGGTGTACATAAAAAACAGTTGAAATAATGAATATGTTTAGAATTATAGAAACTTCTTGGGTGGTGAGGAATTTGGAATATTCTTTCATTTAATCAAGATTTACTTCTTTCCATCTACCTCTGGAGATGTCCTCCGTAAATCTATTACCTCACACACTCAAATCTTATGAAATTTCTTTGTGAATAATTATCAGTCTTGTAAGTAAACCCTGAAAATTTCACAGTCTGTTCAGTTTACATTCTCCATTAGGAAAAAACTAGAGGAGTTTGTATTCTTTGTGCTACTAATTCAGAAATAAAGCATTATCTAATGTAGGTAAGTATCTACTTACTGACTTGCCAGGATCAACTAGAGGTAAACCTAGGCTTGTCTACAGCCATGCCACCTTGAACGTGCCCGATTCCATCTGATCTTGGAAGCTAAGCAGGGTCGGGTCTGGTTAGTACTTGGATGAGAGACCACCTAGGAAGAAGACCAGGTGCTGGACATGTTTAAAAAGAAGAAGAAGAAAATCTAGACTTATTTTAATTATACTTAAAATCACTCCCTCTTTGCCAAGGAAACTTGTTTATCCAGGCATGCTCACTAAGCTGGTACATTTGGACTCTCCAAGATACGGCAGATGAGAATTTTGTCGGGTAGCAAAAAATAGTGTCTTTTGTTTAGAGAGTCAGTGTAGGTAAGGGAGATGTCAGTATATGTAAAGTAACATCTGAGGCTCATGAAGTTTACATGAACCAGATGACTTTTATTTGATGTCAAAGAATTGTGTCAGTAATCCAGGTGAAGTGGCCTTGTATGCACTCAGCTTTTCTTTTTAATCTAAATTAAACCTCCTTTGTGAATGGAATGAAAAAGAACCCCCCCCCTTTACTGGGGACAGTGGCTGGAAAGAGCATGAAGGATTCAGTGCTGTTTTATGAGTCACTCTTAGAACAAAAAGGTCTTTCTCTCCTCTCCCCCTCCCCATTTTGTGCCCTCTCTCCAGTGCTTCCTCCCTTAAGAGATCCATGTTGGGGACTCCCCTCCCCTCCCCATTTATTATGTTGGCATTGAAGATTTATGTGCCTCTGTGTGGATTTGGAGGCCTAAGGAATAGCTGCTGTGTCGGCCTGACTGCCCAGAAGGGCATTCCCCTCACCTCCATGAAATAGCATTGGTCAACCCTTTGTTCTGTGAAATCTCCCATCTCCCCACTGACTAGAAGACTTCCCCAGCTTGATAAGAGTTCATTGTTTCCGGGCTAACTTGTTGTAAGGCAGGGTGGCCCTCTCTCTTTCAGGAATCTTTTCATTTTCTACCACTATTTTCTTCCTCCTTTCCCCCTAACCCCCTACTCCCTATAATCTTCTTCCCTCCTTTCTAACTAGAGAGTTTCAGAAATGAAATCCTTGGGTTCTATGCTTAAGCCTGGGCCTTCTCTCCTACTTGGACCTTGTGACAATCCATGTGAGTTTGAATTAAAGCAGCCAGGAACCCAGGCCACTATTGTCTTGCAATCTAATTTTTTTTTCTTTTTTCTTATAGGCAAAGAAGAGGAAAAGAGCAGAGCGCTTTGGGATTGCCTGATGAGAAACTCTTGATGCTTTGTTTTCCAGTGGTTTCCATCTCTCTGACTCTTCTAGGTCACATACATACCTAAATGCAGTCATGTGCCTAGGGCCTGCCTTGCAATGAGGGAGCATGTACCCCAGGTACATCTGTGAACTCCAGCAGCAATTTGATATATTGCTGTTTCAACTTTAAGGTTGTTGTTGTTGTGTTGTTTTTTTTTAATTATTACTTTGCTTGTTAATAAAAAATAGAAAAGAGAACAATGTGTTTTATTAGGTGCTCTTTTGAGTTCTTAGAGCCATATAAGACCAGATTTGGGGACTGTCAGGGACAGATTTTATAGGGAGTTAGCCATAATGCCTTTACCCTTTAGAAGAGAGGATAAGGAAAAGGATTGAGTCCATCCCTTTAAGCCTATTTATTCCCTTCTGTCCTACTCACAGACATCCTTTTATTTCTTTATGCTCCGTGAAGAGGCCAGATTTTACAAAGTCTTTGCTTCAGCAGGTTCACATGATAAGATGGGGAGAACACTGGGTTTTAGGAAGTGCAAAGAATGTAAATACAAGGGCTAATGATTGGTAGTCTGTTATAGAATGGAGTCCAGAGTTCCTATTCTGGAGTCCAGAAGGGCCCTTTTTTAAAGAGTAACCTGGTGCAATACTGTTTGGTTTCAGTCGAAGTCAGTATGTGGGACCCTGTTGGTTCTGCAGTTCAGAAAAGGAGATAGCCTAGATATCTCTCAGAGCTAGAAGAAAATATAGGGATTCAATGCATAACCAAATGTCAGAAGTGTTAAGCATCATTGCCTGGATCATTAGGAACATAAGCAGTGGACTGGAGGCTTCTACTTTCTAATCAAGTCCTGTACTAATTTGTCTTCTGTTGAAGAATATATACTATTGCAGTTTTGGTGGTAACATTTCTTAGATATTACTAAAATCTGTTTTCCTTGATGGCCCTCCTACTTAGAAAGGTTTGGCTTTCCTTAAGCAGGCTGCTTGTTTGCATTTGAAGTTTCACATAGATCTGAAACCTGCTTCTTAAATCTTTTTGGATGTGTTGATAAAAAGTTTCTCCTCTTAATCTTTATTTCTAGACACATACATAAGATTGGTTTTGTTTGTTTAGTGCTAAAACTTAAGAGCCTGGCACCTTACCTGAATACTTTGATACTATAATCAGATCCCGTGTTGCTGTGGTATAATTCCTTCTTCCCATTTCTGCTAAAACCTTCTGCCTGGTTTGGTGATTGTTAGAAAGGTGATCCCCTTCCAAAGAATCTCTTTCCATAGTCTGTCTGGTTGCAGGGGCCTAAGTTTTAGATGCTTTAGGAAAATCGTGCCTTTGAGAACAGATCCAAAGATATCCCATTTCTTGTGAATTTTGCCCCATTCTGCGACTTTGGAGAAATGAACAAAAGGGAATGCTGGCTAAACTTTTCCTTCTTTCTGGCTTCATCTGTCTGCCACTTTTTTCCTTTTTTCCAGGCCCTGTCTTGAGGCTAGCTTTTTCTCTCTCTACTCTGTCTCTATCTAAAAACAGAATCAGAGAGAATTCTGTTTGGTAGCTTGAGAAAGATTGTAGATTCAGTAAGGGTTTTCTATCCTAGGATGTAAAAATAAATAGGTAAAGGAGTAGATGCTTATAATGGAGTGGAGCACTGGGCCCTTAGGAAGTTTCCTTGATACATTGTTTCTCATTTTGTGTGGATTTTTTATTAACCTTTCCATCTCATTCCAGTGCTGTTCTTATGTTGGTCAGAAGTCTCACCTCCAAGCCTGATCACAAGATCCTCTTTCTGTCTCACTCATTCCACACATACTTTTTCAGCATGATTATGTCTGTCTTTACTAATTCAGTCTTAAAATAGTAAGCCCCTTTAAAGGCATTAACAGGCATCCAGGCTTCTAATCCTTTATCTGGGATCTAAGTACTCTTCTTTCCTAGCCCCTAGTCTCCCTAGTATAGCTCATCCAGGATCCAGATGGGTAGCTAACTGGAGTCTTTTTTGTGTCCTGAAGCTGTGACATTCTCTGCATACCTGGAAGCTCTTAATGAGGGAGTCTGTAATAGATGTGGCAGGAACTAGCTTCTTCAGTTGTAAATCTGTACCTTTTTATGGTTCTCGAGGATCATTCTCTTTTTCTCCACCATCACTCTAAACTGCCCTTCCCCCCACCCCAACTCTGGGAACTTTTGAAGATACAAGGCTAGAAGCTTCTGTGGGGGTGAGGGATATAGGAAGACATGAATAAGAGCAGGGCTTCTTGGTATTAAGTCCTGTTGTCATGTCTGACATGAGAAACAAATAAAGGGGAGGGAAGGAACTTAACCTTTTTTTCCCTGTTCTCTTCTATGAGGGCCTCTGACAGGCAGTGTCACTCACCTCTGATTATTGAAATCCAACAAAAACTAACCTCCTGGTCTCCTGCTGCATGTCCACACGTCTTGTTTTTAACCTCCAAAGAGATTAGAAAATAATGGCAGTCTTAACACTTTTGTAAACCCTTTGAGCCCAAGGTACTCCCAGCTTTCTCTTTTTTTTCCTTTCTCAGTTGTCTCTGCCTTTAGTTTTTCCACTTCTCAGATCACTATTAATAGAACATATTAGAGTAGATTATTGTGTAGCAACTACTTAGGTGTATTTCCTTGTTCTGCTACACTAGCTCTACTGGCTCTGAGACCCTGGGCAAATTACCTAATTATTCTGTGACTCTTTCCTGACTCTGTACCAATAGCAATTCTGTTGTGATAGGTTTCTGTGAGAATCGATATTATGTGCTCAGCACAATTTGCTGACCATAGTTTGCATAGTAATCATTCAGTAAATATTAGGTCTTAATTTAACTAGGTGATTTACAGTGGAAAGATTTTCTTTTCCCTGAGTAGGTTCCAGCTAGAGGGTAAGGGGCTGAGTGGATTAGATTGAGTATGCATATATGTGTACACCACATACGCAGGTGCATTTGGGGGTTCAGAGAGTGAGAAGAGCCCTAATTGCCCCCTTACCCCTAGTTCACTGGTAGGAAAGCTGACATTGTGGCCTGGGGCATTGACTTTCTTATTTTTGCCTCACTGTAGACCAGAGGGTTAACCACTGCCTCCTTGTGCTTAGCTTGGGGCCCCTGACATCCAAAATATGGGTGAAGATAAAGAGTATAGGATAGCTACTCATGCATTGGGTTGGAGGAAGTTTGGGGATAAAAGTCATTTTGCAATCCCTTCTGGGTGTCCTCTCAAAGTAAGAAACAATGAGCAATAGGGAGAGAAAACCTTTTTTTTAGCTCAGGCCAAAAGCTAGGGGTAGGTGTGATAAAGCAGTTCCTTGGGATGATACAATATGTAGCACTTCATCCTCTCATTCTCTCATGTAGTTGGTCTGAAGTGGGGTCAATCTGTTGAAAGAACTGACAGGACAGGGAAAGCATGGTGGTGCACTGAACCCTGAGTGGCCCTGTACCCCATTCTGGATCAGGTTGATGTCAAAGGAGCTTTTCTTTTTTTAAAACGTGGGTCAGGCAAGAGTCCTTTGGTACACCCAAATCTTATGCCTTGGGACATGTGCCCTAAGTACATGGGAGAAGTTTTTGAGATACTGGCAAGGTGAATGGCTATGTTGGGTTGGTTTGTGAATTTTGGTAAAATTTTGTTGAGGACACCTAGGATCAGGGAACTGTAGGAGAATAGAAGTTAGCTGGATCATTTCGAGAACTTTTAGATCTTCTGTTCTCTGGAGGCTTGTAAAAGGTTTTTATAATCTTTGGGACTGTTATAGATTCCGGCTCTTCAGAGAAGTGTTTTCTAGGTCCTTTCCCCTAGGCTGTATGTCCCAAACCTCATCCCAGATATCCCTAGTGTTTTTCCCTTGCACCAAAGACCCCTATCTTCTTAGTTCTTGAGCATAAGGTTTCATCCTCTCTCAGATCCTCTTCTGTTGCTGGTCTCCAAGGTATAAATGTGGCACTCGGTTAGGGAGAAGAGCTCATCACTGACTTCTAAACTCTTTGACTGCTTTTATTTTTCTTTTTTCAGGTTCAAGTGCTGGATTGTGTCATGTGACCATCCCAATACTCAGAGCACCCAGTGGCCATCTTTGCCCTCTGTCACATAACTTGAAAACTGCCTGATGGCCTTTTTGCAATAGTTCCTTCCAGGAATCCTTGTTCTCAGTGAAGAAGTCCTTTCCCGGCATTCCAGTGCCCATCAGCCCCATACTCCTCAGACACCCTTAACAAACAAAGGCAATCACGCACAGTGTAACATATACACAAAGTAAATAATAATTACACTAATTATGATCGGAGGGCACTGGCGAGGTCCACACGCATATGGTGGGAGGGGGGTACTAGTTTCCACTAGATCACTGGGCTATGCCCCCATACCTCTTTGGGGGTGGGGAGGACCAGGGAAAGGCAACTTCATTCAACTCATAGATTTATGTTCATAAGAGAAAGACCCTCTCCCAAAGGTCTTTATTTGGTGGTATTAAAGGGGCATATTCTAAGTGTCCCCAAGTGTAATGCCCCAGCTCTCTAGAATTTGTAGAGGGAAGTCACCTGATTCCTATTGCCCAATCTCCACCCTGTGCCAAGATCAAAAGACACAAATTTGACCTTGGAGAAGGCATCTTCTGTTCTTCACTTCCCTATTCCTCTCCTTCCACTGAGAAAATGTGAATGGTGTTGATAGTTTTCCAAGATTGGGGCGGAAGGAAGGAAGGATGAAGAACAGGGTCAGAGAGGAGAGGCTGGGGTTAGCATAGCTGCTTTATGGGAAGAGGCAAGTTGAAATGCTTCAGTAGCCCCTGCCCATTCCTGTACTGAAACACCTCATCTTACTTTCTCACTATGGGAATGGGAATAAGATGCTAAAGATCACCAGCATCACCTTCTCAAGGGTGGTCACATACCTTTGCCCCTTCCACTGGCTGGGTCAGGCAGGAGAGTCATGCTCTTGGGAAGAACAAGCCTTCCTGGTCAGCTCTCCAGCTCAGGCTTTACTTTAAGTTCAGTACTGTTTGCATCGGAGCCATAACTGCTGGCTCTGTCTACTTAGAGTTAACAATTTTGCTGAAGATTTTTTTCCCTCTCCTCTCCTGACCCTCTAGGCTCTTGCCTGGAGCCAAGAGGTGGTGAGGTGTGGATAGGGTGTGGATCAGGAGATTCTCAGCTCCTTGGCTTCAGGCACTGTCCAGCTGGGAGGCCGAGGGGAACTTGTATTCTGAAGCCTGTGACTCCTCTAAGCCTCACATCTCTTCACCACTACTCTGGTGCCCTGGTTATCTGTCCCACAGCGAGAGGTATTTTATGTCCATAAAGTGCCCGTGGTAAGTGCTCAGAATTCATCTCTTGGCTGTGGCGGGTGCTGTTATTTCTCATTCCATCGAGGGGAAGAAACTGAGGCACAGTGAGTCCAGAGGAGGGTGGGTCAGGATTGTGGGAGAAATGAATAGGTCCAGCTAGTGACTTGGAGTGGCAACCAGTCCCTGCCTGCTTCCTAGCCTTCCAAACCAGGGAGTCTATCCTTCCTATCCTCTGCTCTAACTGGCCTTGTCAGATGCCTTTCCCCACTGTATTGTACCCTCCTTGCTGCCAGGTACTGCTAGATTCCAAAAATAAAACATAAAAATAATTATAGACACTCTGCTCCCTTGTTCTCCCCTCTTCCACCCTGAGCTTTGGGGTTGGGGGACTAAAATGTCCCCCTTCCAGAATCCCTTCCACCTTGGTCTCCTGGCTCTATTCCCTAGCCCAGAGCAGTGATTTGGATTTTACTATTACTTTCTTGACCCCTCCTAACCCTTCCCAGACCCAGGGAATTTGGGATCTCTATACTCTTCTTTTTATTGACCTGAAGATAGAGGCTGGGAGCAGGGGCATTCCACAGGCTCTTTGGTCTCTCTCTTGGCTGGGGGGAATTTGGGCATAAGCCACACCCTCTGGCCAAATAACTCAGTACTATGAGTGGTACTGTTTAGTGGCTCTCAAATAGATCCTGAGGGTAAGTTTAGTGGCTCTCAAATAGATCCTGGATGTTGAGGCCTCTCTCCTCCCCGCTCCCACCCCCAGCTCTTAAACCCTAACCTCTGATTATTTCCAAGACCACTGGAATTCAATTCAACCCATTTGGCTCAGGAAGGTTAAATAGGGTGAATATGGGTTGGAAACTTCACCATATATATGTCAGCCCTCTTGCCCTCTACTCCCATTCTCAACCCTGGAGGCTTTATACAAGTGCTTAAGTAGATGGGTATTGAGGGAGAACAGGGTTTGGGGAATAAGGGACAAATGGGGCACAGTGGGCAGGGGCCCTTCTATTTCAGTAAAGCCAAATACCAAAAAATGAAAAGTTACAATAAATAAATAAATAAAATTCCAAAACTTGCTTTTGCCCCTACCCTCACTGCCCTTCCCCCGGCAACTGCTGGAGAGAGAAAGGAAAGAAGCTAAGAATGAATTTTTGATTTCCTCTCCTACTGAAAATGGTAGTCAGGGGGTCTCCCCAAACTGTATCAAGCCCCTCACCTTGCCAATGAAAGAAAGGAGGCTTGGTGTAGGGCTTTCTTATTACTCCATTTCGGTCTCTTTCTCATTGTTTATCTCTGCCTAGTCTGTCTCTTCTGCCTCTCTATCCCTTTGCCTTCTCACTGCTGCTCTTAGTGTTCCTGTCTCTAGCCCTCTGCTCTGCCTGTCTCTATGCCTCTGTCGTCTTGCCAAACCTTCTCACCTGCAAACCTCAAACACTCCCCACCTGACCATGCCCCCTCTTCCCCTGCCCCCAAACCCTTTACCCCTCAATCCCCACCTGCCTCCCTCTTGTTGTATTGCACACTGCTTGGGCAGGGAACAAGGTGTGATGTTCATGGGAAGAGGTGGAGAGAGCTTTAGGGCCTGGGGGATGGGGGTCAGGGCTGGGGATCTAGGGGTAGGGTCTGTGGGGGAGGTATCCTCTATACCCCACCTTAGGAGCAGCCACAGCGATCCACCACCATGCCAGGGATCTTGCCGTAGATAATCTGCTGCTTGTCATTGAAGTAGAGCATGTTGATTGGGGACATCTTGGTGGGGGTACAGCAGGGCCCAGCAGAGCCTCTTGGATTAGCCTGCTGCACCAAGTGGGTGTGCGGATACTTTTGCATGAACATGTACTCGCACTGGCCGGAGCAGTAGTTGGCCTTGTAGCGTTTAGGTGCGATGATCCAGTCCCAGCCGAAAGCCTCAAAGTCCACTGTGAGAGGGTATCGGCAGCAGCGGGACTCACTCGAGTGCTCATCGCAGTCCAGGCCCAGGTTCCGCCGGGACCGTTTTGTGTTCTCTAGGACTCGAAGCTCCATGAAAGGATGCTGGGATAGGAGAGAAGAAAGATGTGATAGGGTCCTGAAAGGTTCCTATTCCCTGTTCCTTTCTCACCTGCCCTTCAAGAGGGGCATGAGGACAGAGACCAATGACAGCTTTTCCAGTGCTCCCATCCCAAACCCTTCTGCCCACTTTTCTTGCCAGCTAATCAGCTCTCCTTCAACTCACCTTCCCTAATTCCTTTCCTGGCAACCTGACCCTCATCAGCTCCTTGGTCCAAGGCCTCATCAACAGCCCATTTTTGTGTTCCCAGGGATCTCCCATTAACATACCTTTAGCCCAAATCCAGTTTTTAGCTGTTGCCTGGCTCTGATCTCTGAAAAATGATAGCTGCCACTCCCCTCCCCCGCCCACTCCTTTAGAATCAGCTAAGAGAAATAATGCTGGTCCCCACCCTCCTTTACATTCCTGGTCTACTTCCTCTAAATCCCGCCTCCTCAGGGCCAGGTTACACACATCTGTCACTATCTCAGGCTCCCTGCTCACCAGCCCCTCAGCTCCCGGCCCCAGGGAGGTGACAGCCAGGTCTGTGCCACTGGGATCAAAGGCGTTGATCTCGATGCCCCAATTGCTCTGTGGCTGGCGGAACCAGCTGTGTAGCACTTGCTTGAAGTCGATGCTCTGCCAGTGGCCTGAGCGGGAGTGCAGCTCAATCTTGAGTGAGCGGATCCGGATGTGACGCCGGCCTCCGCCCCCTCCCCCAGCAGTCCCTTCCCCAGTTAGGGGCTTCAGTCGCAAGATCTGCAAGTAGACTGTGGCTGGGCGGGGCACGGGCCGTAGATACACCCACAGCTGGGCCTTCAGTACCTTTGTGAACATCACCTTGGGGCTGAAGTGGAAATGGCAACAGAGAGGGCTGCCATCTGTCTGCACCGCAGGGTCCGCTGATAAGAGAGAAGGGGTACAGTGTCAGCAAAAAGTGTTTGTGGAGGTCAGCAGTACTGGGTGGCACTGGCAACTTGAACTTAGCCTGAGTTTTCTAGTTCTTCACTCTTCTCCCATGCCTGTCTTGTTGACTACCATGACTAACGTTGCTTTCTCTCTCTGTAGGATGATGGCTCTATCAGGCCTTACTGACCTGTACCCATTCTCTAATTCATTTGCCTGAATGCATAGGTTCTCCTTTACCAGATAACCTGCAAAGATAGTTATTAGGGAATTCTAACACCTGCAGCCTTCCCTTTCTCCAGCTTTCCCTAGCATGTAGGGCTCCCAAGTTTTTCTGAACCTTTTATGCTCTTCATAGAAGCCAAACCTCATATCACACCTACTGTCCTCAGGTCACCTTGTTCCATTTCTACTGTTTGGTGGCCAGGTGGAGCCTGGCACAGCCCCCCCAAAACAGATGGCCTCAGAGAGTGGATAACCCAGAGTCCAGATAGGGAGCATGGGCTAAATATATTCCATGAAGTAAACCAGAATTCAAACCTAGGCTTTTCGCATCATTCCCACTAGAAATAACACACCCAGGAGAATGGAATTATTCAAGCACCGTGTGCATTTGACTCCCCATTTTATTGACTTGAGGAGTTTCCAGAACCCAGCTACTTCCTCCTCATCATCACCATTACTGCCTCAGATTTTGAGGAAGGGAAATCTTCCTTCATGTTGTTGCCTCCTACTTGCCCAAAGGACCAGAAATAATATTTAGATCACCTTTTAATATTTAAGCAGTCTTCTTTTCTCCCCTGAGCTTCTTGTGGTTGCTCAGTCCACTGCCAGTAAGACTTTACATTTTGGCCCATTTCCCCTTATTTTGAACCATAACTTGGCCCTTGTTGGGTCTAAAAGATGATTCTCATTATCTGCCTCTGCCTCCATTGCAGCTCCTCTCAGTCCCCCTCTCTAATCTCTTAAATCAGTTGGAAATGCCTTAAATCATGTTTCTTCTGGACAGGAATAGCCATTCTCACTCTAAATGGACTGAGAGAAGAAGAAAGGAATTAACTTCCATAGCCATGTAAGTATGATCAGGAAGTTCAAGCCCTTATGTATTATGTCCAGGTCTCAGAGTTCTGTGTAATCATGGAGGAGTTGACATTTGTGGTATCTCATTAGCACTCCCCCACCCCAACGCCAAGAGAAGAATCCTCCAAATGAGATGTGGCGGAAAGTGCTTAATAATCTTCATATATTCAGGGCATGAGACACAATGTTTCCCTGTAGCTTCTTTTTCCTTGGTTCTTCTCTGAGATCCAGGATACTGGTTGCCCTTCCAATTATCCTGCTGGAGCTGCAGTGATGGTGCAGTGGGGTAGGTAGGGTTTATGGAGTGGAGATTCAAAGATGAGAGTAGCTGGGGCAGGGATGTTGCTGGTAAGATGGGGAGTGACAATAATCCGAATAGCATACCATGCCTAACTTCAGCATAGAGATTGTCTTATTTTTCTGCCTGTCTTTACCATTAAGTACTAATTTCCTAAGTGTGGCAGCATTGATAATTGTGTGTTTTGCTCACCATTGTAGCTTTAGTGCCTCCCATAGTATCAGGCAGTACTCAATAAATGCATGCTGAATCAACTTCCCTAAACTCCCAATCTTAAATTTACAGGCCAGTGCCTAAAAGTTCTTCCTGGCATATAAACACTTTTTTGACTACAACCGAAGTGAGTTTGATCACAGCCTTATTTCTCATTAACCAGCGTCTAACCTTACCCACCAAACTTCTCAGATAATAACCCTTGCTTCATAGAAGTGCTTAGCATTAAATAATGTGAAAATAGTTTGAGCTTCTCAATAAATGTTGGTTTATTGTTAGTTTTCTAAGCTCTAAACGTACTTTCCTACCTAAACTGACCCAAGGCTTAGAGATGGGGGACTAGGCACCAGGGCCCCATCTCTCTAAGTTTTTGGTTCCTTTAAGCAGAGTCCCCGATCCCTACCCGAGGGAATCACCATACACTTCTCCCCCAGTGGATGTGGACACAGTTACTATAAGGGGACAGGACAAAGGCAATATATGGAGAAAGGAAAGGGAAAGAAGGGAAGAGACAGACTGGAGATGGTGAGGGAGATAACAGAAAAGACTGTTAGGTAAGAAGGTAGGTTAAAAGAGGCAGAGAAATGGAGAAAAGAGGGAAAGGTCATGGTAGAGGAAGAAGAAATAAGTTTGGAGTTTGGAGAACACTGGGAGAGAAGGGGGGATTCAAAAGGAGTGGTTGGAGGTTAAGCAAAAGGAGGGTGGTAGCTAAATCTAGTGGGGTAAAGAGGACAGAAAGATACAGAAGGAGGAACAAAGGAGAAGCAGGTAGAGCCACAGAGGGAAACAAGGGGCTTGAGAGAGTCCCTAACACACACATAGGCCCAGCTCCCAAGGGGAGGGGTAGGAGCCACATCTGTGTTGGATTGATTGGGTTGGTGGCAGGCAGCAGGTCAGGTTTAGAAGGCGGCGCTGGTCTGGAGAGAGGTCATTGCACTATTTTCAGCAAAAGCCCAACCCCCTCCTTATTCACCACCTCCCCCTTCCCTCCACCCCCATACACACTCTCCTTACCCTGGCTGGAAGGCCTAGGGGCAGGAGGTTGGGCTGAGAGGACAGGGGCCTCTTGGTGTAGGGAGGAGAGAGAAACTGAGGGGCTGGGCTTGGCTCCCAGAAGGGCAAGGGGGCTGGGTTCCCAGGATGAAGGCTGGGGTGGGAGAGCCTGAGAGGGTGGAGGGAACTAGGGCAGGCACAGCAGCCTAGGAGATGTGGGGGCTGGGGTCCAGGGTTGAGGGCTAGGGGGAAGGGAAGAAGGGGGAGGGGAGCGGAGGCCATCTCTGCTGACAAACACCTCCCCCGATTAGCAGAGCACAAGTCTCTTATTAAAGCGGGTCCCTGGGGATTAGACTATAAAAGTCTCTTTTTCCTTTTCCCCTCTCTCCCTCCCCTCCCCTCCACTCCCCCTCCCTCTCTTAAGAGCTCAGCTTGGCTCTTAAAGGGGACGTACAATACCTGGCCGGAGACCCAGTCCCTAGTTTTCCAAGTGCAGGGGTGGCATGAGGGCGGAAGTTGGGGTGGAACCCCACCTGCTGGTGTCCTTCCCCCAACCCCCCAGCCTAACCTACACTTCCCAATCTAGGCATGCAGAGTCGGTTCACTACCTGCATCCCCATTATCAGGCTAACTACCAGGCTCAGGCCCCTTGGTCAAGGGATGCTGGGTATAGAAAGGGGCAAGGGGAAGCCCACAGCTCTGTCACTACCTGGAAGTCCTCACACACACTACACCACATAGACCAGAGGATCTTTTCCCTCTGTACCCTTCATCTTCTGGCAAAGTCTTCAGAATTCCTCTGCAACTCTGTTTCACAAATCCCCACCCCAATCCCTGCCCTCAGTCAATCTCAGACTGACCTCGAGCATCTACAAAGCAGAAGCCTTAAGAACAGAAAGAAGACTGAGGAACCCAAGACCAGATCCCAGGCCTTCACCCCCATGCCACCCCCGGGTTAGTTTCCTAGTCCTTTGAGTTTTCTTTCCAGCCCTGACCAAGTACTGTAGAGTTAGGATCTGCAGAAAACCTGGTGGCAGTAGAAGCTCTCCGCCTTCCAGATGCACACCTGGGTGCTTGTGCCTCCCATAGGGATAGGCCGCTAGGACTCCCCTCGGCCACCAGCTTTTTATGACCCATCTGCCAATAAACCAGTTTCCCCCCTCTTCTGTTCAGAGCCATAAAACCAAACAGTTTTGTGTGTGTGTGTGTGTGTGTGTGTGTGTGTGTTGCGGGGGGCGGGGTGACTTTGTCAAATCACTAGGGAATTAGAGGGCCTGGTTCCCTGGAGTTTGGGGAGGGGGTGCAACTTCAGTGGGGGAGGGGGAAAAGGAGTCATTTGACCCTAGGGAGAGCTTGGGAGTTTGTGGGAGTTGAGGGGAGTGTTGGCCTGGATTTTCCAGGCCATAAAATTTCAAAGCAGCTCAAGTCTATTAACATGTTCATCTTCCGTTTGGCCAGAGGCTTGGATACCGGGGTTCCTCCTCCCTCCCCATCTATTCCATTATTTTTCTCCCTAGGTCTTCCTCCCTCTTCTCAAGTCCAGGTGCGGGTAGGGGCTGGTGAATAAGGGATGGAACGCTAAGGTTTGAAAAACCAAAACGGTGCCCTTAGTCGGAGCGTAATGGAGTTAAGATCTCTGAGCTTGGTCTGTACCGAGAAGGCACAGCTTTTCTGGTCCTTAGGGAGACCAGGTGTCAGAAGGGCTCCGGGTGGAATGGGTGCCAGCTAGACTCTCTGCTGGGAGAGATACAGGGATCTCATTCCTGGGAGAGGGAGAGAAGCACTCAGTTGCCTGCAGCCGGGTGGGCGCGTTGCGAAGCCCAAGGTGGAAGGGGTGGAGAGTTGGTACCAGGGGTATTGATTGGGAGGCAGAGATCACTGCAGCCCTGCCAGAACTGCAGGGGTCCCGAAGCCTCCTGATTCTGTTCTCCAGCCTCTTCATCATGGCACTTCAGGACTCAGTTAATGCCTCTTCTCCTCCTCTGCCGGTGGGCCTCAGCTTACCCAGACTCCCCCAAACACGGGTCTTTTTCTCACACCCGGGTGGGTAGAAGTCCTCCCAATCCTCTGTTTGCCCCCTCCACCTCCGGGTACGGGGCGTGCACACAACTCCGCAACCCATCTCCACCGCTCGAAAAACTTCTATGGATTAGCCCCCAAATCCGTCAAGTTTTCGCAGAAAAGCCTTCTGGGCCGGAGCAGCCGGGAGCGCCCCGCTTGGGAGCCGGAGGCGCTTACTTTCCCGGAGCCCAAGCCAGCACCCCACCACTCGCGCCCTGCCGTCCACTTACTCTCCTGGGCCATGCTAATGACAGTTTCGGTAGTGGCGTGGTACTCGTCCTCCTCCAGGAAGTCTTCGGGCTGCAGCGCGTCGCCCTGGAAGTCGTGCAGGTCCAGGATCTGCTGCAGCGGCGGCGCCTTGGGCAGCAGCTGCTTCACTACCTCGCGGCTAATGTTGGGCGCCTCCTTGAGCCTCAGTTTGCTCAGGATCTGCGACTTGATGCTCTCCAGGCGCAGCTCGCGGCTGTGCTGCCGCCACACGCACACGGGGCAGCCGTCGGGCTCGGGCGCCACGGACGAGGCTGGCCGGCTGGAGCGCTCCCCCCCGGCCCCCGCTGCCGCCACCGCCGCCGCCGCCGCCACGGGGCCCTCGGCCGCCTCCCCCCGGGGCCGCAGCTCCAGGGCGAGGAGCAGGAAGCCCAGCAGCAGCGGGGCCGCGAGCACCATGCTGGAGGGGAGGGGAGGGAGGACTGGGGGGCGGGGACGCCGGAGTCCCGCGGGGAGGGGGCGGAGGGAGGAGGGGGAGGAGGAGGAGGGGGTCCCGGCGGCGCGGGATTGGGGGCTGCCCGGCCGAGGGGGGGTCGGGGGGGCCGGGGGCGGCGGGCGCGCGGGCGGGGCGGGCGGGCGGCCGGGGCGGGCGGCTGGGGGGGCCCGAGCCCGGGCCAGGCCCTTTATAGCCCCGGCCCCCGTGTCGTCAGCGGCCGCGATTGGCTGCGGAGCCAACAAAAGAGGCAGCGCTGTCATCCGAGGCGAGAGAGGGAGCCGGAGAGAGCCGAGGAAAAGAGAGAGGGAGGGAGCGAGGGCCTAGAGAGAGATGGAGACACAGTGATATTGAAGTGGGGGAGAGGAGGGAAGAGAGGGAAAGAGTTAGAGAGACCAAGTAGAGACCGAGAGATAAAGAGGGAAGAGACAGAGACAGGAAGAGAAGGAGGAAGAGAGTAGAAAGACAAAGGGGTGAGGGGAGATATGGGAATTGTCAGAGAGGGTAAGACAGAGAGAGGAGAGACTTAGCTAGAGGGACAGAGACAGAGAAGGAAAGAGACAGGCACAACTAGTGGGGGAGTTAGAGTGGGGAGAGTCAGAGACAAAGATAGGGGAGAGACACCAGCGGGAGGAGAGAGGTATGGCTGGACAGGCAGAGATAGAGGTAGACAGAGCCAGACCACCACTGAGAGTCCAGGCATGCAGAGATGGGAGCAGGGATCCATGATGAGACAGAGATCAGAAGCTTGGGGAAAATAGAAGGGAAGGTGAGAGAGGCGCAGGGACTGGGAGAGATTTCAAGGGAGCCTTTGAGGAGGTGGGCACAGAGGATCAGGGGAAGGCAGAGATGGGAAGACTAACTCTTGAGAGAAGGAGAGACAGCACAGTGACAAGAGTCAGCCTTAGTAGGATTACAGAGAGCCTGAGGGGAGGAGATGGAGAGAATTTAAGTCCAGAGGAGCCCTAACTATTGGAGGTAGCCCAAAGAAGATGTTTAAAGAGGCCGCGGAGGGGACCTTCAGGCTGGGCTCATCAGGGGATCATGGGGATCAGGAAAGAACAAGATGGAAGGACTGGACACGGGAGTTAACCAGGGAGACTAGGAGTGGAAAAGGCCAGGGACAATCTGAGAAGGTGGAGAGGTGGTTGGGAAGCCCTGAGATGAGGGAAGATTTAGAACTGAAAAGAGTTTGTGAGCTTGAAATTAAGGCTTGCAAGGGATAAGGTAGTCAGCAGGCTGGAAAAGGCAGGAATTGGAGGCCACTGAGAGAGGAATGGGAGGAAGCAGGGATGAAGACCACTATGCTTGCAGAGGAATCTAGATCTCTGGATTCTTAGCTATACTTTTGAATCTGTAGGGTCTTAGAAGTCTGAGGAGAGCCTAGTAGTTTTAGGGGAGTGGATGAGAGAGAGCTCTGCCATCAGATGCCTAAGTTGAAGACAGCAAGTTGCAAGAAGAGAAACCCAAATATGAGACTAACCCTAGTCTTCAGGTGTGACCCTGAGTACAGAGGGCTGAGAAGAAGAGTGCCCAGGTAGGAAAATGCTCCTGAAGTGCTTAACTTTTGGTTCTGGATACCTCTTCTCAGAACTCAGTTTCTCCAGGCTTATTTCTTGAGTTTTAAGCTCTGGAATTCAATAGACAAATAAATAATAGATTGAAAATGTTTGAGGAGACCAGATCTTGCTCAGTTCCTGGCACACAATGTTTATCGAATCAATGGAAGAACATTACTGGGCTTCTCAGGCATAACAGAAGAATACTGGTTTCCTCTCTAGATTAGAGCCCAAAACAATGTCTTAAAGTTGGTTTGATGGAGCACTAGGTGGAAGGACAGAATTGGACTGGCCAGCTGGAGTGGAATGAGGGAAGAACTTTATTCCATGTGTGAAGGAGGAAGGTTGGGTAGGAATTAGGAGGACCACACTGGGGAGCTTTGAAAAGATGATCCATTTCTATGGCAGACAGGAATTAAGACCTCAGCAGAATGGACTGCTGGTTCCCCTGCTTTCTTTGATCCAAGACATGGCCATCTCATCATTTTATCAAGTTTCTTTATAAAATGAGGATCACATTGCTTACCCTCAACTGGTTGTGAGGACTATATAGTAATCAATCAATATTGACCTTCATGTGCTCCTTCTTCCTCATGATTATTTTTCTTTCCCTTCTGATCTCCCAGAGCAGTGATTGCCTTTACCACATATTCTGGCATATCTTGTTCCCCAAAATGTTTCTCTCATGTCATTTCCTCAGCAAAATTGCAAACACTTGAGAGCAGAGATGGTGTTACCTCCTTCCTCAGAGGAGGTGGCCCAGCCTTCATTTTCTCACCAAACATGTATCTACTGGTTGGTCTATGAGAGATTCAAAGATAAATAAGACTCAGTCCCTTTCCTCAGGGAGCATATAGACTGGACAAGACACTAGGTGACATCTGGATGTCCCCAAGCACCTCAAACATCACAGGTTAAATAGCATGGAGAACTCCTCTTCCCCCTAAAATGTACCCCCATCCTGATGTTTATTATTTTAGTAAATGACAATTATCCAGGTTTCTGGCCTGGATGATTGTCATTTATGTCGCTTTATTCTCTTTTTCTTGATCATCTTTGAGTCTTTGTATAAGTTGTTTCCTCTTTCTAAAGCAACTCCTCCTCCTCCCATGACTACCCTCACCACCCAGTCTTTTGGCCAAATTTACTCTTGGTTCAATTCTCAGTATAGATGAGATTTTAGACATGTCTTCCAAGAGTTCATTCCTGACTCCCAAGTCTAGGGTAGATACTTCTCCTAGCTCTATCTGCACCATTCTGTGTTAGGTATGGAGGATTAATCACATAGCTTCTAGACTAGAACTAGGCTGCCCCAGTTTCAAGTCCCTGTTCTTCCCCTTTGTTGACTATGACCTTGGCCTTATGCCTCAGATTCCTCATCTGTAAGGTGGGGATAACATTGTGCCTATTCCATAAGGTTATGAGGGTGAACTGCCTGACACACAGTTCTAAATGAGTTCATTAGTTGTTGTTATTACTCTGACTTATCACCCTCACACTGTGAGTGAGACCCAAGGGAAAAGGAACTTTGTCGACCAAAGTATTCCTTAGCTGCTTTAAATAAAGAATGAATGAAGCCTGCTGACTGGATCTAGTCAGAGCTGGGTTGGGGCGAAAAAACTGTATTTATGGCCATAAGGAATTATGGTTATCTGTTAAATATCAGAGAGCAAGACTCAGGCAATAACTTCTAAGACAGAAAGGATTTCCACCTCCTGGTTTCCTCCTCTCGGGGTCCCAGACGGCGCTTGATCCAATTAGTAGACAAGACTGCCATCTAGCGGTAAAATCTGAAATTTCCGCTTCTTGGCGGTGGGACTAAAACTACTTTTTTTGTTTTGCACACTTCGCATATTTTCCCTTTAGATTTCTAGTCCAAGAAGTTCTATATCATAATGAATTAATCTTTGTTCCTCTCTCCAACTTCTCCTGGATCTTGCTGCTTTCCTTAAGTTCCCTCAGGCTTGGCACTGTTGAGTTCCCCCGAGTTGCAGAAACTAACCTGTGGGAAGTCTCTTTCAGGAGCTTCAGACTTCCAGCTGCCCTAGACCCAGTCCCGAGGAGATGGCCCTGCTGACTTTACGAAAAAGTTGTTGGGAGAGATCTGGACTTTTAGACCTTTCCTCAGCCCAATACAAGCTAACCGAGATTGGGGGCCCCGCCTACTGTCCTGGTCTCCCTGGGCAACTGTCTTCCTCCCAGAGGTGCCCCTCTCCCTGTGTTACCCAAGCCACCTTCAGGCCCGCTTCCTTCAAGGTCCTGACTGGTTCATAGCAAATGTGGGTCGGCACCTAAGGAAGGCATTGAGGTTTGAGCTGCCAGGAGAGAAGCAGGAGTGTTTCAGCGGGAGGAAATGAGGTCTCAGGAGCGGCTGAAGGACCTGTGTGCAGCCTCTGGTAGAGGGTCTGTTGAGCCTCAGAAAGAAGAACTGCAGGGAGACAGTCACCAGGGTTCAGGCTGGATATACCTGGGCCACTCTCATAGCTGACCCTAGAACGAGGACCCTTGTAAGGAGGAGGGACTCCTGCTATCCTGTATCCCTACCACACAGGCCACCCCCCACCCCAAACTGCCTTGTTCATTAGTACTGGGCCAGTGGGGAAGAACTCAAGACCCTTCTATCTCTTCTTGATTTTTCCTCCTGAAGTCCCTATTTTTAGGGTCAGTGGCAGGGCAGGTCTTTCCAAGGAGGGGATGAGCTAGGTCACTGAGAAACAGGTGCGGGGAAGGGGGTGTTCCTACAAGGCTTGCTTCCCCTCTCCCAGGGAGAGCCTCTGGGAATGTTGTGTGGGGAAGCTATTCTGGACTGGGGGTGGTCTGTTAGTGGAATGGACCCTCCCAGGTCTCTACCCACAAACCCTGACACCACCACCCCCTTCCCTGCTCCCAGGACCTCACAGTGTAATTACCATCCTCTCCCACACCAGAGTTCTGCCCCCTATAATTATCCTGTCTTGATCCACCCAGTTAACCTCTTTTACTCCAAGGTTCTCTAAGAGAAGTTGGAGCTTCAGAGAAGGGAGCCAAAAAGTTTGTGTTGGGGGAGAGGGTTGTGGAAGTGGGATACAGTTGGGGAACTCTGAGAATCCTTTGTTGTCACTTCTTTGTTTGCCTCTGGCCTACTGGAAGACACACCACCCTGCCCCCATCACTTTCCCCTTATCTTCTTAAGGCAGGCCCAGCCCTTCCACTCTTTCCTACTTTCACTCTCCAGTCTCCCTAGGCCTCCCAGCTCTGCCTGTTTTTGTCACCTACTGCTGCTCCCCCTCCAGGTCCCTGCTGTGGTGCTGCTGGGGGTTGTGGCCAAAAAATGGCCCCATTGCCCAGCTATGCCAGCAGGAGGCACCACTATTCCATCTGTTGGTCAAGAAAAGGAGCGTTCTGAGCGCAATGTTTACTTTTCCAGGGACTTCAAAATGCTGGCAGATATGCTGACCCCAGAGGTGACAAAGAATGACCTGGGCTGCCAGATGAGGAGAGCTGGGAGGAAGCAGAGGAGAGCTGGAGGCAGAAATGTTCAGAGGGAATCCAATCTCCAATCTCTAGGAGAGAGCACAGGGCAGCGAAGGTCAAAGTTGTTGCCAGATGCAGTGTGTGTGTGTGTGGGGGGGGCGGCGATGGTGAGGATGTGTAGATGGCCAGAATGTCTGGCTGGGGTGAGAATGATAATGAGAACCGGAAATTAGAGATGTGAGGGTAGGACAAACTGGCCTGGGCTCTGGCTGGGGGTGCCAGCGACTTGTACCTGTTCGAACCATGCCTCATCTCCTCACCCCTAGTTCTCTGAGCTGCAAGTCCACATTCATGGGGAGGAGACCAACCAGTTGGGAAGAACTTGATTGAATGTCCCCAAGGCCTGCAGTGCCCTGCTGAACTACTCCGCCCCCCTACCAGCCTGTGCTCGGTGGCTCCCAGCATCCACAGCTTTCCTTTGTAATGGCCCTCACCACGCTGCATTTTTTGTCCGTGCCCACAGGTTGTAATCACCTTAAAGGCAGGGCCGTGTCAACTCGTCTCCATCTAGTTCCAGTTCCTGGCATGTTTAGGCTTTCAGTAAATGGATGGATGGATGGTTGGACGAGTGAGTGAATAAGTGAATGCCTGAATGAGTGAATGAATTCTTTCTCAGCCCCAAGGAACAGAAATCTGAGATAACCCCCCTGTGCCAGCAGTGCCTCTTTCTCATTTTTTCTGTGTTCATCTCTGCTCTATCCCAGGAGAAACCTTAGTTGTGTGGGTCTGTGACTCTCAGTGGAGACTGTAGCACTTCTGAGCCGGTCCTGGACCAGAACCACACAGCAAAGATCCTGGTCCAGGTGGTACACTAGGAGCCCATGGGCTGGAACTGCCCACCCTGCCCACTCACCAGCTGGGCATCTGGAATGACCCCATTGGTAATAGTGCTACTGACTAGAAGGAGGCTGGGAGAGGAGCCAGGGAAGGGTAGAGAGAGCAAGGGGCCAGAGTTCATGGCCTGGGAGCCCAAGGAGTAGGGAAAAGAATGAGGCAAGAAGGGAGATGGAGCACTGAGGATGGAGTCTGGCAGTGGGGTCGGGGCTGGGTGGAGCTGGACCAGGAGCTCAGCCTTGGGGCTTGAACTGGAACTCTGGGCTAAGACCAAGATGGGCAGGAAGGGCCAAAGGAGGCTGGGTTATCCCTCTCAATCCTTTCGTTGGCCACCTTAAGTGAGGTAGAGATCAGATATTTCTCAAAGCAAAATCACTTTAACTCCCATGAGTCTAAAAACAGGGTATAATTATAAAGCATTTATTATTTTTAAAGTAACAAAACTGATCCCCTTCATTTCTTCTATGATCTTCACAACCACCCTGTGAGGTGAGGAAGGGAGTAGCTTTCCTCCTGCCTAACTGGGAGGAAGCTGAGGCTTAGGGAGGGTGAGAGTTTAGCAAAGTTGCCCCACTCACACGTGTGTGCTGCACAAGTGAAGAGCAGAACCTGTCTTGCACCAGGGCTTCTGACCTCAGGTGCTTCTTGCTGGTGGCGGGTGTAGTGCACCTAGTACTGGAGTTTGTGTGTCAAGACCCTGGTTCTTACCTGCAGGTTGCCCCTGAGTGAGAGGTTTCATCTTTTTAAGCCTTAATTTCCTTGAAGTGAAGATGTAAGGTGACTTTGGCAATGATAATGTTTTCCTAGGTAGCACAGTGTGGTGACTTACTTTTGCCCAGACAGCTGCAGGAGTCAGAGCCGGCCACCACAATTACTCCACCAACCAGTGGAGTGGTGCTGTCCCCGTAGAGCCAGTATGGGATATCTTCCTCTAGGGGCTGTACTGAGCCCTGGTGCTCAACTGTGTCTAACACTAACTTTCTGGGAAGCCCATGCTGGGGTGGTCCATGAGCCTTTCTACCAGCAGGACGCACAAAGCCACAGATTTTGGTATAACCCTGCAGTCTGGGGGCTACCATCAAGCACCCATACTCCCTCATACATATCTAAAACAGGACTCTGGATTTAAATCTCCGGCCCCCATTTCAGACTCAACCTCTTTACATTAAGTTCCAACCACCACCCTTCCTATCCTCCCCAGTGAAATGGCCTTGAGGCTGATGCACCCTTCTTTTCCTCTCCCTCTTCCCCACCCCTCTCACTCATGTTTATTTTCCCCTCTCATATCTCCCAACCTTTCCCATGTCTTCCACCCTTCTTTATTCTCATCTCTATCTCCTCACACCTCTCCCAATCTTCTTTTTCTCTTTCTTCCTTTTCTTTTCTTTTTTCTTTTTTCTCTTCTCTTCCCTTTTTTCTTCCTTCCTTCCTTCCTTCCTTCCTTCCTTCCTTCCTTCCTTCCTTCCTTCCTTCCTT
>CM053503.1:46079177-46217706 GCA_028627145.1 Eidolon dupreanum | reverse complement strand
TCCCTCCCTCCCTCCCTCCCTCCCTCCCTCCCTCCTTCTTTCCTTCCTTTTCTTTGAATATTTCTGTGGAGAAAGGGATACCTACTCAATTAGAGGCCTTTTATTTTTTTTACACTTATTGTGCCATGAATTCACAGGGAGTGGGTTCCAGCAGTTCAGTGTCCTTTACATTGGTTCTCACAAAGTGTGCTTCTCTGGGTGAGCAGGCTGGTGCTTCAGTCGAACCCAGGTACCTTTTCTTTGGCTTCTTTTTCTGATCATTTTCCTTTGCATGTCTAGGGAATCTGTCTCAGCTCTTGGAGTGCTTAAATGCTCAATATGTACATTAATTCTCTTGGCAAGAATCTGGGCCTTAACTTGTTTGTTTACAACAATGCCAACCACATGCTGGGTAACACTGTAGACCCTTCCAGTTTTGCCATCTTAACATTTGTGGGGCATTTCTTTTGGAGCAGTGCCCATTTCCTAGGTGTCTGCAATATCACATTTCTTGTAGATTTGCATGAATGTGGCCAAGGAATAACTCTATGTTTTTTTCCTAATTAATTATTTTATTTTTCAGTTAGAGTTGGCACACAACTTCATGCTCTCTAAAAGGCCTAGAGAACATATAGCAAGTACCTCTCCTTCTTCCCTTTGTGTTGGTCATTTTGGTGAATTACTAGAAGATGCAAATTAGGGCTGAAAGGCAACTCTTCTCTTTCTCTTTCCTCCTCACTTTCCCCAAGTCTCCTCACTTCTTCCCTCTTCCCGCCCCCACCCCCACCCTCAGCCTCTGCAGGTGGCAGTTCTGAGCTCACTGGTCCTGCTGAGTGGAAGGGAGAAGGTGTCTGGGTTCCCAGTATGGATACGGGCTTCAAGAGGCCTCGGGCACTAGCTGCAAGCTGCTGTGCATTGCACTTGGTCTGGCTGATGCCTATGTGCTCTCAGATGGCACCACTGTCACTTGGGACACTTGTGGCCATCCTGCTTTGGCCCTGGGTGAAGGTATGGTAGAAGTGGAGGGCAGCCTGTGGCTCTGCTGTGTGGGGAGGGACAAGGGTAACTCTCTGAGTTATCTAGGACTCTTCCCACTTCCTCTCCCCCTCCCACAGGTAGACAGTCACCCAGTCCTTTGATTTGCCTCTGAAATGCCACCCAGACTTCCCTTCTTCATGTGGTTCCAGCCTTCACTAGCTCTTTGATGGACTGTGGCAGTGATGTCCCAGGTATCTTTCAGGTCACCTGATATTTATTCCTACTCATTTCATTGTAGGCTCAGTTGCGAGATAGGTCACCCTCTCGAAACTTCCCACCACTCCCCATTGCCTTTAGAACATATCCAACATAGACCTGTATTTTCCCAACAGTCCTGTCATCTAGACCGTTTCATCTGGTGTTTTGTCTAGTGTTTTGTGAAGTATTCCAAAACAAATTACAGATACATTTCTCCCTCAAATATTATGCATCTTCAAAAAATAGAGTACTTTCCCTATATAATCATACTATCATCATAACTAAAAAAAACATTTCTCATGTCTAATTCTCAGTCATATTCAAATTTCCCCAGTTGTTCCTAAAATGTCTTTCACAGTTGGTTTGATTCAAAGGCCAAGTGTTGTTATACTTGGTTGTTGTGTGTCTAAAGTTCTTAGTCCTCACTTCAGACTACCCTCCCTCCTGCCCATCTTTCACCACATCCTCCCTGAGCTCTTTGAGCCACTCACGCCCAACTTCCCATGGACTTTCGAATTACTTTTTTATAGGTGGCTCTTTCCTTGTCAGTGGAACTGAGAGCTTGCCCCTTTAGTTTCTAAAGTCACCTCAGAGGGCACCACCCACCTCTGTGAAATCCTTTCTTCTTCTTTTTCATTCCTGGGCTGAGGCACCACCTGTCCCTCTCTCTGAGGTCATCCAGCTGCCACCAGAGGTTTCTGCTTCTGTTCACAGTGTAGGCTTGGTTTTGTCTCTTGGCAGAGGGCAGGGCCATTGTTTTCCCCTTGCCTTGCTGGCTGCCCCTTCCCCCAGCACATGCCTGGCATTTAGAGGCAGCACAATAAAGAAACCGCTGAATACTCCTTTCTTCAGTACCTTCCTCCTCCTCCACAGCCTGCCTGCTGTGATAACTAGGGAGCAAGGTCCAGAACGGGCTTGGTGTGTCTTGCTGGAAGGTTGTGATCCTGGAAAATGGTTGTCAGCACAGCCCAGATCTTCTTCCTTTTGCTCTTGCAGTTTCTTTCCTTTTTTTGTGTACACACACCAAGACTCAGGAAGTGGTTCTTGAGTCAGGACCCTAGGAGCCTAAGGGGTGGGGCCCAGGCTGGGGAAGCGGGAATGTGCTGGCTGGTTCTGTCCTTGGCCCATTTACACAGCTCCTTCTGGGCACCACCATGGTACACAAGGGAGTGAGGCAGCTTGAGCCTGCCACCTCCCCTTCCAGCCTTCACCTAGCTCTGCGCTCTGGGATGAGGTCTGTCTGCTAGGATGGGATGGGGAAATCCAGGGGATAGATGCAATGTCTGCCTTAGTGTCCATCTACCTACCGTGACAGGCTGATCCAGGAGTGGTGGGGGCACAGACCTTGTCAATCCTCCAGCAAAGGGAGGGACCGGACTCTGATGGATCATGATTGACTGGGTGGAATGGTCTGGAGAAGAGTTTCCGCTCCCTCTCAACCCATTATTCAGGAGCCCTAAAAATGGAGAAAGGTTTAACAGAGGGCGACAGGAACACCCACCCACTCAAAATGTTGGGGGACTCCCAGGATGTGAGGCTGGGGATTTTTTGGAAGTGTTTATTCTGGCCCCATTCTATCCCAGGGAGCCGACAGCGCCCTCTGCCGTCGGGGATGGACTGGGGCTTGAACATAGATGGAGCCGGAGGAGGGGAATGGGCTCTGGTGGAGGACAAGGAAGCCTGGGCATTCAGCCCTGCTTTTGACTACCAGACAGAACCAGGCGGCGCTCGGTTCTCCTCTTCTACCCCAGTTGGCATGGGGGTAGGGGCTCCAGAAGAGGGCAACCTGAGGTCCTGTCCCTGGTGCCTTACCCCAGCAGGGGTAGGCGCTGTTTTCCGGGTCCGGGCCCCTTGGCCTTGACTCAGCCAAGGGCTCGGCCCTCCCCTCCGCGGCCGGGTGACTCAGGCCACAGCTGTTCCCGCGTCACATGAGGGAGGCCGGCGGCCACACGGCCGGGAAGGGGGCTGGGGCTGGAGGCTGGGGCGGGGCCGCGCGGCGGGCGGGGCCGGAGCCGGTGGGCACAGCTAGAGAGCCCCTGACCGGCGGCGGGAGAGGATCGCACGGCCTCGAGGAGCCCAGGTGAGGCGGCAGGCCAGGTCAGCCGTGGGGTTTGGGGGGTCGCCGGCAGCCCCCTTCTCTAGGTTCGCCCAGGCTTCCGAAGACCCGCCGCACTCCGGGCCTCTCCGAGGCTTTCTCAACTTTGTAACTTTGAAAAGTTCCAGAGGCCCGGGCGGGGCGGGGAGCGGTGGGGGTGCTGGCCGCATCTAATTTTGGGGGGTGGTCAGAGCGGAGGGGAAAGTGGGTAGCGGTCAGGCTCGGGCTGAGGACCGTTTTCGGGACTGGTCGGGCGGGAAGCGGGTATTTAACGCCTGGGGCTGGCGGCCAAGGGTGGGCGGCGGACCCGCGCCCCTGCTTGCGCCCTCGGATCTGTCCCCGGAGGCGGCGGGCAGGCCTGGGCTGCGCGGCAGTCGCCCCCACCCCTCTCGGGCCTGGGAGAAGAGGGGGCTGGGAGACGTGGATCTGACCGCGGGTTTCCGTGTGGGCGGGGCCGGGAATGGGGGCCGAGCAGGGAAGGCCTCGAGGGCCGTCCGGGAGCCCGGAAACCGAGTGCTCCCTCGGCCGGTTCTAATCCCCCTGCCCTCCCATCTGCCCCAGGTCCAGCAGCCATGGCGGTGGAAGGAGGAATGAGATGTGTCAAGATCTTGCTCTACGTTTTTCTGTTGGCTTTTTGCGTGAGTGGGGAGTTGGGGGGACGATGGGAGCGTGCTGGCAGGGTGCAGAGGGTTGAGGGACCAGGAATGAAGGCAGCTGGAGACCAGATGTGGAAAGAAAGCCCGGGGAACGGCCGAAGACAGCATGGCCACCCCGTCCTCCAGCCTTCAGTTTGGATAAGAATGTTCAGCCTCGGTACTCAGCACCCTCACCCAATTCCTGGTCCTTCCTGTCTGGTGACCCAGCCACTTGCGATAGGGGCAGTGGGGCAACCAGCCAACGGCTGATGTACTGATACTATCTCCACACAGCGGGGCTACCCTGCCTTCCCCACCCTCCTGCAGCCTTTCTCCCTTCTCCATCTCATCATTTCAGTCATCCCTCTTCACCCCTCCCAGCTGCTTGGGGGTGAGGAAGGGCTCTGCCCACCTCAATTTGCTCCTGCTCTGGGCTTCTGCCTTGAGAGGTTACTGTTTGTCAAGGGAGGGGCACATCCAGGGAGGGGCACACACCACTCCTGTCCCCTTTTCCTCTGGGCCTAGTTGTTGGGGGAACCCTAGTCACTGCTGATAGGGATGGGTTGGGCATGGAGGATAATGAGAGGGCAGTTCTGGGAGCCCATGAGGCCTAGAGGAAGTACTACTCTGTTAGGAATATGTGCCCTGGGGTCAAGGCTTTCAGGGAACTTCTCTTTTTGCATTTGAACAAACTGGGCAAAGATGGGTCATTCTCCTCCCCCACAGTAAAAAGTTTCCTGGCGGGGTGAGATCCCTGACCAGGTTAAGTCTGTGTCCTGGGTGCATTTGCTGCCTTCCACCACGGAGGGTTGATGGGGTTGTGGTTCTGGACTAACCCTGACCTGCCCTCCTTGCAGGCCTGTGCAGTGGGACTGATCGTTGTGGGTATAGGGGCCCAGCTCCTCCTGAGTCAGACCATCAGCCAGGGGGCCACTCCTGGCTCCGTCTTGCCTGTGGTCATCATTGCAGTGGGTGCCTTCCTTTTCCTGGTGGCTATTGTGGGCTGCTGTGGGGCCTGCAAGGAGAACTACTGTCTTATGATCACGGTGAGTGGGGCATGATGCCGGTGTGGGTGCTTGGGACTTCTGGAAGGTCACTTCTGTTGGGGGGTCACAAGGGTGAACGAAATGAGGTGGGGAGGCGAAAGTCTTTGTGAGTGTTCTAGAGACTGGCTGGGCCACAGCTGGCCCCTCACTCAGATTCCAAACCTGACTCTCATCCTTTTCTCCTGCAGTTTGTTATCTTCCTGTCTCTTATTGTCCTGGTGGAGGTGGCTGCAGCCATTGCTGGCTATGTATTTAGAGACAAGGTAAGCAGGCAGTAAGGGGAGGGCCCTGTTACAGGGCCTAGCTGCTCTGGGACCCTGAATTCTTATCTCAATAATGCCCCTCCTTACTCCCAGGTGATGTCAGAATTTAATAAGGACTTCCGGCAGCAGATGAAGAATTATCCAAAACAGAACCATACGACTTTGATCCTGGACAGGATGCAGGAAAATGTGAGTGGGGTTGCTTGGAGCAGGGGGAATGGAGGTAGAAGATGTTTATCTCTATATTGAAGGTGGAGTTTCACTTAACAACTTCCCCCATATCTCTTCTCTCCCCCAGTTCAGGTGCTGTGGGGCAGCTAACTACACAGACTGGGAGACCATCCTTGAGCCCAAAGGCCGAGTCCCTGACTCCTGCTGTATCAATGTCACTCAGGGCTGTGGGATTAATTTCAATGTGAAGGAGATCCATACCGAGGTAGGGAGGAGGCTGAGGTGAGGTAGCAGGGGGCTTGGGAACTTGGGTAATGTTTCAAGAGGTGAGAGGAACCAAGGATGGAGGTGGAGAGGGTTGGGGCTCTGGGAAGTTGGAGACCAGGGATGGGGAGGAGGTAGGGGAATGGTAGGAGTGAAGTGGAAGGTATCAAGGGTGGGGGAGAGACAGATGGACCAGGGGAGGTGGGTGGGAAGTATCTGATGGTGTTCTTGCCCTGTGTGCCTGCCACCCTTCAGGGCTGTGTGGAGAAGATTGGGTTCTGGCTGAGGAGCAATGTGCTGGTGGTGGCTGCAGCAGCCTTGGGGATTGCCTTTGTGGAGGTGAGAGGCACCCTTGGGATTCATTCCAGGGCATCTGAGGAGCAGGGGCAGTGGGCAGGAGGGTGCTGAACAGGAGGTACTGGTCTGGGGAGGGGAGCCCTGGGAATGTTTGGAGTCTCTTGGGTGGGTTGGTGGAATTTGGCCTTCTGACTCCTCTCCATCTCCTCTTTCCTTCTAGGTCCTGGGAATTATCTTTGCCTGCTGCCTCGTGAAGAGTATCCAAAGTGGCTATGAAGTGATGTAGGGGGTCTGGTCTTTTCAGCCCCTCTTCTAGGAGGGTGGGGTAATATACTCCATGTTTTTCAATTAAACGGATTATTTTTTCAGACTGAAGATAGTCTCAGTTGTTCTTAAAGAGTGATACTTTATCCCTTCCCCTCTCTGGGACCTTGTTCTGTTTGTACCTCTGGGACAGGCAAGCCCATTTTGGGGGGTGTTTGGCAAAAGGGGGTTTTGCTGAAGAAGTTGGTTGGGCTGGCGGTGGAAGTGGGGATTGGGAGGAGGCTGTGGCCCACTGCCCTCCCTGTCTCCTAGTCGTGTGCTGCCAGGCTCAGTGCTGTAGTGTTCATGAAGCCATTCACTGTAAAAGTCAAAAAGATTCCCCACAAAGGCCCTACCTGGGAGAGGCCAGCCCACGTCTACTATGGACATCTTCTCCCTGGCTTTTGTCTGCCTCTGAGAGCCTGGCAATTCCCTCTCCTGCTCAGGGGCCTGGCTCCTTGCAGGGTGGTGATAGGTTGCGTTGACATCTGTGTGGCCAGTGTTCATCCTTCTTGTTTTAGATTATAGAGAATTTAAGTAGGTACTGCCTTTTTGCCATGGAGACCACCTAGCCTGACCCTATGCCTCCTTACCATCTTCCCTTGCCCCTCAAAAAACATAATGGCCATTCCCACTCCAAACACTGAATTGCAACATTACTCCATGAAGAAAATAAAGGAAACGTCCAACAGTACCCTCTGCTGGCCATTTCTTTAGGTGCAGCTTCAAAGATCACCTGGAGATGCAAGACAGCCCCCTTGCGCCCCCCAGTGGGTGCTAGTAGTTTTGTCAGCACTAAACTGGCCAGTGATCTTGGGCAACGTCAGCCTAGAGTAGTTAGCATTTAAATTGGGTACCTTCATTCCTGTCCACTAACTTTTATTGAGTGCCTATTTTGTGCCAGGCACCAGGCAGTACCAGGATGTGGACAAATAAAGTTCTTGCACTTGAACAATCTCTTGCTGGAAGGCTGCATTCAGTAGACTGCCTGGGCAGGCTTGGGAAGGACCCAGGTGAGCACAGCATCCACTAGGCTGGCTGGCAGGTAGGAGGCTGGCAGCCAGAGCAGCTTGACAGCCCATCCTGGACTGTAGCGAGTTCTGGGGTGACAAGCAGTCGGGGCATGCTCCACGCATCTGCTCACTTTGGTCAGGTCCGGGTCACAGATCAGGTTCAGGAAGTGCTTCTGCACTTTCAGGTCTGGAGCCCAGTGGGTGGTTGTAATCAGCATCCACGTCCCACTCCAGCCCATTCCAGGCCTTCTCTGTGGGTCCTGGGGCTTGTTGCCCCACAGAGGTGAGAGGGATCCTTAGTCCCATGCCCAATTTGGGAAGTGGGCAGGCTCTACCGGCCTGGGTGTTCTATGGCATCTTGTTCACCCTCACTCCCTCCCTCACTGCCATCCCCACCTCCTCCCAGCAGGCTGGTGCAGGATTGGCTTTTCTGGCACTCTCATTTCCCTTCATGTGCCCCAGCTACTTACGCGTGGTGAGGAAGGCCTCCCCATGACAGGCGTGTGTAGCTGGAGGCAGCCGTGCCCAGTAGGCCTGCAGGGTACCCCCCCAAACTCTCTGGACTTGTCCCAGGGGTTCGGAAGAAGCCACGTTCTATGATGGAGACTCATACCCCAAAAGGAGTGATGTCCCGCCTGAAGTGGGAGCAGAGGGAGGTTTCTGGGTTCTTGCCCTTACAGGGAGGGGATGTGCAGGGACATGGGTGGGGGGCTAAGATGGGAAAGTTATCACAGACCAGGCACCGGGGGCCTGACAGTAAGGGATATCCCTACTGCCCTAAGATGAGGGGCAAATAGAATGGGAAGGGAGGTATTTTTAAGGTTTGTTTTCCTTTGTATTCTCTTCCGTAACCTAGAACAGGGGTCAGCAAACTTCTTTCAATACTGCAGGCCTAGTCTATGGCCATGTCACTCTGAACACGCCCGGTCTCGTCTGATCTCGTAAGCTACGCAGGGTTGGGCCTGGTTAGTACTTGGATGGGAGACCACCTAGGAATACCAGGTGCTGTAGGCTTTAAAAAAAATACTGCGGGCCTAAAAATTAATATTACGTAGGTAGTTATATAACCATTTAAAATGTAAAAACCATTATTAGCTTGTAGGCAGCTGGCCAAATCTGGCCTGAGAAACAGTTTGCCAACTCCAGACCTAGAACAATCCCCTTCTCTAGCTCCCAGAACACAGGGTTGAGTCCTGGGTGCTAGATATGAAGGGTGCGGACTGGTATTTGCTGGAAGGAAAGTGGGAATACATCCAACCACCTCACCACAGATGTACAAGTCCAAGTATAAAGTATATGTTCCATGGTGCTGATTGGAAAATTAAAAGACCAAGGGATAGAAACAAAAGTCAATATAGAAATTATTTGCTGAGTGATGGTGATGGAGGCAGGCTTCCTTCAGAATGTGGGCTTGGCTTGGGGGACTTGTACTTCTACTCAAAATTCAGGCCGTCCTCCCATGTTGTTCTTCTCAAGTCTCCCTTGTCATGGGACTTTGAACATTATTGTCTAAGGATGAGGGGCAGGACAGAATGACAAGGTTCTGTAGTTGAGCAGACAGTCCCAGTGTGGTCCTGGGTAAGTTATGTTACTCTTAAGGGTGTTAATACCTGCCCATATAGGGTTGCTAGGAGAATTAATGAGAAGACATTATATAAAGGTACCAGCTAATCGTAATAATTGTTACTAATAATAACACTAATAATAATGATAGAAGGCTTTTGGGGGCATTTTCTACATGCCAGGCACTATTGAGGCCTTACATGTACCTCATTTTACTCATAACATCCATGAGGTGGGTCTTTTCATTCTCATTTAACTGAGGTAAATGGAACTAACTTCTAAGGTTCACATGAGAGGCTGGGATTTGAACCCATTAAGCCCTAAACTGTCTAAACTGTCTCCTCTGAAATATTCCACATGTTTTGGTCATCTCTGCAGGGCAGACACTAATTCTTTCGCTGAGTGAGCTGCCCTTGTGGGGCTGGGAGCCCAGGGCCCTGCCTTCTCACCTCAAGGTGTCTGAGAAGGCCTCTAGGGCAAACTTGGAGACACAGTAGCCCCCACCAATGGCTGCCAGGCAACTCATGATGCTGGTGATGTTTACCATGCGGCCCCGGGCCTGTTGCAGTAGGGGTAGCAGGGCAAGGGTGACGCTGATGGGGCCCAGTGTGTTCACATTCAGCACCTCATAGAAGTCATTCCGGGCCAGCCACGGTGTGGGCCCAAGCATACCAGCCACACCAGCATTATTCACCAGACCAAAAAGCCCTGTGGAGAGGTGAGACAGATACTGAGGGGAGGTGAGGCATTGCAGTGGCGCCTTTCCTTCCTAGACCTGAGCTCCTTCCCCTCACAGTTCCTCTGGCTTCCCAGAGCCCCTGCCAGTGAACACCCTATACCATGTTCCTGGTGGCCCGAACCATACTCACCTGTTTCCCTAACATGTGTTTCTACCCACTTGGTTGCCTGTTGGACACTTTGGAGATCAGTGACATCCAGTAGGGTGGTATGGAGTCAGGAGGAGGCCACCCGCTGTAGGTCCTCTGCCCCTGATGGGGTCAGGCAGCTAGCCAAAACTTGGAAGCCTCTCTGATCTAGTCTCAGTGCCAGAAACCGCCCGAAGCCTGAGTCACAACCGGTGATGAAGACGAAGGCATCGCTTGGGGGCAGGCTCAGCTGGTCTCTGAGCACCCACAGTGCTACCCAGAGCAAGACTGCCAGCAGCAGGGGCACCCACATGGCTGCAGGCCAAGTGACCTGCAGGTGGCAGACAAAGCTGGGCAGAAAATCTCGTCTAGTTTACTCTGGCTCCTAATATCCTCCCTATTAGTCTCTGGTCCCAGCATTTTGAGGAATAATCTGCTTGACAGATAAAAGACAAATCAAGCCTCATTTGGGAAAGCAAACGAGCTGGGAAGACCATATATTAATGGCCAACTCAGTGAAAACTGGATGAGTCGGATCTTCTTGTTTGCTGTCATCTCTTCTCTCCTGCTAAACCAGGGACATCTGAACTCTCTACATGTAAGCTGGACCTTGTTTTAGGAAACATATATAAGGCAAAGAGTCCTGCATTTCAGTCCTTGTGGCTCCAAACTTACTGTGTAATGCAGAGCATCTCACTGAGCCTCTGAACCTGTTTTCTCATCTGCCAATGGAGACTAACACCCACCACATCCACTGGGGAGTTGTGGAGGATCAAAGGAGAGCATATGTGATAAAGCACATTAAAAGCTTAAAGCTTTGAGTTGTCAATACATATAACATCTTGCAAGTTTTCCCCTAGCATCCCAGTTTCCAGTATCTTGCTTACCTCCTCTGGAGAAAGCTGGAAGGTACAATACCGGACACTTCTTTTGCTTGTTTGAGAGACTGCTCCCAGTCTTCCCAGGCTCCCACACGAGCTATAGCGAAGGCCAAAGTCCACAGCTGGTAGAGTGGTTGCCAGAGGTATTAAGTGTATGTGAGCTGGAGCTGGGGAGGGTTGGGAGGAGGAGCTAGAAATGCTGGAGCCTGCCAGCTGAAGCCAGGGATTGGCATAGACCAGGCATGCCAGGACCCAATTCTTGGCTACCTTTTCCAGCCAGGGTCCCTGATCACCTCTGTCATAGACTCCCAGGAGGAGATACATGTCAAGGATGGCTGCTGCCCCTCTTTGTTGGTGACCTTAGACTTGCCATTCCTCCCCATTCATGCCTAAAGTACCCCCATGACCAAGAGTTAATATCCAGCAGGGTCCAGACTCATGACACTGCTTAGCACCAGGCTGGGAGGAGCCATGAGCACATGGAGAGGCAGAGTGCCAGAGCTGAGAGCAGACCCACTCCCTATCTTATTTCTCCTTGGCAGGAACCTGAAGTCCTGAGTTAGGACCTTGGGGCAGGGCCCACTGGGACCTTCTCTGGGAGATGTGGGGAACTCCTAACCTCTGCTTCCCCAACAGGCACCTGTACCAGGCCCAAGGAGGAAAAGAGAGTTTGAATCATAAGAGGAAGCTAGTTTCATCCTCTACCCAAAAGGTGCCTGTCCCTTAGGAAAACAGTCTCTGACCCTTCCACCTCCACTCCCCAATGCTGAGTTATTAGCTCCTTAAAACATACCACAGAGAAATGGAGGCTTGTGTTTTATTCGTGGCCTGTCAGCCTCCTTCCTGCCCCATGGGGAGGTAGGAGGAGCAGGGTAGAGGGGGAGGGAAGAGGGGCTAGGACTGGGCTGACTGCAGCTGTCCTTTGTAGACGTATTCCAGGGCGGTGGCAATGGTGCGCATGTCCAGCTCAATGCTCCGAGCCCAGTTCTCCACGTCCCCGATTTCCTGGGAAAGGGAGGGTGTGCGAGTCTGTGAATCAGGGCAACTAGAGTAAGAGGAAGCTAGTTCCATCCTCTACCTAGATTCATCACCTAGGGGATGAATGGGGTGCTTTCCACACATCTCGTACAAAGGGGTTTGTTTGGATCCACAAACTGCCTTCACCTCTTTCTCTAGCTTCTCTGACACTGGGGGCATAGATGGGGTTTCTTGGACCATTACTACTTCTTCTTTAACCCCAGGCCTTAGGTGACCTGACTGGAGGCAGTCAGTGGGGGCCCAGGATGGGGCTGGTGATGTAGGGAGCATGGCTCACCTTGAGTGCCTGGTTGAAGTTCTCCACCATCCCAATCCATTGGCCTGTCTGCTTCGCAAACTGGGCAGCCTGAACCTGCAGGGTCTTCACTTCATGGTCCAGCTTTCTCTGGTTCATGTAGGCCTGGGCCACACTATAAGTTGGAGGAGGGAGGAGGTCAACTCATCCAATTGGTAGGAGTGGTCTCTAGGACTAATATCCCACTGCAAGAATGGGAGGCCAGCAGGGAGTCAGGCTGGGGAAAAACCTCCTGATTTTGGCCATTCTGGGATGTGATGCAAAAGAGACTAGTTATATGCAAATGAATCCAGCTCCTTCTTCCCACTCCAGGATTCCCAGGAGAGAGCCTGAGAGCTGACTAGAAGCATATCATATCCTACCCCGCAAAGGAGTTCCTGAAGCTGGATGGGGGAAGGGAGAACTAACCTGGGGTGGGGGGCAGCTATCCCTGAGAAAGAAGCTGGGAAAATCTAGCAGCAGGGACACATCTGGCAGTGATTGGAAGCCCAGGGATCTGTGCAAGAAGTTGGGAAGGAACTTGGGCCACTCCCTGAATCTGGGGTGGGATGGGAGAGCAACCCCCTCCCCAGGAACTCAGGGTCGAGAGAAGATCTCCCAGGGGCTGCTTCTTGGCTCTCAGTCTCTCTCCCAACCCTTTTCCTTTCGCCCACACATATGAATGAACACACGTGCACACTTCTCCCTTCTGCTCCATGAAATAGTTTTTCTTTTCTTCTCAGTCAAGGTGCTGGCTGCAGTCAGGTTGGTGCCTGCCCCCATCCCCTCCCAACTCTCCTGTGATAATTGTGCAATAACTGTGTAATAATTCTTTTCTCTTATTGGCTGGTGAATCTTTCACTCCCCACCCCAAAGCTCTAGGTCAGCTGGGAGACTCCACATCCGGTGGCCCCATCCACTGGAATCTGTGAGGGCTGGAGGGGACGTGGGGCTGGGCGGGGTGGGAGAGAGTGGGAAGGACACCTGACAAGGGCTGAGATAGATGAAGCCTTTGTGTTCCTTTCTGGGGACTGAGAGAAGCTGTGAGCAGCAACACAAAACTCTTTCTAATCTGGCTTTGGCTTAGCTGCCCTCAATCTAAAAGTGGGGTGGCCCCTGGCAAAGAAAGAGGAGAGGGAGAAGCCTGGGCCAACCTTACAACATAGCCTGGGAGGTGCCAATGTGGAATGGAGGAAAGGGGGTAGACCCTGTCCTTTCTCTTTGGGGACAGCTGGGCCATGGTAGGGGGTGGTATAGGAGCTGAAATAGTAAAAGCAGGGGGCTTCCAATGCTTCACGATTCCCCTGGGAGTTTCTGAAATCTCAGTTTTTCCTGTGACTTCCTGCTTTCTATTTATTATTCATACTGTGTGAAGGAAGAGGCCTGAAGGTGATGGTGGTGGTAGTGGTGGTGATGAGGGGGTCTGTGGAGATCAGAAGCCCCGACCACAGCCTTGTCTTCCCCTAATCTTCCTCAGAAATGAGTAATGAAGAAGACAGCCCCTGCCTGGCTCACTTGGGTGACTCAGTCTCTGGGTTCACAACCAAGCTGTTCTACTTGCCCTGGGGTGGAAGGCATCATACTGCCGCCTTTCTTCCAATAGACGGCCTATCAAATCATCATCTCTGCACTCTTCTGGGTCAAGAGACAATATTCTTTGCTCCTTCCCAAGTCTTTGGTTGTTATTGGCATTCTCATTTAGGACTGGAGCAGGGATTGGTCTCTGGAGACCCAGATGGAAGGGCAGGGACAGCCTGGCTCTGCTGTAGCTCTTGGCATAGGTTCTGCTCTCACCCTCACCAGCTGTGTCATCTCTTTCCTGCCAGCTGCTCCCCAGGCTTGCCAGAGGGTGAGAAGTAGAGAAGGAGAGGGTAGTAAGCTGTGGTGAAGGAGGATACCCTCCCTCCCACCAAAGTGACAGCTGGACTTGAAGGGGTGAGGGGAGGTGGGCAGATGGCATCAGGTTGTGAGCACTAGGGAAGTCATTGTAGGGAGAGGGTTAATCTGGCTGTTCTTCCAACCAGTGCAGCTGCTCCTCCCTGCCCAATGTTAAGGGTCAGAGCTGACTCAAGCCTCTGTTCATAAACTTAAACCGGGTGGGGGGAAGGGTAGAGGAATGAGTAGAACATCACATCCCCTCAAGAGCAATCTGTACCCGACAGACCTTGCCAGTGCCTAAACTTGGGTGGGGGGCGGCTGGTGTCGATGGGAAGAGGTTCATACCCCACATTGAGGTGATCCACCAAAGCTTCGGTCAGGCAGGTCGCTGCAGTGATAGCCTCTCGCCTTCTTTTCTCTGGGGGGAGGAGGGGAGGGGAGAAAGGGATCTGAGTGGCGACTTGGTTTTCTGAGGGGTGGTACTGAAGGTTCCCCATCCATTCATTACTATTCTGCTACCTGCAGGAATATCTCAACTAATCTCAGAGTGCCAGAGCTGAAAAGGCCTTTGACAAACATAAAGCAAGCCCTTTCATTTTAGAAGTGAGGAAGCTGGTTCTCTGAGAGGGGAAGCGATTCGTCAAAGGGCGCTAATGAGTAAGTGGCCGCGTCCAGGACTCCCCAGACTCCCAGGCACTCTTTTCCCACTTTCTTGGCCTAATGATTGGCAACTCCGGATTCTCAGTCCGCGTTCAGAAAACAAGATCCCCACGCCTGTTTCGGTGGTTTCAGGCCTCCGAGAATCCCATCTCAGTCGGGTCCCCAACACCCTCCTCGCTTTAGGAGCGTCCCTTCCAGGATGAGAGGCTGCCTGGACCAATCGGCACAGCGTTCCAAAAGCAGGGGGCGGAACTAGGAGGCCGCGGTGACAGCAAGGGGGCGTTACCGAGGGGACAGGAGTGTTGCTACTGGGACCAGAGCCCGTTGGCACGGGAACAGAATTTGCAGAAAAGCCACCCACCCACTTCTGATGCCCGTACCCACCAGCCCGCGCCATTCCCTGGATCTGGGCCGTTACTCGAGGTCCTGGCCCCGGGCTGAGGCTAGGCCGCGGCGGGAGATAAAACCGCAGACCGGATATTCGGCTCACCCTGCAGCTCCTTGCGTTCATTCTGCTTGGCCTGGTGTTCCTTCAGCAGGCGGGAGAGCATGGTCGCTAAGGGCTGGGGCCTGGGTGCTGGGGGTTGGGCAAGGCCGGCCCCCTCCGACTCCCGGAGCTGGAACTCACACGTCGGCGTCAGAGGGGCCCGAGTCACGTGATCGTGATGTCACGTGAGGCAGGGAAACCGCCCCCTTTTCGAGGCAAGGTTGGCGGATAGTGAAGATCTTGGCTGGGAAGGGAGGGAACAGTAGAGGGTTGGGGGCAGGTGAGCTCTTGTCTATTGGGGGCTCACTTTTTGGTGAGTATTGAAAATTTTCTTTAGCACTCATATTGCAGAGTCCTTTTTTAACACCTCCTTTGAATCTCAGGCTCGCAGGATAGTTGGTGGGGGTTGGTGTTGCCAGGTTGTCCATCACAGTTTGGTTGTTGAGAGAGCAGAGGCTCCCTGGACTCATTGAAATTCTTTTCCCTCCTCGCTTTTCCCTCCTGGCAGCTCCGGCCGTTTCTCAGTTGATTCTTAGCTCCCTCTTTCTAGGAGGGACCAATTTCCTTTCTAGTCCAGCTCGCTCTCTTCTCACCCCCCCCCCCCCCCCCCCGCTGAGGTCCCTTAGCGCTGGGTAGTCATTGTAGAGGAGCAGCATTTTAGGCACTTCAAGCGGCCTCCTAGGGAGCTTTGCTAATTTGGCTGGCTATGTGCGGTGAGTGTGCAGTTCCATCTCTGTCCTTTTGTGGTCAGAGAATGAGAACCCATTTCAGTCTCACTAGAAGAGTAAGTGCTGCTGTCAAAAGGTAAATTATATAACACCTCTCTGAACTAAGAAAAATGCTTCTGGGATTAATTCCAATAAGAAAACATTGTAAACATCATCAACATATTCTTGCTACTGCCAGTCTCTTTTGGTGCATTGTGCGCTAACATACTGGCTGACTTTGGGCAAGTTGCTTACCCATTCTGGATTTGGGTTTTCTCTTTAGTAAAATAAAGGGACTGGATTAAATAAGTCATTGGCAATCCTGGCTAAACAGTAGAATCACCTGGGGAAGTTTTTAAAAATGCCCTGGCCCTAGACTAATTAGATCTCTGAGGGGTGGAGCCCAGGCATAAGTATTTTTAAAAAAGTTGTTCTAAAATGAATTGAAAGTTGAGAATCACTGTACTAAACCCTATCTAAAGCTATTTCCAACTTTGGCATTCTCTCATTTTGTGATTCAGTTACATAATTGAAAATTGACTTCATTACATCAGCTTGCAGTGGGAGGAGACATGGGTGCTGATTGAGGTGGAATAAAACTCAGATACAGACCAGTGAAGTAACAGAGCTCACAAGTGGCAGAACTAGGATACAAATTCAGGCAATCTGACCCCAGAGCTGTAGTGTAAACACTGCACTATACCACATACACCATGGGAGATACCCCAGAAGGGGAGGCACTGTCTCTTGTCACTGTGCCCTTCTATCTTGTTGGGGCATCAGTCGAAGGGAATACTGGAAGGGGAGGGGTTTTGGGAAGAGGCTCTTATCCAGAGAAGGGCTGATCAATAGAAGAGGGAAGAGTGAGAGCATCACAGGACAGCCTGGCCCAATCTTTCCCCTACTCTGGCTTCAGCTTTTAACTGCAGTGAGCAAGCAAAATATAGGCAGATTGGAAAGTGCCTAGTGCATCACTCCCAGAGCTACAGGACCTGAGAGAGAAGGGTAGGGGTTGGAAGGGGTGTCAGAGAATAGTGACCTGGGGGATGTGAGACAGAGGGCAGGGGCCAATGAGGGGGATTAGCATTGGGGGTTTCAGCTATCAGACTGTGAATGTTAAAATGAGGCTAAGGGAGAGTGACAGGCCCATCTTATATTACCCTCACCCCACTTGGCACTACCATCTGACATTTTCACAATCAGTATAGAGACTGCCAGGATTCTGCAGACATCAGCCCTGCCCTCCTCTCCCACACACTGGCTGTTCCTTTGCCCTAGAGGTGGGCAGAGGATGTGGGTACTTGTATCTGGGGACCACAGCTGATCTCTCCAGGGTCATCCTCCAGCTGCTCTTTTTCTGGGCCCTTTTTGTTCACTGTCTAACCTCAGTTTCAACCCCACCTGCCTGTAGTAGAGATGGACACAAGTTGCACGCATATTTGGAGAATGACTCTTGAAATTTGAAATCTCTTTCTGCCTACCTCTCCTTACAATTTCCTATCCAGATTATTTTCCCTTAGAATGAATGAATGCAACTTAATGCTCTTTTTCTCCACTCATCTCCCTATTCTTTTGAGGTCTCTTTCAAAGTTAACTTTAATTAGTAAGCTTCAAGGTGACTGGCTGGGATAAACATTAGGGTTGGAAGCTGCTTAGTTGTTAGGGGTTGGGTGAGGACTGAGGGAGGACATGGCACAAGTGGAGGAGGATTCTCATAGTGGGAAATCTGGCTGGACTTCCAGAGGGGGCTGTTGGTGGTGTGGCCAAGTTCCAAATGTTGGCCTGAAGCCAGTGCTCAAAGAAAAAGGGCCCTCAAGACAATTTAAATGGCTCTCTGTGGGAAGTGACCTCCCAGTCCTCTCCAAGATGCAAGGGTTTTTTTCCTTGGATCCTCAAAGACCAGAGAGGTCAAGTCATGTCCCCAGTGACTCCCCTCAATCACATTTATATTTCTTTCTCTCCCAGCCACTCCCACAGTTCAAGCTTTGGCTACAGCCAGAATCCAGAGGCAGGCAGAAGGATTCCAGTGCTGGAGAGGTGGGTGGGGTGAGAAAGTACTCATGTTGTGTGTTGTGGGGAGGAAAAGGCTGACCCTGGGACATATGCTTCAAGGCTCTGCCAGATGAGGTGGAAGGAGAAGTTAACCCTGCAGTCTGTGTTCTGAAAGTGTTGGCTTGAAAGTTAGAGCAGCTGGAAAATAGGGATCTCAGATGGAGGGGAAAAGAAGGCTGTTAGAGGGGGAAGGGGCTGGAGAAGTTTTCAGCTTTTACTCAGGCAAGGGCCAAAGTCTTTGCTGAGCCTGAGACTTCATTAATTTAAAAATTTATTTTGAAATAGTTATAGACTCAGAAGAAGTTGCAAAAATAGTACTTGGAGTCCTGTGCACATTTCACCCAGCTTTCCCTTGTGGCAACATCTTATGTAGTTGCGGCACAATATCAAAATCAGGAGGCTGAGGTAGGTACAATACTGTTAACTAGCCTACAGGCTTTATCCAGTTTTCATCAGTGTTTTACATACATTTATTGTGTGTGTGTGTGTGTGTGTGTGTGCGCGCGCGCGCGCACGCACACACGCATGCAGGTTCATGGAGTTCTATGCAATTTTATTCCAATTTATTTGTATAGATTTAAATAACCATCACCAAAATCAAGGTACAGAATTCTTCATCACCAAAAAGTAACTCCCTGTGCTATCCTTTTATATTCACCCCTCCCATCCCTATCCCCTGGCAATCACTAATCTGTTCTTCATCTTTATAGTTTTATCATTTTTACAATGTTTTATGAGTGGAATCAAATAGTATCAGCACTGGATTTAATTTAATGAACTCCTAAACTCTTGACTCAAATACAAGAAGTTCTCTGACAGGTTGTTTATTCTAATGTTCAACTTCCTTCATTCTTGGGATCCTTCTAGAATCTTCATTACCCCTTTCATCTACAGTGTTCCTACAATATTGTTCTCCACTCCAACAATTAGTCTCACTTCTCCTTCAGGGAAAATCTACATGTCTAAACTTAACTAGGCTGCTCTAGGGCCCTTGCATGTACCCGCCCTTCTCTGCCCCACTATTTATAGCCAGGCTAATTTTGGGTGGCCTTTCTCTATTCTTTTCTGCTCTTTCCTCCTGTGGCCATGAGGTGACTTCTCAAATATTTGGGCAGAGGAGGTCAGAAGCAGATTCTTGGCATCTGATTTCAGCCTTGGATTTAGCAGGAGCCAGTGGAATGGAGCTGGAGGGAGGCAGAAGCTGCAGGTGCAGAGAGAAAGTCAGCTGGGGTTCTAAAGGCATTCTGATTCTGGCTGGGCTGAGTTGGGAGTCCTGGGTTCTATCTTGATTTTACTATTCTGTGTTTTCACTTCAGCCTTTCTCTATTATCTGTGGCTCTGAAATAGAAAAGGGATGGAGATGGCATATGTGGGGATAATAATAGTAGAATCCTGGTGCCAGCCTGCTGGCAGCACATGTACTTCCTTGATAGCACCTGTTTAAAGTTGTGCTAGTTCCCTGGAGGAGATGGCCACAAGCATAGTGTTGCAAAAATGAAAGCCCAAATCTTCAAATGTATAGTAGTAATATACCCAGGGCAAGAACTGTCCCAGGGAAAGGAGAGTGAGAGCCTACCTATTTGTGTGTGTGTGTGTGTGTGTGTGTGTGTGTGTGTGTGTGTGTGTGTGTGTTAAAGTATAACCTTGTAGAAAGAAGAGAGACAAAGGGAGCATGCAAAGAAGAACTAGGTAGGACACATACTGGGGCTTTTAAGAAAGGGAAGGAGAAGAGAGAATCTTAAGAATATGATGATAGTGTCTGAGGGGCAGAGAAAATATTAGAGACATCGAGAAATAGTCTGAGAAAGATTCCAAGTGACAGAGACAAGAAGGAAGACAAAAATAGAGTTTGGAATGAGAGAAAACCAGATAGAGAGAGAGAAGGGGAAGACAGACAGATGGATATACACAAGACCAATACTCAGTAAGAAAGACAACTAGTAAGGGGAGGTGGGAGCTAGTGAGGTTCCAGTTGTGCCAAATTATTTCCTATCTCTCCTTCTGGCTCCGTTTCTGGATTAGAGTTATAAATAGCAGAGAGTTGGAAAATGTCCCCCCTCCCTTTGCTTCTGTCTTAGCCTGAGGGGAAGAGAGAAGGAGAGAGAGTGGCCTGAGGTTCCTTGTAGAGATCCCTGCAAAGATCAACCCAGCTCCTGTCTGGGCCAGCCCAGGTCTGCCCCCTCCAATCCCCTCCCCTTTGGAGCAGGGGTCCCCAGTGAGTCCCTGGCCTATTAGGAAACCAGCCGCACAGCAGCAGGAGGTGTACGGTGGGCTGGGGAGCAAAGCTTCATCTATATTTGCTGCAGCTCCCCAGCACTAGTATCACTGCCTCAGCTCCACCTCAGATCATTAGGCATTAGATTCTCGGTAGGAGCACCCATCCCTGAAGGTGCCATGGGAGGAATGGGGGGGGGGTGGACTCCAGAAATAACTTCCTGCCAGCGCATTGCCATAGGATGGTGCCAAAAAGGTTGGAGACAGCTGCTTTGGAGGATGGGAAATGTACAGTTTTGGGAAGGGTCTGGGAGCTGGAGACAGCCTCTTGGGTCCAATCTCTTTCATCTGTACCCTTCTTTGGTAACCCCCATCCCCCAGCTTATTTTCCTCTTCCACCATCACCCTCAGCATCCCCCCACCCTGCCCCCTCTGGCCTTTCTTTCTCCATGTCTTTCTCTTTCTATCTGCCTCCTTTGCCCTCCTCCCCAGACCTGCTGAGTTTTTCTTTCTCTTCTTGCCTGTCTTTTCCTCTGTTTCCCTGAATGCTGAAGACTTGTTACTGCCGGGCTCTGAGGGGTGGGAATGGGAAGAGGCGGAGTGTGGTTTGATCGAAACAGCATGAGAAGTGCTCCGTGTGACCAAAGGGGAGAAGGGAGCGCTAAGGTAGACCACACAGGACCCAGGCCCGAGACTGTTCCCCTTTCATCTCCTCTCTTTCTGCCTGCATCCCTCTCTTCCTAGATTCCTTTAAGCCTCACCCACTCATGTCTTACCCCCCTTTCTCTTTTTTGGCTCCTTTCTCTCTGTACTTCTCTCTCGCTCCCCATTGCCAGGCGCCGCCTCCACCCTTCGCTCGCTGGGTAACCAGTCTGGGGTTAAGGGAAGCGCGCACAAGGGGCGACAAGGTGGAGCTTGGGTGGGGCTGGGGTGCCGGGTAGCGAGGCCTCCCGCCTGGGTATCCCCTAACGATGCCGCGCGGCCTCCACCTGCCGTGGAGAGGGGGCGGGCCAAGGGCGGGGCGGGGCGGTGCCCGGGGGCGGAGGCGGGAGCCCTAGTGGACGCCAAGCCGCCGTTGCTGCAGTCTTGCCAGCGGGCGTGGGGCGGCGGAGCGGTGTAAGGTTGGGAGATCCCTGAAGACCAGCGAGATTCGAGACCAGAGACACGCCGTGGAAACCTGGGGCCTGGGGCTTGAGCAAATTTTCTTGCGTCCGGAGCGCGCGCGGGCTCGTCCCATGGCCCGCATTCCGGGCCGCAATCCTATGGAGGTCTCCGGGATTTGTTACCTTCTTGGTTCCCTGCTCCTCGGACTGCTCTCCCCAGGGGCTGTCGCCTTCAATCTGGATGTGATGGGCGCCCTGAGAAAGGAGGGCGAGCCAGGGAGCCTCTTCGGCTTCTCTGTGGCTCTGCATCGGCAGTTACAGCCCAGACCTCAGAGCTGGTGAGTCTCCGCGCCCGCCCAGAGTCCGCGTGCCCGAGCCACAGATTTCCCACCCCCACGTCATCTCCCAGTCTTCCAACCTCACTAGGACTCAGCTGCTCACAGATATCTCGTACCCCTGCCTAGAGCTTTGCCTCATCAGTCTCGGGTCTGGAGGCATACTCTTGGCCCCGAGACCCAGGCTCTTGCTTTGAGGGTGAGTTGGAGAGCAGGATTCTTGTCTTGACAGAGACTATCTTCTTTTGCCCCCACACCTCTTGCATCCTTGCTTCAGTCTCTTCTTTAGAGGGCTGAATTCCCTGAAGGATAGGGACTGAACATTTTGTCTCTTAGGCAAGGAAGAGAAGAAGAGGAGAAACTGAAGGTGCCATGGGAAGAATGGGGGGTAGACTCCAGAAATAACTTCCTGCCAGTACATTGCCATAGGATGGAATGAGGGCAGCAGGACAGTTGGGAGGCAAGGAGAGACCTGCCACTTCTGTGGCTCAAGACCATGGGAAGGCTGGGCGAGGACCTGGGAGGGTCTGGCAACCTGAACAAGGTGACTTGATGATAGAGAGTAGCAGAAAATAGAGCCCGTAAAAGTTGTAGCAGCAGCAGCAGCAGCAGCAGCAGCAGCAGCAGCAGCAGCAGCAGCAGCAGCAGGAGCAGCAGGAGCAGCAGCAGGAGCAGCAGCAGCAGCAGCAGCAAGAGAGAGAGGGAGAGAGAGAGAGATTCAGGAAGGATGCTGGCCATGCTGTTCCCCTTCTTCCTGCTCAGGAAATTTCCAGCTCCAGGAATCTTAGCAATAGGGGAAAGCAAAGAGGAGTGAGGAACAGAAGACAATTCTAATAATTTTCTAATCATTTCAGGACCCATGGAAGGACACACTTGTGTGTGGGGCCTGTGACTGTCATGCTTCCTGTACTATTGGCTCCAGCTACATGTACAATTTAAAAAAGGCAATATTGGGAGGAAAGCTTTCTGCCAGGGGGCTTTTCTTTTCTAGGCCAGTGCCTAAGCCACACTAAGTGTCCATTACTGGGATCGATGCTGTCCACAGAGACTGTCTTCTCCCCGCTACTACTGGCCTGGGGGCAGAGGGTAGTGACAAGAGCTCATTTCTCTTTTCCCGCTTAGGGAGGAGGGGCAAGCTCAGATCTTTCTTCTTCCATTATCCCTGTCATCAGGGAGGAAGGTCAGTGGTCCCCCAAATTTTGGGAGAGATGGAAAGCAACTAACTTCATCTCTTCTTCAGCCTTCTGTCCACTTCCTCCCTCATCTGTCTCACTCGCTCTCCCCTCCCCCCATCTGCCAGAGTTCCAGTACTGGAGGCCTTTTTAGGACATGCTGAACTCTCTGAGCTATTTCCAGGCAAATTCTAGGTTATTTTTAATAGCTTGGTCTCATGTCATATCCCCCTCATCTCTGAAGGTGGCCCCTAATTCTGTCTCCTAGAGTCAAGCTAGGGGTATTTCCAGAGGGACCTGACTGCCAAACCCAGCTTTTGCTCCTGCAGGGGGCGTTCTGCTGCCTGGTGGCACATGCGAGACCTGGTACCTTGCTTATCCCTAGCTTTTGATTTCTAGATTTCCTCCCCCAGCACATAAAATGCTTAGAATAGCACAAGGCACACAGCTAGTGCAATGAAAATATTAGTACTATTAGTACTATTAGTACACAGAGCTAAAGAATAGTTTTAGTGCCTTACAGTTAGCCAGGATCCAAATGCTTGGCCAGAGCACCCTCTGGGTCAGCACCCTCAGAGGGCCACCCAGACTGAGAGAATCAGAGAGGGCTGGATATGAGTTGGAGCCTGGAGTGTTTGGAGAACTGAGAGGTGCAGTAGTCATGGGCTTCTCCACCTCCACTTATCCCAGCTCCCAGGGAGTCCCTCTGCCCCCAGTTGCCAACATGTTTTTGCTTTTCTCTCTTTGTAGTGGCTGCAGCTGTGGCTACTGTTTTGTCCAGAGGCCTGGGGTGGCTGGGGATCATGGGATGAAGCCAGGAAGGAGTATGTGGCTGGGTCAGAGGTGGAGGGACCAGAGAGGCTGTGTGTGGGAACTCTCCTTAAGGGAGGGATGAGCTGGTCTGTTCTCCACCAGGGGTGGGGCTGGGCGTATCCTTGCGCTCAGCTTCTTTCCTCCATATGGACTCCTCCCCTCCTCCCTCCTCCTTTTTCTTGACCTCCTGCAGAGATGTAAGCATTGAACACTGACTGTTAGCTTCTCCTGGTGCTTAGCTATGCAGTGACCAGCTGAGGCACTGGCTGTCTCTTTGAGTCCACATGAAGTGTGGGTTCAGCCTCCTATGGGACAATCACAAAATGAATAAGATAGCTCAGTCCTCCAAGAGATGGCCATCTCTGTGTTTGAGATGTGTGGGGGATGCTGTCCATCTCTCTGAAGGTTGGTGGTGCCACCTGGTTTCATTTTCTGCCTGGGGTACCTTCCTCTCCCCTTCCTCCTCTTACCTCTCTGGAGGGGTCTCAGTGTTCTGCAGATGGCCTGTCTCAGGATGTGATGGAAAAGATATGGGTATTGGAGTTAGACAGATGTGCATTTGAATTCCAGCATACTACTTAACATCTCTGAGTGAATGGCCTCATCTGAAAGACAATAAAATAAGCCTTGAATGGGATTGTTATAAAGATTAAATGAGAAAATGTACTTAACTTGCCTAGCCCTGGCACCTAGGTAGAGAGTGATAAACGATAGTTCTTCTTGTCCCTGGCATTTAGCCTAGGGCCTGGCCCATAGTAGGTGCTGAGTAGATATTATTTCCTTGTTTCACCAGTGCCTGACACAGGGCTTGGCAGATGGTAGGTTCTCAATAAATAGTTGTTAATGAATGTCGAATGCATGCCATGCTCTCTTCCCTACCATTCCTCCTCCACCTTCTCTCACTTGACACTTGCCCTGACACGGGATGACAGCTGCTAAAAGAGGAGGAGATATGGGAAGGGAGAGTAGCTCTGTGCCCTCCCCTTCTCCTGCACCATCAGAGATGGCACAATGCCCCACAGATGCCTGTCTGCAATATTGCCCCACACAGCTTTGGGCCTTCCCACTTGGGAAGGGAGATGGAGGAAAACAGTGTGCGAGAGAGGCCTCAAAGTTTGCCCTGCGGCCACTTTTGAGTCTTTCTTTCTCTGAAGACAGGATCCTTGTAGCCAGCTGGGTGCCAGTCACCTTATCTCACCCTCTCCTTTACTCTTGGCCTGGGGGTCAGGCCCAAGGGACCCAGGCAGCCTCCATTCCCAGCACAATCCTCTCCTGGGGAAGAAGCCTTGGCTGTGATTGTGGAAAATTGTCCTGCCAAGAAAGTTGTAGCTGGGAAAGTGTATGAGGGGGAGGTAGGAGAGAAGACTGGGAGGGGGTGGGAGGGGGTGGGATGGGAGGGATGGGAAATCATGGCTGTGGAGAGGAGAAGGAAGGATAGGAAAGGGGATTCAGGAAGTAGGGGGAGAATGGGGTGGGGAAGATTGGAGACAGAATGAATAATTTGCCCTAATTTGCCAGCCGGGAGTGACTGATAGAATCTTGGGGCTGGCAGTGTTGTTGGGGTTGGGGTCTTTGATAGGTCTTTGAGGAGGGAGGGAGTGGGGGAAGCAAGACTCTTACTTGGACTCCTGAGGTGGTCCCTGGGCTGCCTCGTGGTGCCAGTCTGCTCCTGTTAACTTTTGCTGTCAGCATTCTTGGCATTTCTGGGGAAGGTTTCAGCTGGGGCTGGGGAGGTGGGCAGAGCTTGGAGATGGGGCCAGGGTGTGGGTAGGAAAGGCCTGGTGGCAAACAGGTGTTGAGAACAGGTGGTTCTTTCAAACTAGCAGTGTTGGTCCGGGTGCTTGGGTTGCTGTGTGTGTGTATGTGTGTATGTTTGAGAGTGTGTGTGTGTGTGTGTGTGTGTGTGTGTGTGTGTGTGTGTGTGTACTGTGCATGTGGTTCTTTATCTGGAGAGTATGTGCATATGTAATGTGATGATTACATGGCCAAGGGTATTAACTTGACCTTGCCAGGACTTGGGAAACTGACTTTTGGTCCTTCTCCTTAGTCCTTAGTATACTCTGCTTGGTGCTGAGAGGTTGGGCCTGGACAGCTCTGGGGAGGAGAAGCACTGCCGCCCCTAACTCCTGCCCCTACCCCATTGTGCAGGCTGCTGGTAGGTGCTCCTCAGGCCCTGGCTCTGCCTGGGCAGCAGGCGAACCGCACTGGAGGCCTCTTCGCTTGTCCCCTGAGCCTGGAGGAGACTGACTGCTACAGAGTGGACATCGACCAGGGAGGTGTGAGCCCTGTGGGAGTGGAGTGGGGGAAAGCACATGAGGGGGGACTCGGGGACTCGGTCTCCTCTTCCCTTCCCTGATTCCCAGTGTCCTGCCTCCAGCTGATGTGCAGAAGGAGAGCAAGGAGAACCAGTGGTTGGGAGTTAGTGTTCGGAGCCAGGGGCCTGGGGGAAAGATTGTTGTGAGTACCACTTCTTGTGATTATATGCCAGGGTGGGGTGTGTATATGTGTGTGTGTATACACTGTGTGCACATGCACACATGTGCTTACAGAACAGAAGTTGTGCATATGGTATGATGGTCTGATTCCTAGCACATCAGGGAGATATAAAAAATGTAAGACATGGTACTCTTCTTATAAATTTAAACGTCTAACCATCCATCCATTCATCCATTTGTCAAAGTCTTACTAAGAACCTTTTAAACATCAGGCATTATGCTAGTTACTGAGAGAGGCTATGTAAAGACAGGGAAAAGTCTGCATGCTTCAAATAGCCTACTGCATATCATGGAGATTTTCATCCTCTCCTTTTCTGTGTCTTCTTTTCTGTATCATCATTAACATGTACAACATATAGTAATGCAAGTCACTATGGGTCAGACTGTGGTGAATGATATAGTCCCCAGTCTATCAAAGCCTGAAGGAAGAGTGGAGAGAAGGGACTCCTGCAGGTGGAGTGATTTGAGTTAGACTTTCAAGAATAAGTGATACTTGGAGAGTGGAGAGGAGAGTTATCAAAGTGCTTTGCAGGTGAGATGATGTCACTTACAAAGGGCCAGAGATGGGATCAATCTTGAAATGTTGGGCATAGTCACCTATGGCGTGATCAAGGAGGCACAAGTCCTGTGTACTGGCTTAGATGTGCTGGTGGGTGCTCAGGCAGAAGGTGGAACAAGGATTTCTTCCTGCTAGAGCAAGGGAACGGGAGCTGATGGGATAGTGGGTTATGAATATACCTGCCTAACACTGGGCTGGTGGTGGTGCTTAAGTGATGCCAGCATAGGGGCGTGTGTATGCATGCATGTGTGCACATGAACCAGCTCTGCCAACATCTGCATGTGCTTAGCGTGGCTCAAGCAGGTCCCTGGCCCACCCAGTGAAATAGCCCCTCATCCCATCATCCTGCAGACCTGTGCACACCGGTATGAGGCGAGGCAACGAGTGGACCAGATCCTGGAGACGAGGGACGTGATTGGTCGCTGCTTTGTGCTAAGCCAGGACCTGACCATCCATGATGAGTTGGATGGTGGGGAGTGGAAGTTTTGTGAGGGGCGCCCCCAGGGCCACGAACAGTTTGGGTTCTGCCAGCAGGGTGCAGCTGCTGCCTTCTCCCCCGACAGCCACTACCTCCTCTTTGGGGCCCCGGGAACCTATAACTGGAAGGGTGAGTCACTGCTTTCGCAGAGGGGAAAAGGGGACCAAATTGTCTTCTTACCTCTGAGAGGGAATTTCAGGCAGCACGTGGCCAAGCATGCCCACATATTCACTGCCATATAGCCCTGTGGCACTGCAACACCTTCCACCCATGTCATGCCAGCATACACATGAATGGAGGTATCTCCTCTCCTTCACATGGCTGTGTTCCTCAACACCCTGGCATGAGCCCCCACACGCACGGCTGGTCCTCCCTATCAACACACCAGCCCACACCTCATCACTCCCATTCCCGTCTCTGCACTCTGCTGCTGGCTGAGCTGACACCCGGTGAGTGCGTGCCAAGTCTGCGGGACCCCAGAAGCTTGGGCTGGGGAGGGGGTGGAAAAGAGAGGAGGGGCGTTCCTGTGTGCCTGTCTAACTAGCATTCAGCCTGAGGGGTGCTCCTCAATCCCTGTACTGGGCACTAACAGGTCTGTTCTTGCAGGCACTGCCAGGGTGGAGCTCTGTGCACAGGGCTCAGCGGACCTGGCCCACCTCGACGACGGGCCCTACGAGGCGGGGGGTGAGAAGGAGCAGGACCCCCGCCTCATCCCTGTCCCTGCCAACAGCTACTTTGGTAGGGATCTCTCCTGGCCCAGAGCCACTCTAACCCTATGCTCCTCTCTCTTGTCCTCCCTCTCCACGCTCCCACCCTTCTGTCTCCGTCTCTGTCTTTCACCCTGTCTCTCTGTCTTTCTGTTTCTGATTCTTATCTCTCTGGACTCTTTGCCTCTCTTGTATTCTTTCTCCACCTCTTTCCTCTTCTTCTTGCCTTTGTGTCCGGCCCTGTCTCCCCACTCTGTGGCCCATCCTCTGGATGTCCCTTCCCTGGTGTCTCCCCCCATCCCACCCCCCGCAGGGTTGCTCTTTGTGACCAACATTGATAGCTCAGACCCTGACCAGCTGGTGTATAAAACTTTGGACCCTGCTGACCGGCTCCCAGGACCAGCCGGAGACTTGGCCCTGAATAGCTACTTAGGTTTGTAAGCGCCCGCCCACGTCCTCCTGGGCCCTGGGGGCTTGGCCTGGCTTTCCTCCTCTCCTGCCCTGCACCTCCCAATACACACCCAGGGAAACACATGTTGGGCCCAAATATCAGAGACAAGCTAGGCCCAGTGACCAAGCCCAAGAAGAAGAGGCTCCAAGGGGGAGAGCCTAAGGGGCTGTGAACAGGGGTCACGCTGGAAGAAGAACCAGGGGGGTGGAGACTCTGCTGGGAAGGAAGGCGGATAGACATCTAGGGGTACTTTCGCTCAGGGATGGATGGTAGGCACATGCTGGAGAAAGGTCTAGCCATGTTGGTAAGTTCCTCTAATTGTCTTATGTGCATCCCACTGCAGAGAAGGAGGAGATGAGGCCTGGGAGATGTTTGGATGAATCAAGTTCTTCCCTACCCTCTTTCTCTGCCCCCATCCATGCGAAGACTTCCTCTCCCTGCCAGGGTGGTGGGAGTGGGGTTCACTGGATAGGATTGGGGCCTCCTGGGTGTGCAGAGGAGAGAACAATTCCCTGGGAATCCTGGGAATGGGGCCTTGCCCCAGATTCTGCCAGTGTGCTGCTCGCAGTGTCTGGCCTTTTCAGCCATTGCCCTTCTCTTTCTTCCCCCATCCCTGAGGCTGACCTCATTGCACTCTTGTGCCAAACTCTAGTCTCTGGGTGTGTGTGTGGGGCAGGGGCTGCCAGGCATCTGGAGGGGGAGGAGGAGAGGTCTAGCTGTGACGGTGATTACATGGAGGGCGCGTCCACCTTTTGGCTCTGGACCTGTGAGGAGAGGGCGGTAGGGGCTGTAACACACCCTGGCTCCTGAGTCTTGTGGGGAGTGCTCACTGGTAGGTCACTCCCACCCAGGTTTCTCCATTGACTCTGGGAAGGGCCTGGTGCGTGCAGAGGAGCTGAGCTTTGTGGCTGGGGCCCCCCGTGCCAACCACAAGGGTGCTGTGGTTATTCTGCGCAAAGATAGTGCCAGTCGCTTGGTGCCGGAAGTTATGCTGTCTGGGGAGCGCCTGACCTCTGGCTTTGGCTACTCACTGGCTGTGGCTGATCTCAACAATGATGGGTGAGTGGGCAGCAGGGAATGGAGCCAGGGGGATCCGGTCCAGGAGGGCAGAGGGTCCTGTGGCATTTCCTTCTAACTCCCCTGGTCAGGGAGGATGCCACACTGACTGTCTTTCTTTCTCCATAGCTGGGCAGACCTGGTAGTAGGTGCCCCCTACTTCTTTGAGCGCCAAGAAGAGCTGGGGGGTGCTGTGTATGTGTACATGAACCAAGGGGGTCACTGGGCTGGGGTCTCCCCTCTCCGGCTCTGTGGCTCCCCTGAATCCATGTTTGGGATCAGCCTGGCTGTCCTGGGGGACCTCAACCAAGATGGCTTCCCAGGTGTGATTGGGAACTAGAAAGGCACAAGGGAGGGAGGGAGGGGCCAGGGGCAGGGACGGGAAGTGCCTCAGAGGTCAAAGGGAGATCCTTTGAGGGCACAGGGAGAGATGCATCCTGGGCTCACATCTGAACTTTACCATGTACCAGCTTTGTGACCTTGGGCAAGTTTCCTAATGTTTCTGAGCTAGTAATATCTGCAGAAAATAGCTGAGAGGATTAAAAGTGATATGTGTAAGGTGCCTGGGACTTAGTAGCCTCTCAATAAAATAGAAAACATATGATATGGGACTGACAGAGGGAAAGTGGGGCCTGGACCTTGTCACCCCCTTGTCACCCCTCACTGCTCCCCCATCCCCTGTCCCCAGTCTGACTGGCTTTTCCCATGCCTGCAGATATCGCTGTGGGCGCTCCCTTTGATGGGGATGGGAAAGTCTTTATCTACCACGGGAGCAGTCTAGGGGTTGTTGTCAAACCTTCCCAGGTGAGGGGCGTTGGGATGAGGGAGTGGGTGTGGGTGGAAAAAGGGGGAATAGGAGCAGAGGGCAGGGGAGGAGGCAGAGGCCCAGCAGCGGTGGGGAGGGGAGCTAACAGTCAGGTCTCGCAGGTGCTGGAGGGTGAGGCTGTGGGCATAAAGAGCTTCGGCTACTCTCTGTCTGGCGGCCTAGACGTGGATGGGAATCATTACCCCGACCTGCTGGTGGGCTCGCTGGCCGACACTGCTGTGCTTTTCAGGTGAGCCCCTGCCTCAGCTCTGCCTTCTCCCTCCCTGATGCCATATGGCCCACTTCAGAACCAAATCTCATGCCGAAGAGCCTGCCCACCTCCCCAGTTTCCCAGCCATGCGTTCTCATGTTTCTTGTGCCCTCAACTCCCCATTCCCCAGGGCCAGACCTGTCCTCCATGTCTCGCATGAGATCTTTATTGCTCCACGAAACATCGACCTAGAACAGCCCAACTGTGCTGGTGGCCACTCAGTCTGGTGAGGTGGGATCCAAAGGGAAGGAGGCTGGGTGGGAGCCTCCAAGGTCTCTAGGCCCCTCGCCCTTCTCCGTTTCTCTGCCTAGTTTGGGGCTAGGGGCTGGGGCAGGAGTAGGCAGGGTGAGGGTGCAGACTTGGCCAGTCAACCTTGCTTGCCTCAGAAGCTAACCTTTGCCCCCACAGTGTGGACCTAAGGGTCTGTTTCAGCTACATTGCAGTCCCCAGCAACTACAACCCTATCGTGGGTGAGTGAGGTTCTCCTTCCCACCTCCCACCTTGGGTTTCAAGGTGGGGTTCACTCCGAGATGGAGAGAAAAGCCTCTGGGAATGAATGGGGTCAGATTAGAGCAGCTCCCCAGCTCACTGGGTCCTCTCTTCTCTCTATGGGCCACAGCCCTGGATTATGTGTTAGATGGGGACACAGACCGCAGGCTCCGGGGCCAGGTCCCCCGTGTGACCTTCCTGAGCCGTGGCCTGGATGACCCCAAGCACCAGGCTTCAGGCACCGTGTGGCTAAAGCACCAACATGACCGAGTCTGCGGAGATACCATGTTCCAGTTGCAGGTGGACACTGACTCCTTGGCCTCTGAGGGTCGTTGTCATTGCATGATCTCTTTTCCTTGATTCCTTTTAGCTTCTTCCCTAACACATTCACACATCATTCTAAAATCTTGACTTTTGGGAAGCCTTCTTTATGGGCTAACCTCCTCTTCACCTGTTGCCTTTTTGTATTTTCTGCCAAGCTCTTTACTCCTTAGAGATGGAGATGGCAGAGTCCATTGTTACATCTGGTCCTGAAAGACCTAAATCCTGGGTCTCCTCTCTTCTCCACCCCAGTTGTTCTCCCTTCTCCTAACTCAGTTCTCCACCTCTCTCCTTCATCTCCCTAAGCCTCTTTCCAAGTTTCAGAATCTGTACTGGGTTGGGCTGAGGCTTTGGGCAGGGCTGAGGCCTGGGGATTGTTCTTGTATCCATGTCCATCTTTTCCCTTTCCAGGAGAACGTCAAAGACAAGCTTCGGACCATTGTGGTGACTCTGTCCTATAGCCTCCAGACCCCTCGGCTCCGACGACAGGCTCCTGGCCAGGATCTGCCGCTAGTGGCCCCCATTCTCAATGCCCACCAGCCCAGCACCCAGCGGGCAGAGGTGAGCATGTATACTGGTTTAGCCCAGAAGGAAGAGCTGGGGGGGGCAATGATCATGGCCCCTCCCCAGTGACACTCATTCATAGCTTGTGAAGTTCTTTCACATGTTAGTTCCTGATATCTCTAAGTGCTGTAGGAGGTATACCCCCAAATGGAAAATGGTCCAAAGGGTCATATTCTCTTAGTCAGAAGGGACAGTGTTCTTTGATTCCACGTAGTCATTCGGGGGCCCAGACTGATGGGGGTCTGCCATCTTAAAATGTGGCCCCCAAGGTCCTTGGATCATCTTTATACTGGTCAGTGGAAAGCAGGGAGCATGAAGCTCCTGGTATGGTTCTCATGGCCAGTTCTGAAGTGGCACTCTTTACTTTCTTTTCACTTTTTAAATCTGGAACTCAGTTACATGCAAGGAAAGCTGGGAAAAGCTAGTCTCACTGTGGACTAGCCTGCTAGTCTCTACCATGGCATCATAATACTTCCATCATTTTACTGATGAGGACACAGCTCAGAGTGGTTAAGTGACAAGCTCGATGTTACACAGCCAGTAAGCAGCAGATCCGAGAGCTGAACCCAGGTCGTGTAATCCTGTGATACTCTACCTCACCATGTGCCTTGGTGACATATTTGCCCCTTGCCCCGCCCCCTAGGAATGACCCTCTCCTCAAATCTCTCCCTAGATCCACTTCCTGAAACAAGGCTGTGGTGAAGATAAGATCTGCCAGAGCAATCTACAGCTGGTCCATGCCCGCTTCTGTGCCCGGGTCAGCGATACAGAATTCCAGCCTCTGCCTATGTGAGGGGGAGCAAGGGAGCAGGTGGGGTGGGCAGGCAAGAGTTCAAAGAATGGAAGGAAGCCCCTTCAGTAGGTCTAGGCAGAGGGAGGGGCTGAGCATGCAGAGGGAGGATGGAAGGCTGGGGACAACCTGCTGATAACTCAGAAGACTGCAGGATGAGGGTCAACGACATGCCACAGGAGCTCCTCTGCTGAGGAGTAACAATCCTTCCCAATGCAGTTTCCATACATCTCACTGTTTAGTCTTCATAACCCTGTGAGATAGGAATTATTATTAGTCTCACTTCATGGATGGAGAATGGAGGTTTAGAGAGGTTAAGTTACTTGCCCAAGGCGACTCAGGTGTGCTACTGGGTCCAGAATGGAGGACACTTGACTCCCAGTCTAGATATCTTGAGAGCATCAGAAGACCTGAGGCTTGGACTGGTGGGTGCAGAGGCTCAGGGAGTGAAGGCCCGCCGCAGGAGTGAGAGAGGCAGGGGTATTCAAATTTCAGAGTAAGTGGGATCTGACCCTCCAGGGATGTGGATGGGACAACAGCCCTGTTTGCACTGAGTGGGCAGCCTGTCATTGGCCTGGAGTTGAAGGTTACCAACCTGCCCTCGGACCCAGCCCAGCCCCAGGCTGATGGGGATGATGCCCATGAAGCCCAGCTCCTGGTCAGCCTCCCTGCCTCTCTGCACTACTCAGGAGTGCGGGCCCTGGATCCTGTGGTGAGGACCTTGGTGGGGCTGGTGGGGTCTTGCGGGGCTTCAGTAACCCAAAGTGACTTCTCCTTCTTTCCCTACTCCAGGAGAAGCCACTGTGCCTGTCCAATGAGAATGCCTCCCATGTTGAGTGTGAGCTGGGGAACCCCATGAAGAGAGACACCCAGGTTGGCACTCTGCTCTTATCCCTATCTGAGTGACCTCTAACCCCTGACCTCTCCTCAAGACCCTGGCCTCTCCTGACCCAAATTCCACTCTACCCTTGTCCTAGATCACCTTCTATCTCATCCTCAGCACCTCAGGGATCACCATTGAGACCACGGAGCTGGAGGTGGAGCTGCTATTGGCCACGTAAGCCTGGCAGGGCTGGGGTGGATGAGGTTGGGGGCAGTAGAATTAATGTCCAGCTGTAAGTCGCTCCCCTCACCCCTTGAGGTGGGGTCTGTGCCTGCTGCCCACGCCTGTCCCTGCCCACATGCCAGGATCAGTGAGCAGGAGCTGCATCCCGTCTCTGCCCGGGCCCGTGTCTTCATTGAGCTGCCACTATCCATCACAGGGTAAGCCCTGCCCCAGTGAGCACCTGCACTGGTGGGGCAGGTATTGCCACTCCCAAGCCCAGGCCTGGGCTCTTCCTCCTCACCCTCCATCAGGCCTCAGGCCTCCCCAGTTCTTGTTTTGGCCCCTCTTCTCCAGGGTGGCCATTCCCCAGCAACTCTTCTTCTCTGGCGTGGTACGGGGTGAGAGCGCCATGCGGTCTGAGCGGGATGTGGGCAGCAAGGTCAAGTATGAGGTCACGGTAAGTGTTCCTGGTATGTAGTCCCTCATGGTCCTCCTCCATTCTTGGCACAGAGTAGAGACTGAGACATGTCTCAAGGGTTGGGGCTCTTCTACTGTATGGCAGCTTGGTGGTCCAGCAAGTTCGAGGCCTCCCCTTGCTTCTGGACCTCGGCTGTGGGCAGATGTTTGTGTAGAGGCCTCAGCTAACTATTTCCTGATCATCCCTGACTGGACATCTCAACTGCTGCTCTGGGGAGGCCATGAGAGCTCAGGGAAGCTTCTTTGTCAGAGGCCTCAGCCTGGGGGCGGGTGGGGACATGAGAGGAGAGCCGATGTTTCTTCCCAAAACTCTGCCCTGGCTGGCCGGGGCCTCCTCACACCTCCCAGTGACATCTCCGGGTTTTCCTAGCTTTAAGGTGGGTGGAGAATGGTGTAGGGTTGGGTTTGGGATCCTGAGTCTTTGTCGAAACCGTGCTTCCAAAGGCCCTCCCCTCAGCTCTTGTCCCCTCTATCTCTGCTTAGAAACTGAGCTCTCTCTGTTCACACTCCCTGTGCCCACAGGTCTCTAACCAGGGCCAGTCGCTCAACACCCTGGGCTCTGCATTCCTCAACATCATGTGGCCCCACGAGATTGCCAACGGAAAGTGGCTGCTGTACCCCATGCGGGTGGAGCTGGAGGGCGGGCAAGGTCCTGGGCCGAAGGGGCTCTGTTCTCCCAGGCCCAACATCCTCCTCCTGGTGAGGCTTAGGCAGGGTGGGTGGGGGCCACTGAAGCAGGGTGGGAGGGTTAGACTCTGGGAAGGGTGTCATGGGGCTGGGGTATATGGGTGGGTAGAGGGCCAGGACAAAGGCAGTGGGAAGGAGATGCCATCTCAGGGCTGTTGCATTTGGAGGGACACTCACTGGGTCCTCCATCCTACATCTAGGATGTAGACAACAGGGACAGGAAGCGGCGGGAGCTGGAGCAGCCAGAGCAGCAGGAGCCTCGTGAGCAGCTAGAGCCTAGCACGTCCTGGTGGCCAGTGTCCTCTGCTGAGAAGAAGAAAAACATCACCCTGGTGAGGGCAGGACAAATGTGGTACAGCCAGAATGGGGTATATGTGGTGGTGTGACAGAGGATGCGGGGGCAGGAAGCTTCAGGGTGGTGGGTGTCCAGGGAGGCTGGCCTGCCGAGAGGTGTGGTGGTAGTCAAATACCTGTTGCAAGTTGATGAGACAGTTCACATCACACCTGTGAAGCTGATGCTGACACCACAGGTCCCATCATGCCTGCCGAGTGCTTACTCCAGAGCAGGGCACTTGACCTACAGCCAGTGAGTTAGCTGTGCATTCAATCTTCCTCACATTCATATGAAAGATGACGTTTTATAGGGGTGGGGTGGTTTTAGCCATCTTTGAGATGTTTGTTATTCTTTTTAACACTTTTAGGACAAAAAAGTCACTTTGTGTAAGGAAACCTGCTTGAGTTTTACAATGTCGAAAACATTTTAAGTTTTTAAAAGTTCTAATAATTAAAATTATAGTGTATTATGTGTGATTCATTAAGCCTACCCCTTTTGAGCAGTTTTACCTCCCTTTTTTCTGCTACTTTCACATAGTTTTGTTCTTTACGTGGATTTATGGAGCAAATTGACACATACTCTGTGCTCTTCCCTTGAGAATGACACTGGCAATGAGAGTGTGGAGGGACAGAGATTGGGGGAGAGTATTTGGCTGGTTGCCAGGAGGTGAAACCCAGGTATGGATATAACTGAATAACAGAGGCAAAGAGTCAAAGAGACTGTTTGCAGGGGATTGTAAGCAGTTGGGTCAGCTCTGGTGTCATCTGCCTGGGAGGGAGCTCCACTGTCATACCCCTTCCCTCCTGGGGGCAATCGGTTTCTCTGCTCCCCTGAGAACAGGCAAACTAAGGTGCCTGGGGGTAGTCGGTATGAACTTGCATAATCAGTTTCCCTATTGTACCGATAGTCTTGCCTTCTTCATGTGATTGATTTCCCCTGAAAGGCAAGCCTTCTTACTAAAAACTTTGCAATTGATTCTTTTGCTTAAAATTAAGGCAGAAGACCTTGCTTTTAGACAAATTGACCAAGAGTTCTTGATTTGCTCAAAAGTGGCAAAATAGAAGATGACTCACAGATTCAATCACTCTCAAAGCTGTTCTTCTGTATATGAAGTGTGATCAATATGACACAGTTTTTAGGCAGATGGGCTGTTAGATGAGATTGGGCCAAATGAGTTTAGGTCAGGCCTGGAAGGAACAGAGCCCTAGTCCCCTGTCCTTTCATCAGCTCCCTGGGCAGACTCATCCTCCTTTAATGAGTTTGGGCTTAGTGTAGGAGTGTGGCTTTGTCAAATATGGCCTGGGTCCAAATATCTGCTACTTCACTTACAAGATTTGCTAGCTGTGTGACCTGAGGCAGATCACCTGGCCTCTTTAAACTTTAATTTCCTAGTCTGAAGAACGAGGATGGTAATAATATGTACCTTGCAGGACAATTATGAAGCTAAATGAGATAAGTGTTTGCAGGTAGTAGGTGCTCAATAAATGGGACCAACATTGGGTAACATCAGCATCAACTGGGGAAGCTACTCTGCTGCTTTCTAGTAAGAGACCTTCTCCTTGCTCCTCATGCATTTCAAAACCAAATAGCTCAGATTTAGAGTAGGCCACTATTTTGGACCACGGGGTCAGTTCGGGAAGACTTCCTGGAGGAGGGGAGTTTGAGGCCAGTTAAGGAAAATGGGAAAAATATGAGTGAGAAAGGGGGAAAAGGAGGTCCAAGATGTAGGGGCTCATGGAGGTATGGATGAATTCTCCAGGCAGTCTCTGTGTCTGTGTGTCCATGTTTGTAAGAGTGCTGGGCCCCAGGCAGGCTTTGCAGCTCAGAGCTCTGCCTGTCCTTGTCCCCAGGACTGTGCCCGGAACACAGCCAACTGCATGGTATTCAGCTGCCCACTCTACAGCTTTGACCGTGCGGCTGTGCTGCATGTCTGGGGTCGCCTCTGGAACAGCACCTTCCTGGAGGTGAGAGCACTGCTGGGGTGATGGGCTGGGTGTCCTCCTCTTCAGTAGCCCCTCTGGGACTCGCTTCTCCTTCAACCTCTTCCCTGTCCAAATGCAGCACATGTTTAACCCAAGATGGGCAGAAACACCCTCTGTGTTGGGCACCATTCCATTTATAATTTCAAGAGCTGGTGGGAAGTGAGGGAACAGGGAGCACTTAGGAGGAGGGTTTCCTCCCTTGCTCCTTTAGGAGTACTCAAATGTGAAGTCCCTGGAAGTGATTGTCCGTGCCAACATCACTGTGAAGTCTTCAATCAAGAACTTGGTGCTCAGAGATGCCTCAACAGTGGTGAGCTGCAGAGCTGGGAGTTGGAGGTGGGGGAACTCTTCTCTTTTATTGCCCCACCTCTGTTCCATTAACCTTTTGCTTCCCCAGATTCCAGTGATGGTATACTTGGACCCGGTGGCTGTGGTGGCAGAGGGAGTCCCCTGGTGGGTCATCCTCCTGTCTGTACTGGCTGGGCTGCTGGTGTTGTCACTGCTGGTGCTTCTCATGTGGAAGGTGAGGCTTGGTGAGGGTGGGGCTGGTGGGGCGGGGCTTCCGTGTTACGCAGGTGGCATTTCTTGCTGTGGTTTTCATCCACCCACTCTCTCGTTTACTTAGCAAATCTTCATTGAGCACTTATCCTATATGTGTCAGGGACCCTATCAAGTCCTGGATGCTTCAGAGAGAAGTCAGATGTAGATTTTTTAAAAAATTTATTTTTTAATTACAGTCGACACACAATATTATTTTAGTGAGTAATTTTTATAACTGGCAATTCGTACTTCTTAATCCTTTTCACTTTTCCATCCATCCTCCCAAACCATCTCCCAATTGGTGACCGCCAATTTGTTCTCTGTATCTTTGAGTTTGTTTCTGTTTTGTGTGTTCATTTATTTTGGTGTTTAGATTCCACATATAAGTGAAAGTCAGATGCAGATCTTGTCCTTAGAGATTTGAGAGTCTAGTGGGGGCAGGGAAGCTTGTAATCAAGGACAAGGCAGAAGACACTAAGTGAAGAGAGTACAGTGGGAGTTTAGACGAGGGAAAGCTTCTGAGTAGGCAGCCCTGGAGCTGGGCCTTAGAAGCTGTGGTAGTCGGATCTGGATGTGGGAGATGAAGTGCGTCGGGTCTGGGCCTTCAAGAAGGACAATGGGAGGTCGAGTCATGGAGGTAGGGAGGTGCAGTCTGATATAACTAGAGCATGGCAGGTAAGTCTCGGAAGGAAGCTGTGGCCACGAAGGCCAACGGGATGGAGAATTGCTTCCAGAAAACTGCCTCCAGGAGTGAACGCAGAGCCTCTACATACCAAGGTCTCTGTGGAACCATTCTTGAACACGTAGGGTGTAGGCAGAATCACATTCACATCTGGGGCTCCACATGAAGGCACACATATGCACATGTCAGTACAGAGGATCACTTCCGTCACCAGCAGTCATACCCTGAACTGCATTCTATGTATGGGCCATGGGGAACCACGCGTGTCCTTGCGGCAGTATGGAGAACTCCCTCCCAGCCCACGCACCCCTGACCAATCACAGACCAAACACACCATTTGACAAATGTGAGTCGTCAGTGGACCAGGCCCCCGGAGTAGTATACAAACTGTCAGGAAATTGGTCATTGTTGGGGGAGACCGATGCCTTCCTGAAACTGGTTCTAGGATCCCTGCTCCCTGCACCCAAGAGAGGGGGATAGAGCAAAACTAAGTTGCCATCCTTCCCCAGTCTTCCCATCTCCCCCTCATTTGCTCTCCTCCTCCCTTGACATCCCAGTGTGGCTTCTTCCGTCGGAGCAGCCAGAACTCACCTTTCCCTACCAACTATCACCAGGCCCGTCTGGCCGTGCAGCCCTCAGCTGTGGAAGCTGGGGGTCCAGGGACCGTGGGGTAATTGTTGTGTGTATGCATGTATGTGTGCGTGTGTGTATGTTTGTGTGCAAATATGTGTGTGTGTGTGAGTATGTATGTGTATGAATGTCAGTAGAGCATCCAGCATTCAGGAGACCAGGAATGTTCAGGGTGAAGAAATGAGATTGCATGAGGGTGGGGTGAGCCCTAGGAACTGGGGTGGGAGGTAATAATAAGGCGGAGTTGATGAGGGTGAATGGACACAGCCTGGGGCATGCTCAAAGGGTTGGCTGGGCTCCTGGAGTGTGCGCATGTAGACTGCAGGGAGGTGCCATGCATGTTGTTTCTTGGGCATGAGTGTGCAAGTAGGTGCTGTGCAGTCTGAGCATGTAGGAGTCTCGGGAAGTACTGATGTGAGTGTGCAAGGGGCACATTTCCATGTTGGTATGTAAGGACCAGCATGTTCATGGTTTAGGAAGGGGCTAGGCCACCATATTCATGGATGAAGGGCACTGCCCTAAGGTGGATGCTGCCCTGTGTTCAAGCACACAGGGTGTGTGTGTGTGAGGCTTGAGATGTATCATTCTGGGGTATGCAGGTATCTAGGAAGAGATGTTTTTCCTAAGATTTTGTTTATGTTCTGGGGTTGCTATTGGGTCTCTTAAAAAGCTTAGGCGGGTGGAAACCTTTGGGGTCAGCAGTCCTGATGTTCCACCTGCAACCCCCTCTTGCAGTTGTCAAGGAAGATGTCCTTGGTCCTACATCTTGAGCCCCTTCCTGATCTTTCTCTTGCTGTGAATGAGACCCTGAGACCTAGCATTGATGGTGGCACCTGTGGGGGCTTCTTACTGCACTAGATACTCTCCAGCCCATCTCCTTTCTGCTGCAATTGTTTTTTTTCTGTGTCAGGGGTGGTGGAGGCCAGGAGCTGAGCTGTGGTGGACATTTGCTCCAGGGACCTCGGCCCTGCAGGCTCCTCATGTCTGTCCCGTTGTTGTTACAGATGGGATTCTTCAAGCGGGCGCGGTACCCCGAGGCCACCGTGCCCCAGTACCATGCGGTGAAGATCCCGCGGGAAGACCGACAGCAGTTCAAAGAGGAGAAGACGGGTACCATCCTGAGGAGCAACTGGGGCAGCCCCCGACGGGAGGGCCCTGATGCGCACCCCATTCTGGCTGCTGATGGGCACCCTGAGCTGGGCTCTGACGGGCACTCTGGGCCGGGCACCGCCTAGCTTCCTCTGTCCCAGCCTGGCCCATGGGTCCCCTCTACCAATTCCCCAGAGATGGCTCCTTGGGTTGAAGAGGGTAGAGTGTGTTGCTGGTGTCCCATCAGGATTGGGCAGGATCTGTTTCCTCAGGGGCATAGACCTCTCTCCCGGGAGGAGCACCCCCAAACTCCCCCTTAGAATGCTGTGAGACGAGAGGGGTAAATTGAGGATGGGGTCATGGGGTTGGGCAAGAAAGGCAGCAATGTCCTGACACAAAGGTTGGGAGAAAGGACCCTAATCCCTCCCTCTCCCATTCACCCAGTGTAACAGGACCCCAAAAACCTGTCTCCCCGAAAGTGCCTTAGCCAGACAGTTGGGGAAGGGGTCGCATTGCTGACTCAGGGGCTCTTCCCTCCCTAGTTTCTCCTTTCCTATGACCTTAGTTTGCTGCATCAACCTAGTGGATTTTGTCTATTTATTAAAAAAAACATCTGAAGACAAACCTCTGGCCTCTTTGCTGAGTCCTGCTGCCTCATGCCCGAGGTCTCCAGAAGAGGCCCGATTCTCTCTGCACCCCCACAGCGCAGGACAAACGTGGTAGTGGGAGGGAGGGTTGGGGGCTTGGCAGCGATGCATGTATCCTGACTTTTGTGACCAGATCCTGGAGGCACATGGTTATGCTCTCAGAAAGGGGGGAGGGCACTTTACCATGGGAGGGAACAAGGGGAATGGGGTGGGGGCGGGTGGGCAAAGATTGGGAGACCCAGTCCAGGAATTTGCAGTTAAGAGCAAGACGGCATAATTGTTTCCTTCCCGTGGCCAGGAGAAGAATGGAGCTTTTCCACTGTAGAAGGAAGGATCGAGGTTAGCGGTTCCCCTGGCAGACGTGGGAGAAGGAGGAACAGGAGCTGTGGCGGGAGTGGGGGGTGATGTCTTCTCTCTGTATAGATCCTTCTCAGTAGATGATAGACTTGGCTGGTGGGTGGGACTGTTCTGACTGGACTTAGAGAAGGGTTATTTCACAGCCTTTCCCATGATGTGGGGTCCAAGAGGTAACCATTTGAAGGCAGGGGGTTGTCGCTCCATTTGGAGTTGAGAGAACTGGGCGTTCTCAAGATCTTTCCAGGTCTCTCTGGTGAGACAGCAGCTGTCTCCATGAGTTTTCAGGTGGGCTGTAAAACCTGCTGCCACAGGAAGGCCCAGCTTCCACGTGGCTCAGCCACGTGCTCCCAGAAAAAGAACATGCCTCCCTGCCAGAGAGGAGAGAGTTAGTGTCTCTTATCTGCTCCTTTCACAACCTTCCTCCCACCACACCTTCGCTCACTGATCCAGCCTAGCCAGACCTCACAGTGAAGTAAGAGTCGCTGGCCTGAGGGTTTGTGGAGCAAACAGTGGCTGCTTCTGATCCCCTGGCTCCTACCTTCCCACTCAAAGTGTGTGTGTGAAGAACCTCCCATGACTGAGTGGGGATGGCTGGTGAGAGGTCTTTAAAGGGTAGCCAGAAGCACAACATAGCCGAGGGCAGACAGATGGGGAGATGGAGAAACAGGAGCAGAGACTGCATTGTAGGCAGAGACACGTACCCTGAGCTCTGTTCTGAGACTTCTGCATCCAACTACTTCCTGGACATCTCGACCAACATCCCAGGGAAGGCTCGCACCTGACCTGACTAAAGCTGGAGCTCCTCTAGCCCCGGTTTCCTCACTGTTATCTCCCTAGGCGATCTCATGTACCCTTATATCTCTAGGCTTCATCTTTTTCTGACTTCCAGATCTAGACTCCCGGTGGCCTCTGTGGCTTCTCTGCCTGGCTGTCTCAGTGGCACCTCAGACCTAACAAGCCCCAAATAGTTTTCTGCCATCTCAACAAATGGCTCTTTCTTCTACTCTCTCTCACTCCCTGTACCAGTTGCTCATGCCAGAAACCTGGAAACCATCCTAAACTCCTTTCTCTCCACACCCAGTTCAAAATCTTATGGATTCTACTTCCCCTAATATCCCTACCTGGAACTCTCCTCTGCTTTCTCCACTCTCTCCACACTGCCTAATACCTCAGATTTCAATTTAAACATCTCTTCCTTGGGTGTCCTCCTCCCACTCCCCGTCACTAGGTGGCTCTCCTGTGTGCCTCCACAGTACCCTATTCCGTTCCATCGAGGCCCTGGTCATATTTCCTAGTCACCAGCAGATGGGAGTGGATGAGTGTCTAATGTGCTCAGACACCAGATTCTCCATCCTGGGTGTCCCGACGTGGGGTCGGCTGCTGCTGCATTTGCCTGCCCTACGCCCACATCGTTCCCATTCTGCTCACCAGCCTCAACACTTTCTGGACCTCCTGCAGGACCGTTGTTGGGCTCTGCACAGAGCACAACACCAGGGTGCTGACCACCACATCCATAGAGCCATCAGCCAGTTGTGTCATGTCCTCTCCAGGAGCCACCGCAAACCGTTCATATTGGAGGTGCCTGTTCTCAGCCATGTTCTTCATCAGGAACTTCTCAAAGTGGGGGTTTGGGTCCAGGCAGGTGATCCTGCAGTCAGCTGGGTAGAACTGAAAGTTGGCACCTGTGCCACAGCCCAGTTCCAGCAGCTCCACCTTCGTGGAGGCTCCCATCAGCCCCTCTATCTGGCCAAAGAGTTCCCGTTTCTTGCTCTCCACCTTGCGGTTGCTCTTGGGAGTCAGCACGGCTATAAGGTAGGAAAAGCAGCTTTTGCACAGGGGCTGCCAGCAGCCCAGCAGAGCCATCAGGTGCAGGGGCAGGGTTAGGAGCAGCACCAGCAGCTGCAGAAGTCGGACCAGGGTGTCCATGGCAGACCAGCTCGGAGGGGTGCTTCCGTTGGGGCACCGCCCTTTCTCTCTGCCCAGCTGCTGAAGTCACTGGTCTCCCCTCTCCCCTGTGAAAGGACTTTGTTCTCTGTCTCCTGCTTGGTGATTTCCTCTTCACCAGGGTAGAGTGGGGTTAGGGAATCCCTGCAGAGGGCACAGGTCCCACAGCCCCACAGGCTCTTTTATGTGGGACGAAGGAACAGGTGAAAGAACAGGTGGTGCTGCTGAGTCCTGAATTCTGGGATGTTCTGCTCAGTTGAAGAGGGCAGGCTATGCTATCACCTCAGAGAGGAGAAGGATGGGGGAAGGAGGAGGGAGGATTTGTCTCAGATTACAGCGTCATGTATTAAATACTGGAGCAGAGCTGACTCATGGGGCACATCTTGGCCCCATTCTGTCTTCGGGTTGTGTAAGCTGCAAATTCTGGTTGGATTCCCTGACACAAGCCCAGAGCTTTGCCCCAGATAGAAGCCGAACAGAGTATTTGAGGTAAGGTTGAGCAGTCAGAAGGATTGGTCAGAAGCTGGCCAAAAGAAAGGCGTTTTCTCAACAGACTGATGTTTATTATCACCTCAAGGCTTCAAGGCCCCAGAAATAGAAGAAAAGAAAGGAGAAAAAAGGCAGAGTGGAGAAGAGTCAGGAGACCTGGGTCTTAGAGTTAGTTCTGTCATTAACTCACTGTGCTTCTTTGGGCCAGTCTTTTTACCTTCCGGACTCCAATTTCTCATCTGTGAAATGGAGAGATGAGGATACACTGGATGGGCCTTACACAGTTTCTAAGGTTTCCTCTTGCTCCCACATTTGTGTGATCTAAGGGGAATGGGCTAAGACAGGAAGCAGGTGACTTTAGGTGTCCTCACAGACCAGGACAGTACCCCCGGGCTTCAGGGCCAGGCCAGGGACTGCCATCGAGGCAGGAAAGTCTCAGAGATCAGACTTTGGGTTCACAGGCATTTTAGCAGAAAGTCCTCAGGTGATTAAGTAGTGGCTTCTCTTTTGGCAGAAGCCTCCCTCAGAGTGTTGGGGGAAGCACATCACAGACAGTCCTGAAGGCTGTACACCAACTGCACAGTGGCCAAAGGAAATTTTATTTATAGAAAAAAATATCAACAACTTGGCATTATGTAAGAGGGAAATTACAATAGCCTAAAATATCATGAGGAGCATTTCCCAGGGCCACCGATGACCTCTGGGGGAAGACCGAGTTTAAACAAAGTCCCTGGTTGGGAGGGGTGCTCTGTCAAAGTCCACTGCCTCCATCTTGCCAGTCAATCTCACTGGCAGTTCTGCCCGGCCAGTGGGGGCCTTAGAGGAAAGATCCGGGGACAACTCCTGAGTCGTGAAGGGATGAGCTATTTCAGGGGAGTATCTTCTCCTTCGCAGAGCTGCCAAGAACAGCCCCTGTGCCCAGCAGAGAGGTTTTGTGACCCCACAGTTGGACATGTTCTTCTCTGCTCTTTGCTTCTGCTGTGACTGTAAAGGTGGTAGCGATTCTCCTCAGAGTAGGGGTTGTAGCTTCTGTCCTCAGGAGATCACAGACGTAAACAGAGATTCAAAATTCCATGAGAAGTCTTTACCAGGGACCTGCCAAGATGAGCCACGTTTGTACCAACACTGTGAAGAAGACGGCCCAGGTCATCATCGAGAAGAGCTGCACGTGCATGAGCAACGACTGACACACCAAGTGTGAGTGCGAGGAGATGGCCATCATTCCCAGCAAGAAGCTCCACAACGAGATAGCGGGCTGTGTCATCTATCTGATGAAGCGGATTCAGAAAGGCCCTGTGAGAGATATCTCCTTCAAGCTGCAGGAAGAGGAAGGAGAAAGGTGAGATAATTACATTCCTGAGGTCTGAGCCCCGGATCTGGAGGTCACTGGAGTTGATCCTGACACTAAGAAAATGCTATAGTTGTTGGACTTTGGCAGTCCGTCCCACCTGCAGGTCACTCAGCCTACACTTGGGATGAATTTCAAAATACCATGCAGAGCAGTTTGAATCTTTCTGCCGTGCTTTAATATTTCCAATAAACCATGGATAACCCCCTGAAAACTGCACAAGAAAGCAACAGAGATCAAAGCCTGTTCAGAACACAGAGAGACTTTTTAGAGGAGTAGTAAAGAGAGATGAGAGTGGCCAGGACAACTCGGGGACAAAAGAGGAGCTTCAGAGTGGGAATAGGAAAGGAAGGATGTTCCTGGCAGGGGAAAAAGTGGGTGTGTATGGTACAGATGCCACCTGCCCCCATCTGGAAAGGATGAGCAGTTTAGTTTAGTGGAGATTGGGATGAGTTGGAGAAGTGGTGGGAAGTGAGATCAGAGAGCAGTCACTCCTTAGAGGTTTCCTTTCATTTTTAAAATAATCATTAAACAAATTTTTGGAAAAGGTAAAACATTCACATGGTACAAAGTTTAAAAGGTACAAGAGGGACAACAGGGAAAATTCTCATTTCCACTCCAGTCTCCCAACCACTCGGATCCCCTCTCTGGAGGCACTAAATATCACATCTCTGATTTCTTGTGAATCCTTCTGGTGGTGGAGATAATCTGTGAGTGAGCAGATAACACACACACACACACACACCACACATTTAGCTGTATATACATATATATGTATACACATTCCCTTTTCCTTACACAAATGGTAGTAGATTGTACACAGTCTTCTATACCTTGCTTTATCATATTCAGCAGATACTGCCAAAGATTTCCAAAGTGGCTACATCAATTTACACTTCCACCAGTAACGTTTGGTACTCTGTATCTTTTCATTCATTCGTTCGTTCATATTATTATTGACTAACAGATTTCTTATTTTATTCAATGGGTTCTAACTTAATACCCTATTTACTTTCAGTTTTATTAAGGTATAATTACATATAAGACTGGGTACATATTTGCGGTGTACAGTTAGATGAGTTTTGATATATGTATACACCTGTGAAACCATCACCATAGCCAAGATAATGAACATGTTTATCAGCCATGAAGATTTCTTTGTTCCTCTTTGTGATTCATTCTTCCTCGTTCTATCCCCATCCTCAGGTAACCACTGGTCTGCTCTGTCACTATAGGTTATTTGTATTTTCTATAATTTGATATACATGGAACCTTACAGTATGTACTCTTTTTTCCTGACTTACCTCAGTCAGTGTGATTATCTAGAGATTCATCCATGTTGTTGCATACATCAATAATTCCTTTTATTGCTGAATAGTATTCCATTATATGGATCTACCACAGATTATCCATTCAGCTGTTGTTTGACATTTGAGTTGTTTCTCGTTTTTGTCTGTCACAGATAAAGGTGTCATGATCAATTATATACATATCTTTGTGTGGATATAAGCTTTCATTTCCTGTAAGTAAATACGTGGGTGTAGAATGGCTATTTATTTATTTATTTAAAATGTGTAATGATTCTTTTATTTTGGGAGTGTCATTTAATTTTCTCTTCTTTTTTATTGTGTAAAATACACATAATATAAAACTTACCATCTTAACCATTTAAGTGTACAATTCAGTGGCATTAAATACATTCACATTGTTGTGCAACCATCACCACTGGTCATCCCATAACTTTTTCATCTCATGAAACTGAAACTCCATGTCCATTAAACAATAACTCCTCATTCTCCCCTGTCCCTGTGTAACCACCATTATACTTTCTGTCTTTATGATTTTGACTGCTCTAAGTACCTTATATAAAGGGGATCATATAGTATTTATCTTCTCTGACTGGCTTATTTCATATAGCATAATGTCCTCAAGGTTATTCATCTTATAGCATATTAAAGAATTTCAGCAGGCCAAATTTAGCCCAAGCCTCTACACCTCCAGGGCCACCTGTTAAGATTCAGCAAGCAATCCACAGATGCTGTGCTTATAGTTGTCTCAAAAGGCTACACCAGAAACTGAGGCCAGCTGCCTCCACCAGTGTGAGTCTCAGGAAGGAGCACCTGACTGGCTGAGGATATACCTGGATGTGGCTTGAGTGGGGCTGCGAGTTGGGGTAGGCAGAATTTCAGGGAATTCTCTGGGTGGAGCGACCTTTGTTATTCAGTTTGATGACATCGTGGCTATGGCAGCGCTGTGTCCTCACACTGGGTGGAGGGAGAGCTCAACAGGAACAGTGGTAAGAGATTCAATTTATCATGAAGGAAATAATAAACATTAACTGGGGGGAGGGGAGAGAAAAACAACAAAATAAAAGTAATCTTTGAAAAACTCAACAGAATTGACAAACTTTTAGCTAGACTGATCAAAAAAAAAAAAAAAAAGAATCAAAGTAATTAAAATTAGGAAAGAAAGAGCAGACATCACCACTAACTAACTTTACAGAAATAGAAAATATTATAAGAGAACTTTATCTGTCTAGTAAGTCCAACATCTGGCCTTCCTTGGGGAACAATCCCACTGATTACTTTTTTTCCTGAGCATGGGCCATACACTACTGTTTCTTTGCATGTCTCAAAATTTTTTGTCGAAAACTGAATATTTTAAATAATATAATGTAATAACTCTGAAAATTAGATTCACACCGCCTCGGGAAATTTTGTATTTGTTGTTTGTTTGGTGACTTTTCTGGATTAATTCTATAAAATCTATGTTTTTGTTGTGTGTAGCCACTTAAGTCTCTGCTCAGCTGGCTTAGCAGTCAGCTAATAATTAAAGAGAATTCTTTAAATGACTTCAACCATTAAGTCTCCCTCCCACCCCTTGCTGAGGGCCTGTATGCATGTGGTGGCATGCCTTCCACACTCCAGCAGTTTACAACTCTGGCTTACCCTTCACTTCCGGCTTGCACAGAGCCTTGAGGTCAGCCAGAGGTGAAAGATGTGCAGCCTTGTACATGTATATTGCCTTCTAGACCTCCAGGAATAAGTAACTTTTTTGAAGCCCGCTATCGACATCTCCAAATTTTCCTTTTAAGATTTTAGCGAGCCTCGTTTTTTTCCCAATGGGTATTGCCATCTCAGGTAGCTGCAGTTTTTAAATATTGCCACTGATTATTTGACCAATGCCCTGATAATAGGGCTTTCCTCACTAACCAAATAAAGAAAAGCCCTGTGAATGGGCGTTTTCCAGAGATCTTCCAGATAGGTCAAATAGTGACAGTTTTCTGGGGATCAGCTCTTTTGGGAGCTCAAACCCATTCTAACCCCTCCAATTGCTGCTAGTCTGCTGGGTTCTGTAGTTACTGTGGTTCTGAGGTCACTGGTTTCAAGGCTGCCACAGAGCTGAGAAATGGGGATGGGACTAGGGCAAGTTAAGACATCCAAACTCATTGCTCTTATAAGAGTCAGCCTTCCCCCACCCCCACCTTTGGGAAAAAAAAAGTTTACAAAAAAAATTTTGTAAACCTTTGGTTAATTTCCAGAGTTCTGAAAAACTTGATTTTGACAATTTTTGTCAGTGTTCTTATTGTTTCTATGGAGGAACATGTGTTTAGAGGTCTTTACTCCACCATCGCAGAGGTGTTTCTCCTGCTCTTGTGTGTTAATGATGTTCCTTTACTGGTTCCCTGGGGTCTCAGGGGAAAGTGGGTCCTGAAGAAACAACCAAACCAAAAAAGATTTTGAGGATTCAGAGTCTGCCTTTTGAGATCCCGGAGTTGAGAACTCAAGAAGAGCCCTCTCTTTCCCAGGATCACAGTTTCAGGGGTATGGCGGTACAGTAGCCATGCTGGGACACCAGAGCCAGCCCCAACAGGAAGCACCTCAGCAGTCGGGCGAGCCATGAGTTGCTTAAGTGAAGAGTGAGATCATAAGTTTTTGAGATCTCAATAAGTTGGTCCATAAAACTGCCACTCGTGGAATTTCCTTTGTTGTAGTGCCTAGCTTGAAAGGGGGGAATGCAATTTTCACACTGTTTCAGAACATACAGAACCATGGGCAGCTTTCTACAGTGGTCATAACTGATTTCACATTCTATTTATAACCTGCCTGTGGCAGGTAGGGCCACTCAGAGGCTGAGAAAGGACTCCTCTTCTTCCATTTTTAAGGCTGTGGGTATTAAAAAATGAAGAAATGCCAGAACAGAGTTACTAAAATATTAGTATATTTTAGATGTTTACTTTTGGCCAACCAAAACTTTGAATACAATCAATCAATACAAAGATACTATGACCTTATTTGGCAATAATAGCAAAGTCTATACTTGAGGCCCTTCATAAATACAAGGCCCAGGCCATACAGTTCTCCCGTTTTCCCAAATGATAATAAGACCCTTCTTTTCTGTCCTACTGGGGAGTTCTTAGCTCCTAATGGGAGGAAGGGAGTGGGAATTTAGATATATCAACTTCAAGTTCTCTCTTTCCATGAGAGCCACCTGCAGCTCAATAGATCATGGCGGTAGTTCCTCCTAGCAAACCCAAGGAGGTGGGGAGAAGTGCACCCTGCCTCATCTACGGCCTTTTCTCAGCCGCTGCCAGCAGCCTGCTGTCTCTCCAGTCTTCCCCAGAGGAAAGAAAAAACCAGTCCCAGTGTTATACTGAAGATCTGCACCATTCTTTTCCTGTCTGGCCACAGAACTTTTATAGAGCAGTCCAGAATAAGCAGACTAGAAGTACGGTTTCGTCTAAATAACTCATTCTCTTGTATCACATAAGTTAAAGAGCCATATCGATCTACATCTTAAGGAGAAAGGGTTTCTTATGGACCCCTCCTCTCTCTCAACCCATGTTCAAGCTTCAGATTTTAGCCAAATGCTAACAGAAGTTTTCCTCTGTTCACATTTTAGCAGACTCAAAGTGCTGGGGAGCTGTCTCTGATTTCAGGAATGGAGTAGACATTGTGTGATAGAGCCAATTTCCTTAGAAGTTACCTAAAAAACAAGCACACCTCACCATGGCAAGGATTAATTTTTCTCTCAAGTCAATAAAATCGGGTTTTATAGTAAGAAAACATATACTGCTTCTAATGTTAAGATTTTGACACTATTTCTTACAAAATGATAACCTTAACAGGACTATGCTGAGGAACACTTCTTCCCGAGCTTGCATTAGTTCCAATAGGTGGCTCAGCCCCTCCCAGGCCATGTGTAAACTCCAAATTCTGAGCCACAACTCTTTCTTTTGACAGAAGAAAAGGGTAGGTTTCAGTATTGCTTAACACAACGTAGTTCACACTCTAACTCATATCTGATAGTTTCCATTATTTTGCTATGAAATACCAAAACATCACATTTGAACACAAGAGGCTGCATGCAGAAGTCACACAACAAATATAGATAACAAGAAGAGCATGTTGGGGTATTAGGGAGTGTGGGGGCACGTACTCTTCTGCTACTACACACCAAGCTCCCTGTGAGTTATCTTTATGATCAGAGAAGACCTAGGGTAAAAGTTGGCCAACTGCAGTATAAAGCAAGGCATTTTAGCACAGACACTCTTGTAAAATGTAAAAATATTGCTTTGGATTACCAAGAATGATGTTTACACTAAACATTCTGACCCTATTCCAACCTTGAGCCTCACCCAGGCTGAGGGCCCGGGCCCAGTCCCTGCCCCAACCCCAATCCCTTCCGATCCTCTGATCCTCTGATCTTCTGGCCCTGAATCCTGCTCATTGACTAGGCCTTGGACAATCTTGCCTACCAGGCCCATCCAGGTCCCCCTCTTGCCATGCCTAACCAGATCCTGGCTGGGCTCCATTTGGTCCTACTTAGCCAAGCCCAGTTCCAGGCCCCAGACAGCTCTTGTTTGACCCTGCCTGTGAGGTACTGAGTGTTTAGACCTGCTCAGCTGAGCACAGCTGGTAGATTGAATCCTTTGTCACCACCACTTTCTGAAGTCAAGCTCTGGAATGTCCAGTCAGCCAAGACCCACAGAGCACTGCCTCCTGGAGGAGTGAAAGGGGCCAAAGACCCTGAGCTCACAAGTGCCATCCATCCCCTTTTTCAGCCAATGAAGTGATTTCTTAATGTGGAAGTACATATGAATGACTTGAGGATCTTGTTAAAAATGCAAATTCAGATTCAGATGGGGTGAGGTGGGGCCCAAGACTCTGCATTTCTAACAAATGCCAAATGAAGCCAGAAAGCATGATTTGAGTGGTAAGTTTCTAAAATACTAATTACTGCAGTTCCGCAGAATTAGAAACTAATTCACAGTAACGACAGCCCTAATTCCTACCAAGGGAAGAGAAGAACTTATCAGCATACAGTACACTCCAGCCCACAGAATATGGAGCCTGTCCCATGCATATTTTGCACTAATCACATGCAGTACTGCTTTGAATTTCATTGAATAGTTTCCTTTAAGTGTGCTTTGATTCCTATTCATACATCTGGTTCATTTACAGCATTCATTCATTCTGCAAATGTTATCAGTTACTACTGTGTTGGGGCTATAGAAATATATAAGACATAGTCCCTGTGTTCAGTAAGCCAACAGGCCATTAAGGGAGACAGATGTGTAAAGGGGTATTTTCAGTACAGTATAGTAAGTACAATAATAGTATCTGCATATGGTGTGAGGGAAAAGAGGCCTATAACCCCATAAGAGTTGGGGAGTCATCAGGAGAGCCATTTTGGGTAAAAAAGAGCCTGAGCTGAATCTAACAAAGACAGGGTCAGTGAGCCAAGTGAGGGTATGGGACCCACCTGGCAGAGACTCCAGTGTGGGACAGCTGGGTAGGAGGGGAACTGTAGACACTTCGAGTTGCAAGAGCACAGTTAGCCTGGCATATGATAGTTATCTATAAAGATTGCTAGGGTGGTACTGGTAAAAAATGAGATACTATGGGGCTTATTGCACCCATTTTTTGATGAGGAAGGTGAACTCCACAGAAATTAACTATTGGTCTAGGGTCATAGTGAGAATCTAAAAAATAAGTGGAAGCCACTTGAATGCTTCCTTGCCATGATCAGATTCTCTGAGGCTCTCAGACTTGTTATTTTACTTACTAGAATGGGGATTTTTACCTAGAGAAATCTATAAAATACTTATGAGTAATTTTCTCTCACTACTTTTCATTTGAGTCTAATGGCCCAGGAACTCCATGATCCCTGGTCATTGGTCTTTTAAATGTGCCAGAAAATTCACTGGAATATGGGAAAGAGATATGAGAGCCTTCTAGTTATACCATATTTCATAAAATCTAACATACAATCTGATGTGAGAGAACTATTATTTCATGTGCCAATAAGAAAAGATGCTATATGACACTATGCTAAAATACTATTGATCATAAGATGCTTTCCCATTTCACAGATGTTGAAATGTATGTCTTGAAGTTGATGAACTATGGAATTTAGCTTTATCTCAATAAGAGATTCTGTTTTGGTGTATGTTTTAAAACATAAACTTTACATTTATATAGCAGTACATGTAAATAGTTTATAAAAGTTTATTAACATACACATATATTGGGAACATTCCTCAACTTCAATTTTTTATTTTTACTGATGGAATGTATGATTTAAAATGTTTAGAGAATTCTAGCCCAGGGTCCAGCTGCCTCTTTCCCCTCCCACAGCTAGCCATTGTTTGCAGAGAGGCACATTTGGAGAGCAGAACTCTCCTTTGGCCTTAGTTTTTTTTTAAGGGTTCTGAGTCTGTTATTTTCACAGAATAAGCACTGGGGAGCTCCCAGGTGCCCTAGAGAATTTGCCTAGTGATTCAGACATCTGGGGCATGGGTCATTTTGTGGGCCTGGCAAGTGAAGTTATGACCTACAGCTTCCTCCCTTTCTGTACAGTGACTTGTTGTCTGGGAAGTGGCCTCAGGAACTCGTAAGCCCAGGGACAGCATGAGCTCCTCAGGTCTCTGATGATCTCTAGAGTGGAAGCAGAGAATGTACAGGCCTGAATATCCTATGTGATTTCGTGAAAAGAGCTCAGACTTGAATCAAAATGTGGAGGCAACTCTGCAGAAATAATCGCAGGGGTGCATTTCCATAGAAATCTTTTCTCGACTCAGTTTTCATTTCTCACTGAATATCTGACCCTTCAGCAGCTTCAACCCTAAAACAGAGCCCTAAAACAAAGACAAAATTCTATTGCTCAGTCAACATCCAAATGATACAGCAGAAAGGTCAGAGTCTGAGATGCGGCTGGAAGCTTTCTTGTTGTGTTGTGTGGCCCATGGTCCCCCACTGGAATCTAAGGTTCTGAAGTTTTGGGCCACATAAGAGGCTTCTGTGCAGATTCCATCCAATGAAAGGGACATTTATTTTATAGACTCTTTCATTATAGACTCAGGGCATTGATTCTGGAAAACAGAAATGGTGCTCAGGGGAATCTGCACTCAGAATTCACTTATGAGCTTAGGATATGGTTGTTCTGGCCACATGTGGTAAGCAGGAAAATTTGTGAAAAATCCCTGAAGAAAATGACAAAATATTTACCTAAGAAGTTGCTCCTATATTTGTCTTGTTGTCAGTTAATAATGCAGCTGGCAATAGCAGGTGGGTAAATATTTTTGAGAAGTGAGAAGTAGTTTGGAAGGCATCAAAGACAACTTTGTCATCCTTATAATTTTGGCTGGTCCCACCACAGACATCTATAAATGTTAAACCTATTCAGCAATTTTACTCTGGTTTTAGTTTCTGTTGCTAAAATGTTTTATGTTCAGGTATGACATTCTACCTGGCGCAAATGTGATATGCTATTTATCAGAAGCCAGAAAACAGATTCTAGTTCTAGTTCTGCTACTGATATTGGAATCTTGGACAATTCTTGTCCTATTTCTAAGTCTTAGTTTTTAGTTTCTTTTTATAAAATAATTTTTTATTTTTTAATTACAGTTGGTGTATGGTAATATATTAGTTTCAGGTGTACAATATAGTGATTAGACATTTATGTAACTTACAAAGTGATCACCTTGATAAATCTAGTACCCATCTGATACTGTATGTACATAGTTATAACAATATTATTGACTATATTCCTTACACTATATTTTACATCCCCATTACTATTTTGTAACTACCAATTTATACTTCTTAATCCCTTCTCCTTTACACCCCCAACCCTCCTCCATCTGTCAACCATTAGAATGTTCTCTGTATCTACGAGTGTGTTTCTGTTTTGTTTGTTCATTTATTTTGTTCTTTAGATTCCACGTGTAAGTGAAATCACATGGCATTTATCTTTGTCTGACTTTACTCAGCACAATATCCTCTATGTCCATCCATGTTGTTGCATATGATAAGATTTCATTCTTTTCTTTTATGGCTGAGTAATATTCCATTGTGTGTGTGTGTGTGTGTGTGTGTGTGTGTGTGTGTGTGTGTGTGTATAATCACCTCTTTTTTATTCATTCATTCATTGATAGACACCCAGATATACTCAATATCTTGACTGTTGTAAATAATTCTGCAATGAACATTTGAATTCACATGTCCCTTTGAAGTGGTGTTTTGGGTTTCTTTGGCTAAATACCCAGAAGTGGGATAACTGGGTCCTTCTCTGTCTCCTGTTATAGTCTTTGTTTTAAAGTCTATTTTGTCTGATATAAGTATTGCTATCTAAGCTTTTTTAGTTTGTTTGTTTCCATTTTCATGAAACATCTTTTCCCATCCTTCTATTTTCAGTCTGTGTGTGCCTTTTGATCTGAAGTGAGTCTCTTGTAGGCAGCGTATGTAAGAGTCTTGTTTTCTTATCCATTCAGCCATCCTAGTTTTTGATTGGAGCATTTAATCCATTTATATTTAAAGTAATTGTTGACAGATAAGCAATTGTCACCATTTTATTGTTCATATTTTTGATCTTTTTTTTTTTTCTTCTTCTTAAAGAAGTCCCTCCAACATTTCCTGTATACTGGCTTGGTGATGATGAACTCCTCTAACTCTTTCTTGTCTGGGAAGCTCTTTATTTGTCCTTCAATTCCAAGTGATAACTTTGCTGGGTAGAGTAATTTTGGTTATAGGTCCTTGCTTTTCATTTTCAGTTTCTAACAGCACTTTATAGTTGTTAAAGGCATGGTGTAAATTAGATGTATTTTCATTTGTTTGCATTTCAAAGTTTTTAAGCTTCGAGAGGCTTCTCTATACATCACATGTTCTAGAATACTATGAAGAGGTTTATGCTTTCTTTTTCCATGCCCTTTATGATCCCATCTAAGATTCTAATCTCTTTTTTGTGTGCTCACCCTGAAGCTGTATCTAGTCCCTTCGGAACTAATGGAAATGACCTCAGGGGAAGTACAGCAATTCATCAGTAAGTCTCTGCAGGCACAGAAGAACACATTGTGTTTTGAGGCCATCTTCTCCGCCCAGGAAGATGGCCTAAGGGATCTTGTTTTTATGGGACCAGATAGATGTTTACTTGTCTCATATAGAAAGAAGCCAGAGAGGCCCAGGCACAAGTAACTCATCAAATCTTTAAAAATGTAATGCCAAGCACACATATTTCCAACATAGCACAGAACTATACTTAAACTGTTTTTTTTTCAAGTTGTATTAGTTTAGTTTATATTTTAGACGTATAGACTTCCTTTATTTATTATACAGTTGGACCATCACAGGCATAATATCTCATTACAAAGAGGCATTTGTTGTGGGAATGAAGCCTCACAGTGAGATTGACCTGGGGACCTTTACAATAAGTTGGTTTCTATTACTTCCTGGGATTGGTCAGAGAGGGAGATGCATGCAAGAGTCTCTCAAAGGGAAAAACATATGTTTGGGTGATAAGCAGTGATTCTGCTATTCATGTTCTGCCCATGGGATAAAGTGATTATAAAAGCAATTAAGTCATCACTCTGGTCATCTGAAACTGTGCTGACTGAAGGCAAAGATCTGAGAGACTGAGAAGCTACTGCTATACAGCGATTTAATGGTGATGAGGAAGTCCAGGATGTTGTAGCAGAGTGGCTTTTTCTTACTCCACTGGGCATCTTAAGGCAAGAAAAAATAATTTTCATTGTATAAAAAATTCTCACCTAAAACAGAACAAAATGCCGATTTTCTAAGGCTATGCTAAAAGAATCTTTTACATCTTAGAGCCACAAAGTAGAAACTGTTGAAAGCCAAAGTCAGTGATTAATTCTGTGGGCTACTGAATTACATTTAGTTGAATTTATAGCCTAAGTTTCACTTATGAATGTTATGGCCTTGATGAGTAAAGAGAGAGATTGTGATAATTATAACAGGGTTATCTAGAAGGATTTGGAAGTCTGAGAGTGTCTTCTAAGACAGCCTTTACTGTAACTTTCTTGATCAAGAACACTTTCCTTGCTGGAGAACTCCATTAGTGTTCCTGCCTCCTCAACTCTCATTGCCGATAGGTTTATAATAAGAATATAAACTTAGCTGGTGTTGAGAAATAAAGTGCTGAGTTAAAGTAGGGAGATAAAGGGAGATAAATTACAGAAAGACTTGTATCTACCATTTGTTATTTCTTACTTGCCTCCTCTGCTTTTGAAGTTGCAGAGAATTTTTCTACACATCATAAGATTATAGCTAATCTGAACGTTAATATACATATATGTATGCTTCAAGAAATAACTGAAGAATGAGCTTTGGTTCCAAAATCTGTATGGATAAAAGTCTATGGACATAAGCAGAGCCTATAAGAGTTCATATTGATTCTTCTAATTAGCTATATAAACTTCCTCAATATTCTGTTAAAGTTGAAGCCAGGAATGTTTCAGGCTTTTACCATCTTAATAAAGGACCAATTATTTCTTATATTAAGACCTGTGACATGCCTGTTTGTAGTATTTTGTTATTATCCTTTTAATGCCTATAAGATCTATAATGATATACCGGTACTCTTTCATTTCTGATGTTGGGATTTTGAGTCTTCTCTCTTTCTTACTTTGCTGGTCTTGCTAGATGCTTATCAATCTTACTGGTTTTCTCAAAAAACCAGATTTGGCTTTATTGATTTATAAATTGTTTTGTTTTAAATGTCAATGATTTATGATCTTAGTTTTATTTTTCCTTCCTTTTGCTTGTTTTGAGTTTATTTTGCTCTTTTTTTTGTTTTAAAATGGAAGCTTACAGTATTGATTTGAGACTTTCCATCTTTTCCAATGTAAGCATTTAATACTATAAATTTTCTTTTAAGCTGTGCTATGGCTGCCATCACAATTTGTGATATTTTGTGTCTTTATTTTCATTCAGTTCAATGTATTTTATAGTTTCCCTTGAGATTTCCTCTTTGACTCATGAATCATTGAGAAATGTGTTGAAAAATTTTCTGTTGTATTTCTGTTATAAATTTCAAGTTTAGTTTCATTATGAACTGAGAAGATACTTTATACTAATAATTTTAATTCTTCTAAATTTGCTAAGATTTGCTTAGGACCCAGGGTATGGTCTATTTTGGCAAATATTTCAAGTGTATGGGAAAAGATTGTGTGTTCTTATGTTCTATTTTTAGGTGGAGTGTTCTATAAATGTCAGTTATGTCCAGTTGATTGATGTTATTGTTCAGCTCTTCCATATTCTTGTTTATTTTCTGTATATTAATTATTTTTATTATCAAGAGAGGGGTATTGAAGTCATCAAAGATAATTATAGATTTTCTATTCTTCAAATTATATAAGTTTTTATTTATATATTTTGTAACTGTGTTGTTGAGTACATATACATTTAGGATTTCTTCTTGAGTTGACTCCTTAATAATTATGAAACATTCCTCTTTATCCTTTGTAAATTTCTCTGTTCTGAAGTCTACTTTGTCTGATATGAATATGGCTACTTCAGCTTTCTTAATTAGTGTTTGTGTGACATGTATTTTTACATGTTTTACTTTTAACCTACTTAAATCATTATATTTAAAGAGAATCTTTGTACACAGCATATAGTTAAGTTATTTAGAAAAAATCTGTTCTGACAATCTTTATTTTAAATGGCATGTTTGGAACACTTATATTTAATGTAATTATTTATATGTTCATTATTTTACTATTTGTTTACTACTTGTTTCCTCTGTTTGAGTTCCTCAGTTTCCTTCTTCATGCCTACTTTTGGGTTATTTAAATTTTTTTTAGTATTTCACTAAGATTTATTTCTTTATTGTGATTTTGACTATATTTCTTTAATTTTTAAAGTCATTTCTGTAGGAATCATAATACATGTGCTTAACTTTCCACTGTCCACTTTGAATCAATATTTTACCACTTTAAATAGAATGTAGATAGCTTACCATCTTATTGTTTTCTATGTCCTCCCCACTTTAACCACCCTTTACAACAACACTTCTTAAAACATATGGATGTTATTTCCTAAGACATCCTCAGGAAGACCTTTCACTGTCAGCCCTCAGGTTCATCTACAGAATATGCTCCCTAAAGCTCAGGCACTCTTATACAGCCCTATAGGTTTTGACCATTGCCAAAATGGCTCAAGATTCCTACTCTTCTAAATCTTTCCTTAAGAGGAGATTGGATATTCACTATGTTAGGGGTACCCCTGTTAATAGTTTTCATTAAAATTTCATGACTGGGAGGGGAGATAGAGTCAGAAATATCAATCCTACAACTGGAAATTCTTTTGACATTATGTGTCTAAAGAAGACAGCTTTAGAACGGTCAGAGCAAGAATGATGAGGAAAGAAATGATCTCGACTTGAGAAAGGATGACCTTTATTGCAAGAGTAGAGTTTTATTGCAAAATGTAATTATTAGCCTCTTCTGGGAAGTGTCTAGTATTTCTGATAATATGTTTGGATAACTTTTTTAAGGACATTGACAAAATTAAGAGCCCAGTTTGTAAAGCTAAACTTTACTACTAGTAAGCCCAGGACCATTAGCCTTTTGAAAACCTTAGTAATTTTATCCAGATATTCCTTTCTTGTATTCAGATTAACAATGTTATCTAGATACATCATTTTCCTATAAAACTTTATCTATTAAGGGGTTATATCTATGTTTATTTTTTTAAATCATATTGGAAATTAAAACTGAGAACCAAAAAAATCTGTATATTAATTTGTTTTAAACAACTATAATAATATTTCTTTTTGCACAAATAATATGTTTTTATTTAAAATAATTATAGTCTCAAAAAATGAGAAGAGTGGCATTGTTTCACATTTTTGCAAATTTTTAAATGTCTGGCTCAAAAGTCTATTTACTAAAAAGAAATATTTAAACAGGTTTTTGGGAAGATTTCCCCCTTATTGGAAAATTTGAAATGTGATTTCAACACCACTTCATAATAAATTTACCTGACATGTTGCTTTAATCAAGAGAATATTAGAACTTCTCTAATGGGGAGGAACTTTATGAATACTGTTCAGATTTTCCTTTGAGTTTGAAGTCTTTACATTCATTAAAGACTCATAATCTTTCTGGCCATGTCCCTGAAGCCTTGTTTTACTTGTTTATTTTTTAAAGTGTAGATGAATGGGTTCGGTAAAGGGGAAACTGAAGTATTGAGCACAGCTACTCCCTTACTGAAGGCAACTCTCTCTTTTCCTGAGGGTTTTATGTACATGAAGATGCAGCTGCCATAAGAGAAGGAGATGACAATCATGTAGGAAAAACATGTGGAAAAGGCCTTTTTCTTTTGCTGAGCAGAGGGTATCTTCAGAATGGTCTAGATGATGTTTGTATAGGAGTGAATCACCAGCACCAGGGTTACCAACAAGGTCACAACTGCTAAGATGAAGTCCACCAGCACTAAGAGTCTTGTGTCTGAGCAAGATATTTTTATGAGGGGTCCATTGTCACAATAATAATGATTCAGTATGTTGTAGGCACAGAAATACAGCTGACTAGTCAGGATGATTGGGAATAGGATGATCAGGAATCCACCTAGCCAAGAGCAGAGAGCCAGCTGGATATAGGCCTTGCTGCTCATGATGGTCATATAATGCAGGGGTTTACATATGGCTACATAGTGGTCATAGGACATGGCAGTCAGAAAGTAAAACTCTGTGGCCCCAAGAAATACAGCAAAGAAATACTGAGTTAAGCAACCAGCAAAGCTGATGTTCTTGCTGAACAGTAGCCTAGGGGTAAAAATGGTTGTAAAGGAAATTTCTAAAAAGGAGAAATTCCAGAGGAAGAAATACATGAGAGTCTGGAGGTGGGAGTCCAGTAGTGTGAGGGTGATGATTGTTAGGTTTCTCATGATGCTAAATATGTAAGTGAGGAAGAGAAGTATAAAGATTACAAGTTGAATCTCTGGGATGTCTGTTAGTCCCAGCAGAATGAATTCTGTCAGAAAGGTTTGGTTTTTCAATGTTAACCTTTGCAGCCTAGGAAGGTACAAAACAAAGAAATCAGTGATGAGAACGGAAAAAGAACTCAGAAACATTAAGGAGAGGCTAAGCCTTTCCTGTTGAATTGGTTCGAATGTCTTTTTTTTTTTTTTTTTTTTTTTGTCAATTTAACTAAAATAAGATTTTCTATTGGATAGAGCCTGGCTCTCAAATCCTCACAGAGGAGGATTTTTCTCCATGGCTCTTTTTTAGGCTCTTCATGTACTTTTCTTGTCTACCTTCTAATCCAATGGCTAAGTTATAATTTTCTCCATTTTATATTTTTATTTTCTCTTTGAACACTGACTCTACTTTTGATCTTTCATTATATCTGCTGATTTGGAAGTGGTGTCTCATTTTCGTTACTCTCTTGGTCTCAGGGTGAGAAGAGAAGCTACGTTAACTCATAGTCAAGGGACTTTTAGGAGAGAATCAGCAACACGATTATAACTACGGTAAATAAAGAGGCCACCAACTTCTCTTTGATTTTTTGAATTTGTGGACCATTGTAACTAATATCTTCACTCTCTAAGTATTTGTTGTTAGTGTCTGCCTTCCTTCAGGTCCCAGTTCTTTATTCTTCAATGGTTTTTGCAGAGGAACAGAACAGATGGCATCTTACCAATCAGATTCCTGTTATCATTTTTCTTCCACATCCATGTTTATTAATAAGTATATAATTTTACTCTGGCTAGAAAAATATAACTGAAATTAGAAGTTGTAAGTCTCATTTAGGAGTTTCTAATGAAGATTTTGAATGACTAGGGGGCTATTTACACCATAATTAAGAATATGAATAATTATTTTTTTGTTTATAGATGAGGGACAGGTTTCTGAATATTTACTTAGCTATTACAATAAAATTTAATGTAAAATTTAAATTTATTTAATTTCTCCACAGTTCTCAAATTCTCAAAGTTATTCTGAGCAGATAGCACACATACATTTTATTAATAATTAGTAAGATTTCCTCTGGCATGATCCTCCTCTCTATCTTTCTTCTTTCAAGACATTTCTGTCCTACACTCATCTTCTCATACTTCTTTTCAAAAGAGCAGATGACTCCTCTCATGTTAAAGGTCAGTCCTTTTCTGACTCTTGAAAATAGAAACAAGTAATAAACATTTTTAAAATCTTTTAAATTAAAAAACATTTTATGTACATTGCTTTGCTTGGAATTATAAATAATAACTATCATTAAATGAGGACTTACTATGCACCAGTCTTGTCATCATTTTATTTGATTCCCAAAATAACCAGTTGAAATAGGCACTGTTACTATCCCTATTTTGCAGATGAGGAAACTGAGGTTTGGAGCGGTTGATAAATTGTTCTAATTCCCACAGTTAGTATATTGTGGATTCTGACCCGGGACCATCTGACTCTGTAGTCTGCCGATTTCCCATCCTGACCCAGGGGCAGAGTGATTATGACTATTCTCTCAACCTTACACGAGCTAAAATGGATTAATGATACCGTGAGGATAATAATGATGGTGATGGTGAAATTGAGGCTGAGAAAGTTTAAGTGATTTGGTCAAGAACACACAGCTAGGAAATTCTTCTGATTCTGAAATACATGTGGACTTGCTTCTTTTTTTCTTAACAAATTAATAAATGGTGATTGCATATTATTTGGAAAATTTCTTTGATTTTTTTGAATTCTGCATCTTAATTTAACCCATGGTTTCTTCCTAATTTTTCCTCCTTTCTCTAGACTCTGATGATTGTATGTCTTACTCTGGCTGTTCTTCCTTCTAAACACACATTCCTTATGAGTTGCTTGCCTGCTCTAGTTTCCAAATCAGTGATACAATGCTGTCCTACACCTATCTCATGCTGTCTCTCAAACAGATATTTCTAGGCCTGAATTCTTATTTCATTTTTGATCTCATATCTTTAACTCTCTATAATGCATTTTCTTTTGAATGTCTTCCCTTAAAATTAGCCTTAATATGTTAACAACAGTATATTGTATGATCCCATCTGGGTTAAAAAATCATATCTATATCTATATCTATATATATGATATAAAACTATATTCTTTTGTGTGTAGCCCATATATCTGGAAAAATAAATTGTTAACAGTGTTACTTCTATGGAGTTAAATGGGGATGTGGGAGACATAAGGGGAGGTATCAAACTATCTCTTTTTACTTTATACTTTTATACCTTTATACCTGTCTATATTGTATGAATACTGTAAAATAAGCATAAGTTACTTTTTAATTGAAAAAAGTACCATTATATGATTTCATGTTCTGCAATCGCAGACAGGTAACATCAATATAACTATAAGCTAAGAATATACTTACACTTGACTTTTAGGGCAGTGCTGTGAGATTTTGCCCATACATGTCCATGGGATGAATCACAACTTAGAAGTCAGATTTAGATGAAGGGTAACATAAAATTGAACTTGTTTGCTTTCTCACCAGTACTTATTGACCTAATTATTCACAGAAGTTTACAAACTTATGAAAATTTAGTAGGAAAAATCTTAGTGATCTGCTATACATAAGTTTAGGGGTAGTTTGCCACTTATTATTTCCATGTCAATTTAAAATTCACCCTGGACAGTAAGCAAGCCTTTGAAATGTGATTTATTTAAGTTAAGCATATTTGAAGTAGTGATAATAAAACCACTGTCCCTTCAAAATCTTATTTCCTCTGTTCTGACTTGTTGGAGCCTGGATATATGCTGCTTCTGATTTTATACCAGAGTGAAGCATATTTTAAATGTCCTATTCAGGGAGACTTCAGGATAATCAGTTGAAGAAAGAAATAAAAGATCCCAGGAGACCCACGTTCAGAGCATACTAATGAACCCTATTTGTTGAGAACTCTGAAGTTGAACCTTTAATAGGGGGTTGGGGAAGAAGTCTAAAGAGACACTGAGGAAGTTAATAGAATATCTGTATAGTACAAAGCCTTGTAGAAACTGCAGTAATGATAATGATTAAAAATAATCACTAGAAATATGAAGAACAGATAAATAGATGATAATGCTGACCTGGGAAAAGACATCCATATCCAGAATGAAGGTCTATTCCAGTAATGACAGTTGTAGTCTCCATTACAATAGAAAGGATCCTGTGCAATTAACTAGTAGCAGATGGTTGATTGCATATGAAACTAGCAGGTGCCACACCACAGGCTGAGCTTTGGTTTTCACTTTTAGAAGATTGGACACAGGAGTGACACTTGTCAGATCGTCTTGGTGAGGAAAGACTCATGCGTAATCTGCAGTCCTGTCATGGCTACTTTGTTTTTGAGTTCATTGAACACTGTTGGAGTCGTGGGGAAAGAGGTTGACTCTCATTCACAGAAAAAGTCAGCTTGTCTACCAAATCTTTGATAGGTTATGTATGTGTGTGTGTATGTGTGTTTGCTGAAGGAAACTTATGGTGAACATGCATATTCATATGGTAAATGAGTAGTCTCAACTTCAGGCACATTATGAGAGGTCCATCCTTATTCATTTACCCCAAACCTCCTGGTTAATCAGTCTTCCATTTTTTTTTTTAAATTCTGAATCTCTGATTATACAGATAAACTATTAACCTCTAATTGTTAAACGGCATGGATCTATACCTCTGGACAGCTCTTCTTCCAGACAAAATGGATGACTATTTATATTAAGTTTCTGTTGGTGGGAATAATTTTCCTTTCAGACTGCTTTCCATGGCCATGCTTTAGTGGGATTGTTAATGTCACAACAGTCCATATATTGCACTGAGCCATCTGTAAAGAAGGCTTTATTTTTTTCTTTCTATTAGTCAATGGACCCACCCTTCCTTCCCTGCAATGAAGTTATAGGCGTGGTTTGAGGGAGAAGAGGACCTGAAGGAAGAGTTAAAGTATCGGGAGAGCCAATCTCCTACTTATCCAAATCTCCTCTGCCTTTAAGGGTCTGCATGAGCTTCATCTCATATGCCTCACTTCCACCTGAAAATGGAATATCTCTAGACTCTTCTGTTTTTATGACTTAGTGAACATTTAACACTCACTTCATGATGAGTAATTCAAGATATTTGTTTTCAGGTTGTCTCATAGATAGACATTCAGTCTGAGCCAAGCCAAGTTAACAAGCTCAAAAGAACAAATTATTTGGGCCAGCCTACTTCAGGGACTTCAGAGGTGCCACACCCTCCTCAATACGGGGACCCAGTTTCCATAGTGCTGCTGGGATGTCAAGACTTCCTTCCACCTGGAACTTAATTCCATAGTCTGGCCATGGTGCTTCATATAAGGTCCTCAAAATTTCCTGAGGTTCTCTGCATCTACAAAGTGACCTTCTTTCATACCTGGAAAGACCGCTGTGAACCTCATAAGCAAGGAGAGAGAGAACAAATCCTTTAAAGTATTCCAGGTCAAGAAAAAGACTCTATTTAAAACACAAACCCTGGGAGGGAAAAAAATGGCCTAGATGATAGAGGCTCTGTTCATCCCTCTGGCGACCAAATCAAAGTTGTGATGGAAACAAGGAGCAGCAGCAAGGAAAAGTCGCCTGGGATGAACAAGCCATACAACTAGGGAGAAATCCAAAAAATCCAAGAAATCACTCTGGAATGGCAGAAGATAGGACAGGGCGAGGACATGGGGCGAGGATACAGGGCTACCTGGTCTGAGTGAGATGGAGGCTACGGCAGCAGCAGACGCCTCTTAAAGGGGCCGCGTCCATGAGCGGATTTTCAGGTGACGGACCTGCTTACTCTGAGCACCAGTGCCCCTTTGGCTGCACGCAGGGGACACCAGGGACCTTCAAGGAGACATTGTTATAATGAGGGCCTAGGCGAGACTCACTCGGTACAGAAGTGCCAGTGGTATCCATTGTTCCCTGTTGAGCTGTCCTCGCTACCAGTATGCTGGATATGGCACTGCCATAGCCGTGCTGTCATCAAACTGGATAACAGAGGTCACTCCACCCAGAAGATTCCCTGAAACCCCACCTATCTCAACTCGTGGCCCCACCCAAGCCACATCCAGGTATATCCTCAGCCAGTCAGATGCTCCTTGCTGAGACCCACACTGGTGGAGGTAGCTGGCCTTGGTTTCTGGTGTGGCCTTTTGAGGCAACTATAAGCACAACATCTGTGGATTGCTTACTGAATCTTAACAGGTGGCCTCAGAGGAGTAGAGGCTTGGGCTAAATTTGGCCTGCTGAACTCCTCTCAGGACTGTGTCACTGGATACCTACTTCACAAATCCACACTAATAAGACCGGGAGACTTAGGAGCTTTGGTTAGTGCATAGAAACACACATGGAAAGGCAGCCAGAATGGGAAGACAAAGAAGCAGAAACCATGTGAGAGAACAGAACACAGATCCAGATATAACGAAGTAAAGTAATCTAACAGATGCGGAGTTCAAAACACTGGTTATAAAGATTCTCAATGAACTTTTGGGAAGTGTAGAGAACCCCCCGCAAAAAGATAAAAAACATAAAAACGGAAATGGAAATTATAAAAGGAAATCAGTCTGAAATGAAGAACACATCATCTGAGATGAGAAGTATGTTAAATGGAATAAATAAAAGAATGGATAAAGTGAAAAAAGAAGAGGATCAAATGCCCTATCTAGAGGACAGGAAAGTCAATCAGGACACTCAATCAGAATGGCAAGAAAAAAGATGCCAAGACTATAAAAATAATTTAAGGAAGATATGGGACCCTATTAAAGCTCCAAATATTTGTCTGATCGGCATAACAGAAGAAAATCAAGATGTTGAACAGCTGTTTGAAGAAATAATGATGAAGACTTCCCTAACTTGGTAAAAGAAATGGACATAAAACCCCAGGAAGCTCAGAGAATTTTAAAAATCAGGGATCCAAATAGGCCCACACAAAGACACATTATAATTAAAATGCCAAAGTTTAAATACAAAGAGTGAATCTTAAAAGTAGCAAGAGAAAAACTAATAATTGCTTATAAGGGAACACCCATAAGACTGTCAGCTGATTTCTCAAAAGAAATTATGCAGGACAGAAGGGCTTGGCAAAAAATATTCGACAGGATGAAGACCCAGGATTTACAACCAAGAATAATTTATCCATCAAAGCTATCATTTAGAGTTGAAGGACAGATAAAGAGCTTCCTAGACAAAAATAAATTAAGGAAGTTATCACTATCAAGCCAGTATTACAGGAAATGTTGGAGAGACTTCTTTAAGAAGAAAAAACAGGTATCCAAAACAGGAGTGAAGAATGGTAACAACTACATTCCAATCAATAAGTACCTTAAGTGGAAAAGAATTAAGTGCTCCAACCAAAAGATAGAGTGGCTGAAAGGATAAGAAAAGAAGACTCCTAGATGTGAAAAGGAAGGGGATGGAAAAGATATTACTTTGATGGACCTAGAAGTATTTAAGTCAGACAGAGAAAGATAAACACTATATGATTTTACTTACGTGTGGAATCTATGGAATAAAAAGAACAAACTAATCAAAAACAGACTCACAAATATAGTGGACTATTTGGTGATGGACAGAGGGGAAGGAGGTTGGGGGGCTGGGAGAATGGGGTGAAGGGTTAAAGAAGTACAAATTAGTAGCTGATGGATGGTCACTGGGATGGGGAGCATGGCATAGGGAATGCAGTTAGCATTAATAAATTGGCTAGGCAGAGGTCAGGGGAGGGAGGGAGCAATTGGAGGGATCATTTTATGAACTATATAGATGTCTAACCAATGTACAGTATACTTGAAACTAATTAAATTAAAAAAAACATAAAAAAAGAACAAAGTTATTTGGCAAAGATGGCATGGATTTATCTCATGGTGGGGGGGTTTGCATTCAGACTTACAAACTGGGGCATGCCCCAAATTCCACACAGCCTCCTGATCTGTCACAGATACTTTGAATGCAGTTAAATCTACAGAGTCATAAGGGCTGTGCTTGCATAGAATTTTGGGCCATCTGGGGAGATTTTTCTTATTATGAGCAGTTTTATGGATTATTTGATAAATGGGCTGGAAGAGAACTTTCAAGTGTGGTGTATATTATTTCTCAAATGTGGTGTATTGTACCTCTTGTTTACTATTAGGAGGTGCAAATGCAGTTATTTTTGTTTCACTTTGAAAGTCTATCCTGATATGTCCTTAAGATGTCTGGAATCCCAGAAACTTCACTGAGGAAGCAGGGAACTACAGTGTTTTGAAATTTATCTTCCTCCCTTTGGCAAGCATGTATCTTACCATGGAATCCAGCTACTCTTTGTTTCTCAGGTCTTGTTGTCCTCATTAGAGTGGAGCAGTGTGATGTTTTGTGAGCTGGTGAGTTTAATAACCAGTTATTACCATGTGACAACAACCACAAAATCTTAGTATCATACCAAGAAAAAGCATCTATTTCTCTTTAGGTTGGCTTAGGGTTAGCTGAACTTATCTTGGCTCAGCTGTGTGATACTGTAAGCTGTATTTGGCTAGCCTTGGCTCTTTTTGGTAGGATGGTGTTATGTCTACTCTGTATGTATTCATTCAGGTGTCCAAGGCTAAGGAGCAGTAGCTCCTTCGGTCAAGCTCCTCACTCAAGATGAAGGTGGAGGAAAAATACTACTTTCTCAGGTCCTGTACTCTTGGGGTCTTTTGTTCTCTTTTAAAGAGAGAGAGAGAAAAAAGAAACACATGTTGTTCAGAACAGATATGAACATGGAAAGGGGACACTTGTTAGGAGTCAAGAGCCATAGGTGGAATAATGTGGGATTTTTGTATGCTTTCAACTTCTTAAAGAGATTCACATCATAAAGGCTTCTAAGCAGAGCTTGATAAGAGCTTGGAAAAAGTGGTAAACAGGTGAAAAGCCAAGGCTACTTAAAATACTTAGAAACACTTAGTAGAGCAAACCTTAAAACCAGTGGGTAAGAGGTTATATTTCAGTTAGACTCTGGCATCAGGCAAATTTAACTACTAGTGCTAGTTCAAGCACTCAGCTGTGTGACCTTGTACAGTTTATTTCACCTCTTTAAGCTTCGGTTTCCTCATCTGTAAGATAGAGTGAAATTAGGCAGATCTAAAAAGTCCATATGAGGCATGCCTTGCTAATTTATTACTCTCAGTAAATTCTCAAATGATCAAGGTTCTTCACTTAAAAAAAATGTTCAATTCTAGGCTCCCATATTCATTTGTCCAAGCACCCATCTTTCTGTCTATTATTTATTTATCCATTTGACAACGAAATATTGAACACCTACCATTTCTCGACGTTATAGATAGAATTGTGATCAAGAAGATATTATCCCTGCACTCCTAAATCTTACAGAATATAGATGGACACAGACTTTAAATATAGAGCTATTACTGTGACATACTAGTGATGAGAAAGCACAGATACTAGTAATAACCACAGATATTAGGGAATATAACACAGATATTAGAAGAACATAGGTTATTCACCTTTTCATTTCTTCACACTTGAAATTTCATTTTACTATTTCTAAATTGTCAGCTCCCACCCACCAATTCCCACTGTAGTCTGATTTCTTCCTACTCCATCCAATTTCTACATTTGCTGAAAATGACTGAGATTGACAACATACTATTGTTAGTTCTCATACTTTAATTCTTCATGTTAATTACTCTCTGCAGCATTTCACATTGCCAGTCACCTATATTTTTTGAAACATTCTCTTCTTATGAATTCCACAAATATATTGCCTTTCTTATCATCTCTTCAGCCTCTTCTGCTCTTTGTATTTGGAGAGAACCCCTAGAGTTTAATATTTGAACTTCTTCTATACTTGCTTATATTCTCAATTTCCTCTATACCCACATAAATTACTATTTCTAAGTCCATAAGTCTGGGCATTTAATTTATTTAACATGAGAGTTAATTCAAAACTAAAACTATCATCTTCACAACTTTTTTCCTTCTCCTTTTTGTTTTATTGAAATTAATGACAATGTTTACTCAGTCCTGTTGGACTAAAATTTTGTGCTTCTACCAACAATGCTATTTCAACCCAAATTTCTCTTTCTCTATTTTTGCTTGATCAACTTATTTCTGATTAAGACTCAGTTAAGTGGCATTTCCTCTGAAAACATATATTGACTCTCTAACTCAGATCAAGCTGCTTTTTCACCTATAAAACCTTAATCATTTATTTATATGAACATTTAACAGGTTATAATTTATTTTCCAGTCTTTCTCACTGCCTTGGAGTTTAACTTTTTATCGGATACCTAGTAACTGGTAGAGAGCTTGGTACATAGTAAGGACTCATCCATTAAAGCTTCAATTCTGAAATTCCTTAAAGCTTTTTGACTGTATCCTTGAAGGCTTGTTTTACCTATTGGTTCCGTAGGGTGTAAATGAAGAGGTTCAACAAAGGTACAATTGAAGTGGTAAGTAGAGTTCCTCCCTTGTTTAATGTGTCCCCTTCTTTTGTTGAGGGCTTAACATAAATGAAGAAGCAGTTTCCATAAGAGAGAGAGATGACAATCATGCGGGAAGAACAAGTGGGAAAGACTTTTGTCCTTTGCTGGGCAGAGGGGAGCTTCAGAATAGTCCTGATGATGAATGTGTAGGAGAGAATCACTAGCACCAGAGTGACAATTAGGGTCACAGATGCCATAAGGAAGACAATCTTCTCTATGAGGTTTGTGTTTGAACAGGAGAGTTCCCCAAGGGGCTCATAGTTACAGAAATAATGATTCAGGCTGTTTAATGCACAAAAGTCTTGCTGACTCATCAGAGTGGTTGATAGTATAATAACTATTAACCGGACAGCCAAGAGCAGAGAACCAGCTGGGTACAGATTCTGCTGCTCACAATGGTTATATAGTGAGCATGGGGTATGGCAGCCAGAAGATAAAATTGTTGCTGCAAGGAATATGGCAAAGAAATATTGAGTGAAGCAGCCAGCAAAGCTGATACTCTTGTTTCAAGTTGTGATGCTGATCAGGATCCAAGGAGTGATGTTTGTGGAGGAGATTTCTAAGAAGAAGTTCCAAAGAAAGAAATACATGGACCTTGGACTTAAAGAGGATTTTATGAATTTGATCTCAAAGGCAAGGGAAGTAAAAGCTAAAATAAATGAATGGGACTACATCAAACTAAAAAGCTTCTGCTCAGCAAAAGAAATCGTCAGCAAGGTAAAGAGACAACCATCCGAATGGGAAAATATATTTGAAAGCAACACTTCCCATAAGGGCCTAATATCCAGAATATACAAAGAACTCATACAACTCAATAACAACAAAACAGCAAATGATCCAGTCAAAAAATGGGCAGAGGACCTGAACAGACACTTCTCCCTAGAGGACCTACAAATGGCCAACAAATATATGAAAAGATGCTCAACATCGCTACCTATTAGGGAAATGCAAATCAAAACCACAATGAGATGCCATCTCATGCCTGTTAGAATAGCTATCATCAACAGGACAAGTAACAATAAATGTAGGAGAGGATGCGGAGAAAAAGGAACCCTCATACACTGCTGGTGGAACTGCAAATTGGTATGGCCACTATAGAAAACAGTATAGAGGTTCCTCAAAAAACTAAGAATCGATCCACCATATGATCCAGCAATCCCTCTCCTGGGTATTTACCTCAAAGACTTGAAAGCCCATATCCAAAAAGATATTTGCACACCAATGTTCATAGCAGCACTATTCATAGTGGCCAGGACACGGAAGCAATCGAAGTGTCCTCCGATAGATGATTGGCTAAAGAAGCTGTGGTACATATATACAATGGAATATTACTCAGCCATAGGAAGAGATATAACACTGCTATTTGCGACAACATGGATGGACTTTGAGACAATGATGCTAAGCGAAATAAGCCAGACAGAAAAAGTAGAAAATCACATGATATCACTTATATGTGGGATATAAACCTAAAAGCAACAAATAAGCAGGGCAAACAAACAGAGACTCATAGACATGGACTATAGGCTAGTAGTTACTAGAGGGGTGGAGGAGGAGGGGGGAGGTAAATGGGGTAAAAAGGGTCAAATATAGAGTTCAGGGGGAGACTCATGGACTTAAACTATTGACTAGTAGTTACCTGAGGTTAGGGGGTGGTTAAGGAGGGGGTAGGTAGACCCAGTAAAGGGGGTCAAATATAGGGGGGTGGGGGAGGGTGGAGTGGGTAAAGGGGATCAAATATATGGTAGCTGAAGGAAACTGGACTTTGGGTCATAAGCATACAATAAAATATACAGATGTCAAGTGATAATGTACACCTGAAAATTATATAATTGTATTAACCAATGTTACCCCAATAAACTTAATTTTTAAAAAGTTAAAAAAAAACTGAAAAGAAATCTTGCCATTCGTGACAACATGGATGGAACTTGAGGGCATTATGTTAAGTTATATAAGTCAGATAGAGAAAGACAAATACTGTATGATCTCATTTATATGTGGAATCTAAAAACAAAACAAAACAAAAACACGCCCCCCACAAAGCCAGTAGATACAGAGAACAGATTGGTGTTTGCCAGAAGCCGGGAATATGGGGGTGGGCAAAATGGACGAAGGAGGTCAAAGGCACAAACTTCCAGTTATAAAATAAGTACTGGGGATGTAATGCACAGCATGGTGACTATAGTTAATAATACTGTATTGTATATTTGAAAGTTACTAAGAGAGTAGATCTTAAAAGTTCTATCACAAGAAAAAAATTTTATAATTATGCATGGTGATAGATGTTAACTAGACTTATTGTGGTGATTGTTTCACAATATATACAAATATTGTGTCAACCTTGTAAACCTGAAACTGACATAATGTTATATATCAATTATACCTCAATTAAGGAAACAGTATCAGTAAAATCTTTGGCCATTTCTGACATGACCTCGGAATATTTTAGTCCATAATGTTACTAAGCATTTAAAGCATTTGAACTAATGATTAGTGCCTTGTATCTAATGAACAGATCTTGGTAGATAACAAGCTAACCCATTCATTTATTTAACAAATATTTACTGAGTTCTTACAATGTGCAGGTAGTGTTCTAGGCACTGTTAACAAAACCACTTAAGTCCCTGCCTAGAGGTAGCATATAGACAATAGATGAACCAACAGGCAAATATAAAATAACTGAGATGCTGATAAATGTGATAATAAATAAAGCAAAGTGTTATGGGTTAAATTGTGTTCTAATCCTCAGTGACTCAGAATGTGGCTTTACTTGGAGATAGGGTCTTTATTAAAGTAATCAGTTTTAAATGAGGTCATTAGGTGGACTCTAACAGAATAGGACTGGTGTCCTTATAAAACAGAGGAAAACTGGAGACAGACATGCACACAGGGCGAATGCCATGTAAGATGAAGGCAGAGATGGGAGTGATGCCTTTGCAAATCAAGGAATATGAAAAAGCAAACCACTAGAAGCTAGGAGAGAAACCTAGAACAAATTCTGCTGACATCATGATCTCATGGTTCCGGCCTCCAGAACCGTGAGACATTACATTTCTACTGTTCAAGCCACAGAGTTCATAGTAGTTTGTTACAATAGCCCCAGCAAACTAATACACTGGTAAGAGTGTAGAAGAGAGCTAGAATGGTAGGTAATAAAAATGACATTTGTGGTAAGTGAGGCAGGGAGTCCTGCAGTTATTCAGAAGAGTATTCTAGGAAGAAGGAAAAAACAGTGCAAAGATCTTGAGACAGGAGCATGCTTGATGTGCTTGAGGATAGGAAAGAACAACAAGGCCAGGACATAGTGAGCAAGGGAGGAGGTGAAGTTAGAGAGGTAACAGCTGTGTAGATCAGGTAGGGTCTTGTGGGCCACTGTAAGGATTTCAGTTTATACTGTGAATGACGGGAAGCTCTCAGAGTATTTGAGGATATAAATAATATGATCCAGTTTTTGGTTTTGAGAGTATCATTCTGGAGGTTGTGTTGAGAATAGACAGTACAAGACAAAAGCAAAAGTAGAGAGGTGAGTCTGGAAGCTGCTGCAATAAACCAGGTGGAAGGTGGTGGTGTGCAGCCATCAAGAAGCAGTGGAAATGGGGGAGTGGTAGGTTCTGGATGTATTTTGAAGGTAGAGGTAGCAGGATTGGCTGCTGGGTTGGGTATTAGGTGTAAACAAAAGAAAGGGGTCAAAAATGACTCTAAGGTTTTTGGTTTAAATAATTAAAGTATGGAATTTCCACATACTGAGTTGGGGATAACTGGAATGAGCTGCTTTCTTTGTTGCAGGGTGGTGGTGAGGGGATCCAGAGTTTGGATTTGGATATACTAAGCTTGAGTTGTCAGTTAGAAACCCAAGTGGAGGTGTTAAAATAGGTAACCATTTTATCAGTCTCGAAGGAGATAGACCTGGGAAGGCACTGAAGTCTTATTTGAACTTTGGAAGAAGCAACTGAAGAAAGCCGAGTGGCAGTAAGATTGTATCCTTGCATGGAACCCGAGGTGGGAGATTTGGGGAATGGGTAATTGATATCACAGAAGTTTTTTCTATATCACCTAAAAAGTAATACTATTTCATCATTAACCCGATGGTCTAAAAAGTTCTAAAAGTTTTGGAAGAGTTTGAGGAAAATAGGTATTAAATTTTCTTTGAATGTTTGGTAGAATTCACTGATGAAGCCATCTGGTCCTGGACTTTTACTTTTTGGTAGGTTTTTGATGATTGTTTCAAATTCCATACTGCTGTCAGTCTATTTAGATTTTCCAGTTCTTCTTGATTCAGTCTAGGAAGATTGTATTTTTCTAAGTACTTGTCCATTTCTTCTAGGTTATTTATTTGGTGTAATATACTTTTTCATAGTATTCTTGTATGATCCTTTGTATTTCTGCGATGTCAGTTGTAATTTCCCCTTTTTCATTTCTGTCTTTGTTTATTTGTGTTCTTTTTCTTTTCTCTTAGTGAGTCTAGCCAGGGGTTTGTCAATTTTATTAAGCTTCTTAAAGAGCCAGCTCTTTGTTGTATTTATTTTTTCTATTGTTTGTTTGTTTTAAAATTCATTTATTTTTGCTCTGATTTTGATGATTTCTTTCCTTCTGCTGACTTTAGGCTTCATTTCTTCTTCCTTTTCTAGTTTTTAAGGTGAAGCGTTAGGTTGTTTATTTGGGCTCGTTTTTGTTTTTGGAGGTAGTCCTGTAATGATATGAACTTTCCTCTTATGACTGCTTTTGCCATGTCCCAAAGTTTTGATAGGTTGTACTATCATTATCATTTGTTTCTATGTATCTCTTGATCTCTCTTTTTATTTCTTCTCTGACCCAGTTATTCTTCAGTAGCATGTCATTTAATTTCCATCTATTTGTGTTTCTTCCTGATTTCTTTCTGCAGTTGATCTTTAGTTTTAAAGCATTATGATCAGAGAATGTGGTTGATATGATTTCAATCCTCTTATATTTGTTGAGGCTATCTCTGTGTCCCAGTATGTAGTCAATACTTGAGAATATTACATGTGCACTAGAGAAGAATATATAAGCAGCTGTTTTGGGATGGAAGGCTCTGTAAATGTCAGTTATGTGCAGTTGGTCTATGTCATTTAAGGATATTATTTCCTTATTGATTTTCTATTTGGATGATCTGTCCATATCCAACAGTGGGGTATTTAGGTCCCCTACTATGATAGTGTTTTGGTCTGTTTCTCCCTTTAGTTCTGTTAGTAATTGCTTTACTTGATTGGGAGCATAGATATTAATAATTGTTATGTCTTCTTGGTGCATGAATCACTTTATCATTATGAGGTGTCCCTCAGTATCTTTCTTTATCTTTTTTATTTTGAAATTTATTTCGTCTGATATTAGTTCCACTACTCCCACTTTCTTCCAAATGCCATTTGCTTGAAATATCATTTTCCACCCTTTCACTTTGAGTGTATATTTGTCTTTGGAACTGAGATGTGTCTCCTGGAGGCAGTGTATGGTTGGGTTTTGTTTTTTGATCCATTTTGCAACTCTGTGCCTTTTTATTGGTGAGTTCAGTCCATTTACATTTAAGGTGATTATTGAAATGTGAGGTCTTCTTATAGCCATTTTATCTTTTGCTTTCTGGTAGTTTGGTGTTTCCATTGCCTCCTTGTCCTTGTGTTTCTGTTTTTTTTTTAAAATTTTTTTATTTTGATTGTTTTTTTTTTTTTGGGTTTTCATTCTGGTTCTTCTTGTTTTATGTTATATACTTCGGTTCTGAACCTTTGGTGTGTGGTTACCATTACAAATATGAAAAGGATAGTTATATGTATATACAGTCGTCCATTTTCTCCTGCGTATGCCTTATCTTCATTTCCCTTTGTGAATTTGGATCTTTGAATCCCCCCTTTTCAGTCATTGTTATCTCAATTTGTCCCTATGTAGGCTGAACATTCATTACTATCTTGTTATAACAATTATCTTCTTATTATTTAAGCTTATAATGTCCTGTTCTTAGTGAGGGTTGCACTCCTCTGCTTGTATTTGCCTGATAGTCACTTTACTCCTAATTATGCATTTTTTCGTCATTTTGTTTTAGGTGAACTGACGCCTTTCAGTATTTCCTGTAGTACAGGCCTTGTAGTTTTTGTATGTCTGAAAAAATCTTAATTTCTCCTTCATATCTAAAGGAGAGCTTAGCTGGGCATTATTCTAGGGTGGTAGTTCCTTTCATTTAATAGTTTAAACTTTTGATTCCATTCCTTTCTGGCTTATAACGTTTATGCTGAGAAGTCTGATGATAATCTAATGGGTTCACCTTTATAAGTTACCATTTTTTTCTCCCTGGCTGCCTTGAGAATTCTATCTTTGTCATTGATTTTTGATAACGCTAATACAATATGTCTTGGTGAAGGCCTTTTTGGGTTGAGATAATTGGATGTTCTGTTGACTTCTTGAATTCCAAGCTCCAGCTCATTCTTTAGATTTGAGAAATTCTCGTCCACTATTTGTCTAAAAATGTTTTCTAGTCCCTGTTCCTTTTCTTCATCTTTGATAATGCCCATATGTTTATGTTTCTTCTCCTTATGGTATCAGCTAGTTCTTGAATTTCTCTTTTATTATTTTTCATTTCGGTTTCTCTCTTCTTCCTTCTGATTTATTTCTAGATTTCTGTCTTCAATATCACTAATCCTTTCCTCCATTTGGTTGATTCCATTTCCCAAGCTTACTATTTTATTTTTCAACTCTTGCAGTGTGTGTGTGTGTGTGTGTGTGTGTGTGTGTTTTATCTCCAAAATATCTATTATGTTATTCTTAAGGGTTTCAATCTCCTTGCTCTGCTCATCTAGTTGTTTTTTCAATTCCTCAAATTGTTGATATGACTCGTTTTGAATCTCACTGAGTTTTTTCAGAAGTACCATCCTGAATTTCTGTTGCTTAAGTGGCATATTTCTATGTCTGTAAGCTTATTTTCTGAAGATTTTTCTATTTCTTTCTGAGATGCCTTGTTCTTTTGTTTTTTTTTTTGTGGTGTTTAATGAACTGTTTCTCTGCCTGGGCATTAATGGAAGTGTATTCTGTTACTTTTCTAGAAAGAAGGTTTATTATATAAAGGTCTCTCTATCCTGCTGCAAAGAAGTCACTTTTCTTTTGGTTTCCAGTAGGTGGCGTCTAAGCCTCTTGGATCCCCGCTTTGTATAAATCTTTAAAATGCCATTAAAATTTTTTTTTTCTTGTAGATATTTAATCATGCTCGCTATCCTCAGTTTCAGATCCTGTCAGTATTAGCGACAGTCTGGGCAGGGTTTGCTCAGATTCCCTTGGGGTTCTTCGGTCATCTCAGTCTTGGAGGGCATGGGGGGAGGGGTCCTCTGGATTGGGGTTAAGGACTGCTGCTTAGCCTCGGCTTTGCAACTGTAGTTGGTAAAAATCAACTGTTGTTTCCTGTGGTCCTGCCCGCTTCTCTCTCCTCTGCCCTGATGTCTGGGCCCTTCCGCCCAGCACGGCAGCTCACAGCAGACCCAGGCAGGGCTGTTCAGGAAAGTTCCTGCAACTTCACCCCTACCCCTTCTCCTGCAGGGAGCTCCAGCGGCTGCACAGGCAGTTTCTTTATTTCTCACAGCACACTGCCAGACACCCTGGGTTCTGACCTGTGGTAGCTCTTATGCACAGATCCCATGCTCAGATGTGCTTTTGTGCAGTTTGGGTGTTTTTTGTTGAGTTTTAGATGTTCAGCTTATTGCTGTTTCAAGGGGAGTGATCTGGTGACGTCTCTCACTCCGCCATGTTTACTGATCTCTCACTACCTAATTTTATAATGCTCTTTTTGCATCTTGTTTAATTGATGTCTACCTACAGATTACATGGAAAACAACAATACATCAGTGACAAGAAACTGTAGCAGTAGCAATGTGCATCATGGCTGGACTTTCACAATACTTACAGTTTGAGATTTTGGTTTTGATTTTCCATTTTTCACCCACATGTTGAGTATATTTGAAAATCTGACATTCAACTTTCTCACCTTGGTGGATTTACATCTTTAAACAATTGTGCAATTTTTCTTCAAATATTTTTTGTTAGAAATATTATTTATAATAGATTGTATTCCCAAGTTTCTTTATAGCATATCAACTAAAGACTAATATTCTCAGAACTGTCTCAGTGAAATATTTTTTTTTCTTGCTATTCTTGGAGGAACAGAATGTTATCTGCTGGCCACTATGTTCTATAATTACTGTGTGACCATCTACAAAACCTCACATTATGCCACTATCATATAAACAACAGAATCTGTAGGATCCTTCTCCTTTAACATCAAATACCAGCATCGGTGGCTGGCCTTCAACTCTTAGTGGTTCTTTGGGAATTTGTGATTCTACAATCACTGAGCATTTTGTCAGAGATATCTTTTCGATCCTAAACAGCTCAGTCTCTGACATACAGTTAGTAGGGCCAGTGGTTATTGTTTGTGCTGTGTTAACCTTAATCGTAATCCTCTTGTTCTCTGTAGATACCATAAGAACAGTTAAAAAATTCCCTCTATCCAGTAAAGGAAAAAGGCCTTTTTACCCATCTTTTTCACATGATTGTGGTCACCTCTGGAAGCTGCATAATTTTCTATATCAAACCTTCAGCATCATCCTATTATTGCATCTTTTTCCCTCTAAGGACATATCCCCACTGGTGCTTGCTTTAGAATTTTTTTTTTTCCAAAGTAAATTACATTTTAAATACATTAAAGACTTTAAATCAGGGTCTCCAAGGACTTTTTAAAATTCAGTTGTTTTCTGCACACTTATTGCAGATGGAGGAAATAAACAGAGTTGTAAGTGCAAAAACTTGTTTGTTCAGAGATAGTCAGAACACCTACTTTTATAGGGCCAGAGAGCCTCCTTATCTCCTCCTCGCTCTTTGAGCTTTATTATTTTCCTTTCAGCTGCCCAGAGTTCACAGAAATATTTTCTAATTTTAAATTAGGATGGTATTTCTTATAAATTCAGAAACTATGTACATATATGTGGTAAGTATACGTTCTTAGGGGCAAGGGGCTAAGAATGCACTTAGATGATCCTACTAGTATGTTTTTGTTCAACTGTGAGGCTCACTACGGTCATTTGAGGTGTAGCTTCCTGATGAAACAATAAAGAATGTCAAAGGTAAGTAATGAGATGTTTTCAAACCAGGCACACTTCCATAGGTAATTCATAGAGAAAAGTATTTGTGATTATGTTTCACTTTCATAAAACAAATGAATTACTAGTTTAAATATTTGTTTGTTTTTGATATTTTATTAAGAGAGTCATTTCTGAGATTATTTATAGAACAATTCAAACCTCCACTAGGTCAAAAATGTAGGCAGGACTCATTTAATTTTATTTATTTATTTTTTTTAGGTGAGGCAACCCTTGGTTGATCTCACAGATTGCAAGGACCTTGTCAGTTTATGATACCTTATTTTTTATTTTTTACGCCTACAGCACCTGGTCTTCCTAGGTGGTCTCCCATCCAAGTACTAACCAGGCCTGACCCTGCTTAGCTTCCAAGATCAGATGGGATCTGGTTTGTTCAGGGTAGCATTACTGTAGACAGAACTCATTTTATACATCATTAAGTTGGTGTAATCCCACATACAGTAATTTGATTGGCACAGAAATAACTTTCCTAATCTCTTTCTCTTCCTCTCCTTTCTCTCTTTCTCTGTCTCTCATATATCTATCAAGTAGCTATTATTTTATATCTCATTTATCTCATTTATCATTGGCAAACATTTCATTTTTTATATTTCCTCTCTTTCAGTACCAATACCATCTACTTGCAAACTATTTGTCTCATAAACCCAGGTTAATGTTCCCTTTTCTGTTATGATGTGGTAACCTGGCAATGTACTGTTGTAAATTTGTAGTTGATGGAAATTGATACTACTCACAAATTGATACGCCTCACAAAGACAAAAAAAAGCTTCATTTTCTCAGTCCCAGGGAGCCTACACCTCATAGATATTTGTGGGGTATAATGGAAAAAGAATGAAAGACATTTAGAAGCAAATAATTTGTCTTATGAGAAGATCCTTTTAAAAAAATTCCCTAATGTGGAAGAACTTGAAAACCTAGAAAAATAAAATCCAATAGAAATATAGTATGAGCCACATTTATCATGTTAAATTTTCTAGTAGTATCATGACAAAGGTAAAAAGAAATAGGTGATCTCAATTTTAATAATATATTTTATTTAACTCCATATAAACAAAATATTTACATTCAACATTTATCCAGAATAAAATTATAAGTGGTATATTTTATATAATTGTTTTCTAAGTCTTGAAATCTGATGTCACAGTACATCTCAGTTTGAACTAGCCACATCTCAAGTGGTCAATAGCCATATGTGGTTAGTAGCTACTATTTTACATAGTGGAGGCCTAGAACATTGAATGAAGATAGCAAATAGTGGAATAGACTTATGTAACTGATTAGGTTATTTAAAGAATAATTACTATATTATTATTACTCAAACCCTGAGTTGCCATGTGGTATCATATACCATGCAATATCACATTGAAAATTAAACTGAGTATGTAGAAAGTATAGTAATAAAGGTCAATTATCTGCTTAGCAGATATAAAATTTTATTTTCGAATATGTATATTAACATGTTTCCTAAAGTTAAAACTATATAAAGTTTTTACTGATGGAAGTGTCACTCCTTAATAGTATTTTCGTTCCTTTTTTTAATATAGAGGAATACCAGAGAATGTTTGCATGCTGATGAAATAGATCTAGAACAGTGGAAGAAACTGATGATGCAAGGAGAGAGAGAGCTAAGTGCCTTTTTTGAGATAATGAGAGAGATTGGTCTGAGAAAATAAGAAAAATAATACCAAATATGTATTTAATGTTAATTCTGTGGTAAGTGCTATTGTAAGCATATTAAATGTTACATGTTACATGATTTATCTCATTTAAACCTCATAGTAATCCTATGATGTAATTCCTGTTAACTCCACTTTACAGATTATAACACTGGGAACACAGAGAGATTAAATGATTTGCTTACATTCACTCAGCTAGTAGATGACAGAGATATGATTTAAACCCAGACAAACTGTTTCAAGGTCCATGCACTTAAACTCTGTGCATTACTGAAATGTGTATTACACTTCTGTTTTCATAAAGGAAAATAAAGTATGTCTAAATATCTTTTAGCTATTTATATTTTTTACCGTATTTTAAAAATTATATTAAAATTAAAGTCCCCTCTGCTGAGGATAGAGATGGAAAATAAGGGAATAAGAGAGGAACTTAGAGAAAGTTAGGAGAAAGTGTCATTGAATGACTACTTTTTTGGGAGAAATCTAGTTAGACCTTTAAATAATGCCCAGTTCACTAGAGGAGGGATGTGGAGAGTCTAGGTAGGGCATAATAAACATCTTCTGTATGTTTGTATTATTTTATTTTATTTTATTTTATTTTATTTTAATTTATTTTTAAATTAAGTTTATTGGGGTAACAGTGGTTAATACAATTATATAATTTTCAAGTGTACATTATCATTTGACAGCTGTATATTCTATTGTATGTTTATGACCTAAAGTCCAGTTTCCTTCAGCTACCATATATTTGATCCCTTTTACCCACTTCACCCTCCCCCTAAACTCTATATTTGACCCTTTTGACCCCATTTACCTCCCCCTTCCTCCCCGACCCCACTAGTAACCACTAGCCTATAGTCCATGTCTATGAGTCTCTGTTTGTCCTGCTCATTTGTAGCTTTTAGGTTTATATCCCGCATATAAGTGATATCATGTGATTTTCTACTTTTCCTATCTGGCTTATTTCACTTAGCATAATTTTCTCGAGGTCCATCCATGTTGTTACAAATGGCAGTATTTCATCTCTTCTTATGACTAATATTCCGCTCCATATATGTACTACAGCTTCTTTAGCCAATCATGTATCGGAGGACACTTTGGTTGCTTCCATGTCCTGGCCACTGTGAATAGTGCTGCTATAAACATTGGTGTGCAAATATCTTTTCAAATATGGGTTTTCAAGTCTTTGGGGCAAGTACCCAAGAGAGGTATTGCTGGATCATATGATAGATCAATTCTCAGTTTTTGAGGAACCTTCATACTGTTTTCCATAGCGGCTGTACCAATTTGCAGTCTCACCAGCAGTGTATAAGGGTTCCTTTTTCTCCTCATCCTCTCCTACATTTGTTATTACTTGTCCTGTTGATGATAGCTATTCTGTCATTAATGATGGTATTTCATTGTGGTTTTGATTTGCATTTCCCTAATAGGTAGCGATGTTGAGCATCTTTTCAAATATTTGTTGGCCATTAGTATGTCCTCTAGGGAGAAGTGTCTATTTAGATCCTCTGCTCATTTTTTGACTGGATCATTTGCTGTTTTGTTGTTATTGAGTTGTATGAGTTCTTTGTATATTCTGGATATTAGGCCCTTATGAGAAGTGTTGCTTTTAAATATATTTTCCCATTCGGATGGTTGTCTCTTTACCTTGCTGACGATTTCTTTTGCTGAGCAGAAGCTTTTTAGTTTGATGTGGTCCCATTCATTTATTTTAGCTTTTATTTCCCTTGCCTTTGAGGTCAAATTCATAAAATCCTCTTTAAGTCCAAGGTCCTTCAGTTGAGTTCTTATATTTTCTTTTATGCATTTTATTGTTCGTATGTTTGCATTTTATTAGATACCACAACTTGAAGCAAAATAATTTTAGATTTTAGTCTCTGAGTACAAAAGTTTTGGAATAAAGAGACTCTGTGACCCATAAAAATATAGCTCAAAAGTGATCCACTCTTGATCCAATACGGTAAATCTCAACCAAATTATGAATTAAAAAAAAATTGAGTTGGAAATAGTACTATGAATTGGGAGGTCCTGGAATATTTAAAACAATTCCAGTAGCAGTAATTTTCAAGAGAAACTTCCCATAAGCATAGCTTCCCTGTAGTACATTCTGGAGGAGTTGCAGGAACTACCTCAATAAAACCTGATTATCAAGTTACAGAAGGATGTGCCTGGATTTGCTTGGTATTGGTAGACACTGTCTGATTCTATCATACTTTGACATTGCTCCTCAGATCCAATTTCCATGACTTTTATGTGAAGATTGGCAATAGTACGAAGTCAGTGATGAGAAACTATTCAGCAATAACAACGTTCATCATACTGGATTTGATGAATGACTCACGACTAGAGATTTTGGTTTTTATCTTTCTATTTATCACATATGTGTTAAGTGTGATCGGGAATCTGGCCGTAATTTCCCTCATCTTGGTGGATTCTGATTTAAAAATTGCTATGTATTTTTTTCTCCAAAACTTCTCTTTCTTAGAAATCTCATTCCCAACTGCCTGTGTCCCTACATATCTGTACATCCTATCAAGTGGGGACAAAACTATCACCATCAAAGCCTGCTTCAGCCAAATATTTTTCATTGTCCTCTTTGGAGCTACAGAATTTTTTCTCTTGGCTGTGTTGTCCTATGACCGCTATGTGGCTATCTGCAAATTCCTGCATTATGTGACCATTATGAACAGCAGAGTCTGCAGGAATCTTATCCTGTGTTGTGGGATATCTGGCTTATTGATTATCCTCCCGCCCCTTGGCCTGAGCCTCCATCTGGAATTCTGTGACTCTGTTATTGACCATTTTGTTTGTGATGCTTCTCCAATACTGAAGAATTCATGTTCAGATACGTGGTTCATAGAGCAGCTCGTTATATTCTGCGCTGTGTTGACCTTTATAATGACCCTCATGTGTGTTGTTCTGTCCTACACATACATCATTAGGATGATTCTAAGATTGCCCTCTGCCCAGCAAAGGAAAAAAGCCTTTTCTACCTGTTCTTCCCACATGATTGTGGTCTCCATCACATATGGCAGCTGCATTTTTATGTATATCAAACCTTTGGCTAAGGATGAAGTGGCCATTAATAAGGCAGTTTCTCTGCTAACTACATCTGTTGCCCCTTTGTTGAAACCCCTCATTTATACCCTGAGAAATAAACAAGTAAAGCAGTCTTTCCATGATATCCTCAAAAGACTTGCATTTCATTCAAAGAAGCATACTGAGAATTCAAATTAAAACATATATCTTTGGAATATGGATAGAACTTGAAGCCTTGAGAATGACATATATTGACAGAAATTAAAAAAATTGAGAACATCTAAGAGAATGTTTAAGAATCTAGCATTATGTAGGTCAGCATTTTTCTACTCCTCTAAAGCTGCTAACCTTTTTTATCTCCTCTAAACTGCAAGTCAATCAACGTTACTTTGTTGAATTAAAGATTGTTTTAAATTCTTCAATGTCAATTTCTCCATCAAGGGATGTAATTTCTTTCCTCTCCCTTTTCACTTGGCTGGGCCTATGACTTGCTTCTGATCATGAGTGAGTGGTAGAAGTGAAATTGCATGATTTAGACTAATCAGTCAATACTGGCCCCCATCGTCGTGGCCCCTGGAATTAACTGTCATTTTGTTGATATTTTAGACCATCTGCAGTTAATATTTTTGTACTTTTTGTCACAGAACCACCCAAAAATGGGCCGATAGTAAAAATATTTGGTGGTTGCTTCATATATAATTGATTGTAACTGATATTGCTGAATGTATTTTGGAACTAGATATTTAAATATGTGCAATATTACTTGTGCTTGTCTGGGATGTTCTCAATAAGGAACTGTCACCATTAGTACAGTGGTATTAAGATGAGTGTACAACCTGGGAACCTCACTAGCCTCCCCTGGCCCAGCCATCTAGTTAATGTAAATCAGTGAAGGATAGGAGAGGCTAAAGAAATTACTATACTAATTAAAGAGTTGGTAAAAGCAGGAGCTTAAAAAAATCATCCAAATGATTTTTTTTGAACATATCCTCAAAATTTTATTGTCTTCATAATAAAACAAAATACGAAACTTAGAACTGGATCACTTGGCCCTGTCTCTTCTTATCTCCTCCCAGTTCAAATGCTTACATCTCTTAATGGCCAGCATTCTCTTAGATCTGCAGTTGGGCTCAATGCATTCAAGCCTCAGGACAGTCTTCTTTGAAGTTTTAGCCTTTTTGTGGAAAATCAGCTTAGTCTGCCCACCATAACCACTCTGCTTCCTGTCATAACGCAGCCTTCCCTGCATGTACAGAGAGTCTTTGCCCTTCTTTTACTGTCACTTTGTGGGGTTGGTGCTTGCTGCACTTCTTACAGAAAGTCCGGTGGGTTTTAGAAATGTTCACCATGTTTGGAGCGCTATCAGCACGCAAAAGCCATCCAAATGATTTTACAGACTGCCTTTAAATCAAGTCAGTTAGTCTTTTTATGTTATTTATTTTTTTGGTGGTAGTGAGATTTGTTATTTATTCATTGTGATGTATGAAGTTCAAGTGTTTCCTTAGGAATATGTGGTAGAAAATACTGAGTTTTATAAAAATGTAGCACCAAAACAATACTTTATCTTCACCTCATTTCATAAATTAGTTATATGCGAGCAAATAACTGCTTTAGAATACAAATAGATAGGAATGAAATTTTATGAACTGTTGTGTGATTACTGTTCAGATATTTTTGTCTACCGTCTTCAATGCTTATTTTAGTTTAACTACTACTTTCTAATTTACTTAATGATATAACATATAATCATGATTTGTCCTTAAGTTGAGCTTTTCTTTATTGGGAAATTTTTGATTACTGATTCAATCTCCTTATTCATTATTCTGTTCATATCTTCTATTTTTTCATCATTCAGTCTTGGTTGCTTGCATGTTTCCAGAAATATTCCCATTTCTTCTAGGTTATTCAATTTGTTGGTGTATAATTGTTCATAGAAGTCTCTTTTGATCCTTTGTATTTCTGTGGGATCAGTTGTAATGTCTTTTCTTTCACTTCTGATATTTAAATTTTGAGTCTTATCTCTTTTTTTTAGTCTAGCTAAAGAATTGCCACCTGTTTATCTTTTAAAAAAAAACCAGCTCTTAGTTTTGTTGATCTTTTCTATTGTTTCTGGTCTCTATTTCATTTATTTCTATTCTGATATTTATTTTCTTCCTTCTGCTAAATTTGGTTTTAGTTTATTCTTTTAAAAATAATTCCTGTAGTGGACAATTATGTCATTTTTTGAGATTTTTTTTTCTTAATGTAAGCATTATCACTATAAAGTTCCCTCTTAGAACTGCTTTTGCTGCATCTTATTGTTTGTTATGTTGTGTTTTCATTTAAATTTTTTCAAGATTTTTTTTTCATCTACCTTTTAATTTCTTCTTTGACCCATTGTTTGTTTAGGAGTTTATTGTTTAATTTCCACATATTTGTGAATTTTCCAGTTTTCCTCTTGTTATTGATTTCTAGTTTCATGCCAGTCTTGTCAGAAATGATACTTGGTATGAAGTAAATCTTCTTACATTTTCTAAGACTTGTTTTGTAACCTGACATGCTTTGTCTTGTAGAATGTTCCATGTGTGTTTGAAAAAAATGTATATTTTGTTGCTGTTGGATGAAGTGTTTCTCATATATATATATATATATATATATATATATATATATCCATTAGGCTTATTTGGTCTAAAGTATAGTTCAAGTCCACTGTTTTACTAATTTTTGTTTGGATAATCTATCCACTATTGAAATGGGGTATTGAAGCTTCCTATTATTATTTAATTGCTGTCTATTTCTTCTTTCAGATCTGTTAATATTTGCGTAATATATTTAGGTGTTCCAATGTTGGGTGCATATATATTTAAAATTGATAACCTCTCTATTATTAAATAATGAACTTCTTTGTCTCTTATTACAATTTTGGCTTAAATCCTATTTTGTCTCTTATGTTTCTACTCCTGCTTTCTTTTGGTTTCCATTTGCCTGTAATATCTTTTCCATCCCTTTGCTTTGAGCCTCTATGTGTTCTTGCAGCTAATATGGCTCTCTTGTAGGCAGTATATAGTTAGGTTTCATTATTTTTATCCATTCAGCCATTTTCTTACTTTTGATTGGAGAATTTAACCTATTTACATATAGATTAATTTTTGATAGGTAAAGACTTACTAAGGTCATCTTATTAATTTTTTCTGGCTGTTCTGTAGATACTTTTCTTTCCTTCTTTTCTCTTCCTTTGTGAATGATGATTTTCCATGGAGGTATGCTTTGATTCCCTTCTTCTTATCTTTTGTGTATTTTCTGTAGGTTTTTGCTTTGTGGTTATCATAAGGCTTACATAAAACATCTTATAGATATAACAGCTTATTAATCCAATGACAACTCTGCATAGAAAAATTATCCCTTTATTCCCCCATTTTATGTTTTTGATGTCACAATTTACCTCTTTTTATATTGTGTATCCATTAACAAATTATTGTAGCTATAGTTATTTTTAATATGTTTGTCTATAAACATTTATACTAGAGTTAAGTGATCAACACAGCACCTTATTACAATATTAGAGTATTGTGAGTTTGACTATGTACTTACTTTGCCATTATTTTATATTTTCATGTTTTCCTGTTACTGATTAGTATCTTTTCATATCAGCTTGAAGAACTCTTTTTAGCATTTCTTGTAAGGCATGTCTTGTGGTAATGAACTCCCTCAACTTTTTTTGTTTGGGAATGTCCTTATCTCTTCTCCATTTCTGAAGGACCACTTTACTAGGTAAGTAATCTTGGTTGGTAGTTTTTTCTTTCCGCAATTTGAAGATATCATTCCATTCTCTCCTGGCCTATGAGGTTTGTACAGAGAAACCTCTTGGTAGATTTATGGGGGTTCTTTTGTATGTGAGGAATGTTTTTCCCTTGCCACTTTTGAAATTCTCCTTTAGTTTTTTTATTTAATTTTTTAAAAATCAAATGTATTGGGGTGACATTTGTTAATAAAATTATATAGGTTTCAAGTGTTTAATTCAATAATGTCATCTGCATACTGCATTGTATGTTCACCATCCAAAGTCAAATATCTTTTTGTCACCATATATTTCACCCCCTTTACCCTTATCTACTTCCTTTTAGACAGTTTTATTATAATTTCTTGGAGAAGATTGTTTTGAGTTGAAATTAAGAAAGGATCTATGAGCTTAATGAACCTGGATGTCCAAATTTCCAGTTTTGAAAAGTTCTCAGCCATTATTTCTTTAAATAAGCTTTCTCCTTTTTTTTTCTCTTCTGGGACTCTAATGATGCATAGTGTGTTTCTCTTAAAGTTATCCTATAGTTTATGTAGGCTTTTCCCATATGGTTTTGTCTCTTTTTCTTTATTCTCATTTTGAAAGAAGTAGTAACTTTCCTCAGTCTTTAATGACTTTCTTCAAGAGAGAAATACCTTCCTTCTGCCCTGTTAAGGATTCTGAGACTTTGTCACATCTTTTTTATGCATATATCTGCTTCATGCTTCTGTTCCCTATTGTGGGGAAATTTTTAAGATTGTATTTATTCCATTTATTCTACTTGTTATAGTTTTAAATTTTTCTCATGTTTTCATTAGATAATTTTTATTTTGTTGATTTAAAAGCTATAAATTATATTTTATTTTAATAAGGAAAACCTTAACTTAAGATTCATCTTTGTTCATTTTCATCTATAGATTTCTTAAACATTTATATTTTTTTCTTGGATAATGACATATTTTCTTTTTGTACATTACTTTGATCTTTCTTCACAACCTCCCAAGTACAGATTTTCTAGAATTTTCATTGTACTTTTCTTATCATATAGATTTTCTTTCTTTTATTCTTCTTTGAGCCTTACTTTTTTTGAGTCTTACTTTTTAAAATAATAAAAATTTACTTTATATGATTAATGTAAATATAATATCCTTTTATGTTTCATATTACAGTAGTCCCCTCTTATCCACAGGGGACATATTTCAAGATCCCCAGTGAATGCATGAAAGCATAGATAGTAACAAACCCTATATATACCATATTTTTTCCTATACATACATACATACCTATGATAAATTTAATGTATAAATTAGGCATAGTAAGAGATTGGTGATAATAACTATTAATAAAATAAAACAATATACAGTAATAAAAGTTATATAAGTGTGGTCTTTCTTTCTGTCTCAAAATATCTTATTAAACAGTACTCACTTTTTCACTTAAAAGAAGCATTTTATGTCTCCTCTTTGGCACATCTGAATTGCCAGCATCACTACTCTTGTGCTTTGGGCCATTATTAAATAAAATAGGGATTACACAAATACAAGGACAGTTGATTTGATAATCAAGATGGCTACTGAGTGACTAATGGTCAGGCAGTATATACAATATAGATACAGTGGGCAAAGGGATGATTCCTGTTCCTGGTGGGACAAAGCAGGATGGTACGAGATTTCATCATGCTACTCAGAATGGCACATAATTAAAAATCTATGTATTGTTTATTTCTGGAATTTTCCATTTACTATTTTCAGATTGCAAATGACTGCAGATAACTGAAACTGTAGATAATGAGAGACGACTGTATCTGCATTGTCCTGGGTTTATTTATCATTTTTAGTATTGCTTTAAAAAAGTGTTTTTAAAACTTGTTATTTGTGTGGCAAACCTCCTGAAGTGTTCTTTTATTTTGCGTTCACGTTCAAATGTCTGATTTCTTAAGATGTATATTATCCTTATCTGTCTCAGCATACTCAGATATCTATCTTTATTATAGGAAATATATTTTTTCCTTTTTTTTCTCCCCTTCTCTTCACCTATAACTTACCATCTAGATTAATTTTGGCATCTGCACTTGATGTCTGAGGTCTATCTATTATCTCTCTATCTATCTATCTATCTATCATCATCATCATCATCATCATCATCATCTATCTACCTGTCTATGTAATCTAATCTCTTTATTGTTTTCTGTTGCTTTATGGGATTGTTTAACAGCTCTAATCTTCTAGTTCACTATTTTGTTTTGTTTTTCCCTCTCCTGGTATTAACCTCATCTGCTTTACTCTTTATTTCATTTATTATGTTTTTCAGCAGTATTTTTTACCTACTTATTTTTATAATGGTTTGTCCTTCATTTTACAGGTATCATTATTTTTTTGAGGAAATTATACTTATTTTAAATTCTCGATGTTTCTGTTCCAATAATTCCTCTTTGCATCATGTTGTCTAGTACGTAATCTTGTATCCCCCACCCCACACTCCAGCCCCCTACAGTGGATATATTTTTCAGATGGGTGGTTATTTGGCTTCTGAACTCATGACCTCTGTATAGTTTCAGCTACACTGTCTAGTGATGTGAATGTGTAGAAGTTAAGCTCTAGTTTGTGATCATCTGAATGAATTTAAAGAAATGATAAAGATGATCCTCAGGCCAGAGAGCCCAAGTCATTATAAAAGTGTTCTTACCTTACTTGGCTTCTTAAAAAATTAATTTTTTCTTTTGAATTTTATATTAAAGGCTTTGCAAGAAGCACCAATGAGAGAAAACTACCTGTTTAGTTTAGGGAAAGAAGATAGGAAAATGAATGCCCAGGAGTAGCAGTTAAGCCTTCACTTGTTTTTGTTATCTCCTTACCCTAGCACTGCTCTGATATTATCCTTACAATTTTAGGTAGATAAAGCTGTTTCTTTTGATTCTTGTGTTCATAATAATAGGAGAGATAAAACCCACTGAATATTCTAATAGCTCAGCTGCTGAATCAGTAAATTTACTTCTTTGCTTATCTATAACTTGGATCATGTTCCAAGAATGTATTAACGTAAAGCCAGCTTAGATGCACACTTTTATAAGAGCGAGGCTTGTATTTCTTTTTATTTCCTTTTCTTTCTTTCTTTCTTTCTTTCTTTCTTTCTTTCTTTCTTTCTTTCTTTCTTTCTTTCTTTTTGTATAAGCTCATTAAGAAGGTGATACATTCCTTCTGAAATTCACTTCTAAATGATTATATTATGAAGGCTGGATGAAGCCCTGGCTAGTTTTCTTAAACTTTGACTTACACCAAGTAATCTTATTCCTTATCTCAGCATGCTCAGAGATATCTGGGGCACATGGAGTTAATGGTAGCCCTAGTATTAATAACCCACAGCCAAGTGTTCTTATTGGCTTTATCTGAAGTATGGATAGGCCCTTCACTGATCTGGTTATACAATTAGTCATAAGAGGAATGGAAATAAGCTTGTCTTGCTTCAGAGAAATTTCAAGTAGAATGGCCAACGTTTTTATAGTCCCAGTTATATTAAACCAATCAGTTTAATATTTATTTTATTAGCTAAGTCCCAGTTTCTTGAAAAAGATGTTGTTTGCCATTATCATCCTGTTATAATGGATAACATTTATTAAACACTTAATAAGTAATGGCTTTTTAACTATTTTATACCTATTATCTCATTTAATGCTCAAAACCATCTTATAAGATAGACATTATTATTATCCATATTTTAGAGTTGAGAAAAGTAAGCCTTAGGTAACTGCTAGAAGGTTGAAAATCTGAGATTTGAACTAAAGTCTATATTTTTAAACACTATATAGCATTGTTTTCTACTTCACCATAGAATTTGGTAGAAATGTGAATTTGGCAGAAGTTAATGACTCAGATGTGACTGTTTAAGTACATCACTCTATCAATTAATAGTTAGCTCAGTGAATTTGGAATAAATGCAAAGTCATCACTGATCTCTTGCTTAGTCACCAAAGAAACCCAGATATTCAAAGTAGCAATGGCTTTACATAAAAGGCCTTTTATTAAAAATATTATATACTTGTCAATATTTTCTATGGTTCTGGAAATTATCTCATGATTAGTTCAATAAAATTTGTTCCTTACATGCTTAAGAAGCATCATTCCACTCAACATTATTACCACATATAAAGTATGTGGTACTATGGAGCCAGATGATGTTCCACTTGTACTCCAAACATTAGACAGAATTCTACAATGCATTAAGATATTATTAAACTATCTGTAAGTACTCAGATTTTCAAAACGTCCTTAGTTCCATTGAAGTTGAGCTCCTTCCACCACCTATTCAAATTTAAGTTGTTAACTTGAGTCCATCCTATCCTTGGTAGAGTAGTCTATTCCCAGTTGGTTGCTAAAACTCATAATTTGACACATTCTACATGTAAAACCATATTGGTACTATATATTCTTTTTTCACTTTATGAAACAGGCATCCATGGCTTATGTTAACAAAAGCAAAAATTTGGAGAAAAGTTCAAAGAATGGAGCCATATCACAGAATTTGTTTTTTTTTCCTGGTATTTAACAAATGCAAACAAAAATTACAATTAAAAGATCACCAGAAACTACCAAAGAAAGTGAGATATCTTAGCCATTACCTTAAAAAGATGTCAGCTAAGAAAAGCAGCACTAGAAAAGTGAAAGGCTTCTAACCCTGCCTCTAGAAACCTCTTCTAACCATAACTTCTAAAAAATAAAAATGTAAGTTGACTAAATCTTGAGAATTTTTGCCTCATTTGGAGAAAAGTAGACTGAATGTATATCATTTAAAAATGTTTTCTTTTGTGGAAAGATGGAAGTTGTAATGGCTATAGTTGAAAGATAAATGAAAAAAGGGAGGTGAATAAAAATCATTGACACTGAAAGAATAGTCTCCAGGGTCCCATGAGGAAGAACAATGCTAAGGCTAGATTTCCTTCAAAACAATGCTGATAATATCACTTCCTTTATTAAAACTTTTATTGACTCACCAATGTCCAACTAATTCCACAATTTGTAATTAAATACTTTCATGATTTGGCCTCTCTTTTTCATTCTAAATTCTTATCTTCCTACTCTCCTAAGTAAACAATATGTTTTGCTTTTTAAATTTCAAGTCATTTCCAGAAAGTTAATTCTTTCCAACTGGTCTTTCTATAAATTATCATTTACCTTTTCTTAATAACACTTATAATGTTATTTCATTTTTTTGTAAACTTATTACATAAATTTACAGGTTATACAACTTTCTATCACACTAGACTGTATATTCCTTGAAATTAGGACATATGTCTTTCATATTTTTATCCTCAAAGGCTGGTTCAGCACTTGAAATATGGTATACTCAATATCTTGAAATGTATTCTGTTTTTTTAAAGCTTCACAATCTTTTTGATAGTATCCTTGAATGCTTTCTTCACCTGCTGATTTCTTAGAGTGTAAATGAAGGGATTTAACAAGGGGGCAACTGAAGTAATGAGCACAGCTATTCCTTTGTTGAAAGCACCTTCTTCTTTTGCAGAGGGATTAATGTACATAAACATGCAGCTGCCATAAGAGAGGGAGATGACAATCAAGTGGGAAGAACAAGTGGAAAAAGCCTTTGCCCTTTGTTGGGAAGAAGGGATCTTCAGAATGGTCCTGATAATACATACATAAGAAAGTGTCACTAGTGCTAGAGTAACCATCAAAGTCGCAGCTGCCACGAAGATGACCACCAGTTCTAAGAGGGTTGTGTCTGAGCAGGCAAGCTCCAAGAGGGGCCCATAGTCACAGAAATAGTGATTCAGTACATTGGAGGCACAGAAGTCCACCTGGCTCATCAGGAAGATTGGGGGTAAGATTGTCATGATTCCCGCCAGCCAGGAGCAGAATACAAGCTGTATGCAGACTCTGCTGCTCATGAGCGTCAGGTAGTGCAAGGGTTTGCAGATAGCCACATAGCGATCATAGGACATAGAGGCCAGGAGGTAAAACTCTGTTGCCCCAAGAAATATTGCAAAAAAATATTGAATCAAGCATCCAGTAAAGCTGATGACCTTATTTCCTGTTGTCATGCTGGTCAGAAATCTGGGAATAAAAATGGATGTAAAAGAAATTTCTAAGAAGGAGAAATTCCGGAGGAAGAAATACATGGGGGTCTGAAGGTGGGGGTCTACCAGTGTGAGTGTGATGATAGTCAGATTTCCTAGCACACTTAGCATGTAGGTGAGGAACAGGAAGATGAATATCACAACCTGGACTTCAGGTTGATTTGTGAGGCCCAACAGGATGAACTCAGTAAATATGGTCCTGTTTTTCATTGTTGACTTTCAGTAGATCTAGAGGAAAAAGGTGAGAATGATGAAAACTGAAGTTTCTTAGGGTGGAAGAGATAAAGGTGATTGTTACCAATAGAATCAAGTCATATATCACTTTCCATCTATTCCTGGACACTTAACAGGATGTATTCAGAATAATTAATCATTTTTTTTCAGAAGAGTATGTTTTTGAACCCATCCTTTTCTCCCAAAGTCTTTATAAAATCTTCATATTTAAATCATTTTCTTCTGACTCTATTAATCTCTCCTACTTCTGTGTTCTTGGTAGAAGTATCTTTATCTGATTCTGTTTTCTGTGCTTTCTTTTCCCTTCCCTGTGCTTTTTTCTCTTTCTGTATTGTTTTCTCCTCCCTGTACTATTTGATGTTTCACTGGAGATCTGCCATTGATCCTCATATTAGACTTCATTGTTTCATAAACCAGTAAGAATTTCCCCACACAGATAATGCTGCAGATCTTGATACGTAGTTGATTTTTTTCTACACCCCCCACTTCTTTTGTATGATAAATTTGTAATAGGCCTTTAAGGACTTTAGAATCTTGATTCAATACTATCTTGTTTTATATTGAAAGACTTTTTGTCTATATAAACAAAGCTCAAGCATCAATAAATCATATTAATTAACATTTTCTTATATGTTTCTCTATCACATTCAGAGTCTCTTAGGCACTGACTTGGGATATAGCTCGGAGAATATAGATCTTGAAAGATCTACAGGCAACATCTCTGAGTATATTTTGCTCAAAGTCTTAAAGAGTCCTCAATGGCAACCTAAGGACTACAGTTTATCATGCCTCAAACTTTCCTGTATTTTATACCTGGCATACAGAAATTGGGAAGAGGGATATCCATGTTTCTGACAATAAGAGTCCTTCGTAGATAAAGTAATAATCCCCTAAGGAAGGAAACTTTAGTGGTGGTATTTTGTGTGCATTTTTAGTTTTTTTCTGATTAAGAGGAAAAGACAATTCACATACATATAGATTAGAAAAGTCACAATTATCCTTGTCGATCTTCCCCATTATTTCATGCAGCTTCTGGCAGCCTGGATCCCCTACAGCCTTTCCTTCCTTGTGTGTACTAACCTGTGGTCTTTAGCAAGTATTGCATTTTCATCCAGATTTTTCACAATTGATGGATTTTATGATCCACTTTTATAGAATAACATCAGTGACTTTAAATACATACGATGCTTACATCTTCGACGATCTGAATGGCTGCAGTGAGCTGTTTACCATATTGTTTCTAAGAGGTAAATCAAAAATGAGATGTGCCATGTGAGTCTCTGAGAAGTACAAAATTTAACATGTTTTCTATTGGCTTCCCATCCACATTGTATCTTCTTAATGGAAGTACCCAACTTTGTGGGGGTTACCTAAGAAGGAAGTATGTTACCTTTAATTTTATGAATCCAAATCAGAATCAAGTCATGGTTCCTGAGAGGTGCAGTCCTTCACATGTTTAATAAAAAAGAGCTGCCCCCCAGCAATGATAGAATTAGAAGAGAGGACTTTAATAGATTGAGAATTCCTTGATATTTCCGTTTTAAGAGAGATTATTGCAAAGTCCTTAGAAGGCAGGATATGAACTTCTTTGCAGAGTCTACAGTAGCCAGAGTGATATGGGTTTTATCTACTCTTTAGAACAGGCACATGGGGATCAATTTCCTGAAGAAGCTGAAGATGCCCTGTGGACCCAAGTTCAGAATGTGCAAATACATCTCAATTGTTCATAATTTTGTGAACAAGTTGTAAACATGCCTGAGGAAAAAATTTCCTAAGAGACCATGATAAAGGTTCCATGAGAATACCTGCCACAGCCATGAGGTTTGTGAAGTTGAGAATAATGTAGTGAGACCCTTGCGATTGATATGCCTGACCAATGCATTGTTCCTATATGCGTCGTTCCTATTATTTCTGCCTTTAATAATCCAATTTGGCCAGTGCTGGTAAAATGGATGTCACTTCATGGTGGACTGACAACCTTAATGCCATTGAATCCTCCATTAAGATTTGCATACTTAATATTACTGAAATTAATACTCCATTCAATTAGCAACTAGAAAATATTTTGCTTTTATAAATTTGGCTAATATGTTCCATTCTATGCATAGTTTTATAATTCCTCAGAAGAAATTTGCCTTTACCCTTGAAGAAATGATACAATTTCACTTGCCTCCCTGTAGGATATTTCAACAGCCCTGCCAATGTACATATTATTTACAGGCAAAATCTTAACCACATCTAACTTATTCCAGGAAAACAGGTATGACATCATGTTGATAACATCCTCCTGTAAAGGAACTCAAAGGATACACTCATGTGGGATATACAAACACTTGTCACAGAACTTTCCAATCAGGGTTGGGCCATTGCATCCTGTAAAAGCAAGTCCATACTACTTCAGCAAAATTTCTGGACATTATTCACTAGCCCAGAGATGAATCATATCTAATGCATTAAGGGATCAACTCTTAACTTTTGTTTGTACATACTCCTTTAGACTCAACATTTGCTGTTTATTTGTGTTTCAGAGGTAACATATTTCTCATTTACAAGTTTTATTTAAGTCCATTATGCTATTACTCACAAAGCGACTCACTTTGTTTTTCATTATTATTTTATCTATAATCTATCTATCATCTGTCATCTCTCTCTCTCTCTCTCTCTCTCTCTCTCTCTCATCTATCTATCTAATCACCTATCATCTATCTATCATTTATATTGAGGCATAATTGACATACAACATTACATTAGTTTCAGGTGTACAACATAATTATCTGATATTTGTATATTTTAACATTTGTCACCATATGTAGTTACAGAATTTTTTCCCCTTGTGATGAAAACTTTTAAAATCTACTCTTAGCAACTTTCAAATATGCAATACAGTATTATTAACTATAGTTGACATGCTGCATATTATATCCCCAGGTCTTATTTATTTTTTAACTGGAAGTTTTTACTTTTGACCACCTTCACCTATTTCACCCAACCTCTACTCCCCACATTTAACAATTACCAATCTGTTCTCTATATCTATACTTTTTTTTTTTTTTTAAGATTCCTCATATAAGTGAGAGCATATAGTTTTTATCTTTCTCTGTCTGGCTTGTTTCACTTATAATGCCTCAAGCTCCATTAATGCTGTCACAAATGGTAAGATTTCATTCTTTTTTATTCCTGAATAATATTCCATATATATTACATTTTTAATCCATTCATCTGTTGATGGACATTTAGGTTGTTTCCATATCTTAGCTATTATAAATAATGCTGCAATAAACATGGAAGTGTAGATATATTTCTGAGTTAGTATTTTTGTTTTCTTCAAACAAATACTAGAAATGGAATTGCTGGATTATATGGTAGTTCTATTATTAATTTTTTGAGGAAACTTCAATACTATTTCCATAGTGGCTGCATCTAATTTGCTCACTTCAGACTACCTAACAACAGAATTTTCTAGAATCTATATAAATTTCAATAAAACAGTCACTCCCATTAGTGTCTCTATACTCCCTCCCCAGACTCCTTCACTCAAGAGGCTTCAATAACCTCTATTCATTTCTTCTAGAGTCCCTGGATCATCTGTGGTAACCATAAATTGTACATTGGCTTCTGATGTAAGAAACTATCTTCCTTGGCTGCATCCTACACACCATTAGGCTCTACTGTGGATTAGAATGATCTCTCTGATTTTCGGCACAAGCTGAGCATGTTTTCACGAGTTGTTACACAAAATGTTGAAGCTATTTAGGTTTTCAGAGTCCAAATTGGTGGTGGCCAAGGTCCTTGGAACTTCAAATTTTGCCCCTACTACAGCATGCTAGACCATCCTCTGGTATATCGATTCTTAGGTTTACTTGCTGCTGCTTCCAGCTCTGAAACTCTGTTCACTATTCTTCATCTCCCCATTCTCTAAAACCTCACAACAAGCCAATACTCCTGGTTCTAATTCTCAGCTTCTAGTGACCACACACTGGTTACCCTTCACTGATTTGCTACCTTATAATGGTATGCTGCTCCTGTCTTCAATTCTTTGCTGTGGGTCTGAAATCCACCTCCCTCTGTGCATTCTTTACTGTGGTCCAGGGGAACAGAATCCTGGTTTTGGGGAACCTCAACTTTCTGCAGCGGTGGCCCTCCATAACAACTATAGCAGAAAGAAGTTCTGACATTTTTAAGATGTAAATTCTCCCTAATTTGATCTATAGATTTAAAGCAACTCAGTCAAAATCTTAGCAGGATTTTTTGTAGGTATTGACAAAATGATATATTGATATGTATATGGAAAAGCAAATGTATATGGAAAGGTAAAGAAACTTGCATAGTCTAAACAATTTTGAAAAGAATAACAAATTTGTAGCATTCACACTATCTAATATCCAGTCCGTGATGCAAGATGGGCCATTTTTTTTTTTGTGTGTGTGTGTGTGGATGTGATCAGTTTGGTTCTGCATTACTGTTCAGTGGACCATGATCATACACCAAGTTTTCAATGCTAATAATTTTGACCTCTTGAAGCATAGATCTTGTTTTTTTTTATGTTGAATAATCCATTTGCTGAATCATTTGGCCGTGGCATATGCTACACAACTTTTAAGATCCTGGAGATCACATATTAGATAATACAAGGCAGACAAACTCTAAGACAAGAATTATTAAAGTTTTCAAGACACTTAGTTGTCCTAATCCTAGATTTCCAAATATGGTCTACAAAAGCATGACATAATCTGTTTGGATATACTTTAGAAAACAATGTGTTTTAAAATATGGATATGTATTATTCAACCTTGCTAGTATAATTTATCAATGTACAGCAGGATGTGTTTACTATGGTAATACACTGATTGACTGAAGTAAATCTAAGGTTGTTTTGCTTCCATGGCTGAGATGGTTTGTCTTTACATCTAAGTAAAACAGAATGTGAAGAACTACATGAGCCGTATTGATCAAATATTCCATTGATATCGTCACCATCATTGGAGCTGATTATAATTTAGTGGGATTAATTACCTGGCACTAGATTATAAGCATAAGATTCCCAGGTCTTATTTTTCTCAAAGATTTTTATTTTCAAGAATGGCATGAAAGCAGTAGAGCTAGTTGACAGTAAAGTCCATGCAGGTGGGGCCAATGGGTACTTTCATGGACTAATGTCTGGAGGAGCTTCTCCATGGCCTTGGGAAGACCACGGGATCTATGTACTACTGGGTTGGGAGAAGGGTAAGAATGGCTGAAGCTTTCTTCAGCTCAATAGAAGAGGTATATGGAGTAATATTTAACTCGACTAGAAATATATTTGCCAATAAAAAGTAGAGACAGTTTTTTGACTTCGTGGAGCTTAGTGTTTAGTGAAGAGAGAAATTAAAAAATAATCATAGGAAAAAATATTTCATATGACAAGGGGATTGTCAAGAGATACTAAGAAAAATAATTATCCGCAGCTACACCTTTACTCCCATCTACCTTCAACAAACTAAATGTGTCCTTTCATTTCTCTTTTAGCTTGATAACCTAACTTATTAACCAAGACTTGCTTAGTCCACAGTTCAGAATTTCTATGGATCTTTTCTTCCCATTCTGTTTTTAAAGGCATATTCTACATCCAGTGATTTCCAGGGGACTGTGTGTAAATGGGTTTGGGAGAATGAAGATTCATTTCACCTCATGTAATTTTCAGCTGAAGAAAAGACTTATTCATTGCTTAACTGTGGCATCAGGAATATTGGGACTGCTGATCTATTATGGTCCAATTTTTTAGTGTTGTAAATCAGCTTGGAATATCTCCCCAAGTATCACTGAAATTTCTTACCTGTTTTCTAGTGCTTCTCTACTCCTCCACTTTGCTACTCAGTTTAGCACCTCCTGAGATCTGGAAAGGATGAGGTGGTTAAAGGATTTGTCTGAGTAGGTGGTAGGAAATGTCAGAGTACAACTTGTACTTACTTTCTGACTTCTGGTACAGTATATATCTTCTTTGAGCAGCAGGCAAACAATAGAAAATTATGATGAAAGAAGAATTAGTGGGGAAGAGGGGCTAAGTTGAAAAGACAAAAACTGAGCACTTAAAACTTATTCTTTATTCATTGGTTAATTTTGAAAGCCTGTGGAATTGAGATTGGATTTTTTTTTTTGTACTTAGAAAAATCAGTATAGTAGAAAACTGGGATAATTGAACAGAACGAAAGTACAAGCTGTCATATTTCACCTGTCCCATTATTCCCTTTAAGCTTGTTAATCTGACATTCCAAAAAAAGAAACAAATGCACACATACACAGATATACACAAAATGATAAGAATATGAAATATGAAATGATAAGAATATGAAAAAAGTTGTAAAACTTTTAAGCAAATGGAATTAGAAGAAAATTTTAGCCTACATTTTTATCTCCTGGAAAAGTGGGAGAGACAATTTTATCAAACAAGGCAAAAACAGGGTCATTTCTGTATACATAGATCATTGTCACTGATGTTATTGGGAAATCTGGGACTAGATCAGGACATATCAGTCAGTGTAAGAGGGGTAGCTGAGCACCAATATGATAGTAAATTAATGCTGTCTACATTTCTTGATTCCATAAGTAATAATGAGTGTATTGTTATAAATGTTTACTACAAATTTATTCCCATGTATTTCTGGGAATAGATAGAGCTAAAAAATTAATACATGTTTTAATAGTGGGCACTAACTGTAAGAGACTGGGGTTGTGATGTATAAAACCATGACTAATATAAAATTAGGTAAAAATAAAATGGAGATGGGTGATTTTTTATAATTTGTCATTTTGTACTCTATAGTGCTTTAGTTCTTCAAGATAGATGCAGCCTTTTTGAGCATGTCTTTGAAAGCTTGTACCACTTGCTTGTTCCTCAGAGTATGAATGAAAGGGTTCATTACTGGGACTACCGAGGTGGTAAGCACTGACACAACCTTATTAATAGCTACCCCTTTTTTTGCAGATGGCTTAATGTAGATGAATATGCAACTTCCATAAGTGATGGAAACAACAATTATATGGGAAGATCATGTAGAAAAAGCCTTTTTCCTCTGCTGGACAGAAGGGAATCCAAGAACAGTTCTTATGATGTAAGTGTAAGACATAATTACACACACCAAGGTGAACAGGAGTGTCAACACAGCGAGGACCAAGACAAATCACTCTATAAACCCTGTGTAAGCTTTAGGATGAGAGCAGCATCACATCCAAAGTGATCTATGACATTAGAGTCATAAAACTCGAGCTCGAAGCCCATGCTAAATGATGGGATGACAATGATCAGAGCAATCAAATAACAGCCAATAAGGAACTTGAAGCAGACTCTTGTTCATGATGGTCGTGTCATGCAGAGGTTTGCAGATGGCCACATAATGGTTATAGGACATGGCCGTCAGGAGGAAAAACTCAGTTACACCCAGTACAACAACAAAAAATAATTGAGTGGCACATGCATTGTAAGTACCATTGTTGTTCCATGATGCCATTGTGTAGAGGAATCTGGGAATGCAGACTGTTGTGAATGAGACTTCCAAAATGGAGAAATTCTGGAGGAAAAAGTACATGAGTGTATAAAGGTGAGAATCCACCAAGGTGAGAGTGATGATGGTCAGATTTCCAGCAACGCTCAACAAGTAGGTTAGAAACAAAAAGATAAAAAGCAGAATCTGTAGATTTGGGTCATCTGTCAGTCCCATCAGGATGAATGTTGTTATTGCTGTATAATTTTTCATCACTGATTCCTGACTATGGCCTGGTCTGTGTGTAAAAATAAAAGAGAGACATTGATGAGAGGTATGAGGGATGATGGTGGACTAAGTAAAAGCAGAGTTCATCTCCTCACAGTACCAAATTGAAATTACAACCAAATTATAAAATAATCAACTTGGAGAATCAACTGAAGTTTAGCTACATCTCATAATATAAAAGAACCACATCGAAGCCACTAGGAGAGTCCTAAATTGGGCTGAACCTGCACCTACAGGTGGTGGAGGATCACCGGGAGGGACAGCAAGGTTGCAGAGGCTCTTCTGGAGGAGAGGGGGTTCCTTGTCTCATCTGGGGGCTCTCTAACACAGGGTCTCAGCCCAAGGAAGAGGAGATTCCAATAACACTGTAGAAACTAGAGGGGATTCCAGCCGCCTGGGTGGGAAGGAAGGTGACTGAACCCCTAGATACCTTTTTGAAGGACCTGTGCGAAGGCATTCTGACCTGTGGACACTCACCTGGGACACTGGTGGTGGGTCTGAGGCTTGCACGGGATTCATTCTGAAAAAGTCTCCATTACTTAGAGTCAGAAAGAGGGCTGGAAAGGCAGCCACCATTGTGCTTTAGTCCTGCCCCCCTACAGGGTAACCTACAGACCACACCAGCTTGATTGTGCAGATCCCTCCCACAGAGCCTTTAGGAAGTGTTGGTTAGGGGAGCAGTCCGCCCTGCCTAACCTACAGACTGCCGGGGGCAGTTGTTCCTGGTTAGATACCAAGCCTTGATCTGAGTGATTCAGAATGAAGTATTCACAGTGGTCATGAGCAGCATTTCTAATCCCAGCAACAGCAGCCACTGCTGTGAGCCCCATTTCAGAGATAAGGTCAAGCAGATCGCCACTGCCAACATGAACTTGGGCAGATACTGGGGACCTGCGGGCCAGTCCCAGACAGCAGGTGGTCTTGCTATGATCTGGGTCATCTGTGGGAACTTACAACAGTTACCAAATTTTCAGCAAGACAGACTATTTTGATCTGTCATTGTCTCTCTGAGATCCTGCCCCACCCAACCTGCAGACTGCTCAGGGCAGGTGTTATTGGCTTGATGCCAAGCTCAGCTCTGAGTGATTAAGGACCAAGTATTCATAGCAGGGCGGCCATCATTGTGAGTGGCCTTTCCAATCCCAGCAAAAGCGGCCAGCCCTGTAAGCTACATTTCCATTCCCACTGGGTGACCAGTGCTGTGAGCCGCATTTCATCAGTAGGGTTAGACAGATCACTGCTGCCAACACAAACTTGGGTAGATATTAGGGACCTGTGGGCCATTCTTAAACAGCAGCTGGTCTTGCTGTGATCTGGGTCTTCTGTGGGAACTCACAACAGTTACCAAATTTGTAGCAAGACTGAGACTGTATTGATCTCATTGCCATTATCTCTCTGAGACCCTGCCCCACCCTACCCACAAATTGCCTCAGGTGGTCCATTGACAGTGAACTGACACAGCCCTGCCTTTCCCCTCCCCTGATCGTCTAATCCACACAGGCAACAAACTTTGCCTGGTACAGGGTGGTCACTGCACAAAAATCAATGGCAGGCAGACCTTTGCTGCCTCCAAGAGTTGCAATATTGTGTCTGGAGAGCACAGAGGTCTGTGGGAACACTCCTGACTGCAGCTGGTTTTACTGTGATCTGGGTTTACAGCGGTAATGCCCAGGCACAGAAGTTGCAACAAAATTGAGGCTATGTTGGCTGAATGGACCTTGTCACCTTGAGATCCCACTTCTCCAAAGCCACAAAGTGCCTGCAGCCCATTGACAAGCAGCCTCTTGTGCCCTGCTTGGCTCTGGGGTTGAGCAGTTAGAGCAGGCAACAGACCTTGGCTAGTGCAGTGAGCGCATTTCAAAGAAAACAGTTGTAGACAGACCACTGCTGCCTGTACAAGCTACAATATCTCTTAAGGGGATTGGAGGGGTCTGTATTGGCCTGACAGCTGTTAATTCCCTGAGTTCCTGCCCCATCCAGTACACAAAGTGCCTGCTGCACATTGATAGACAGCTACCCCTGCTCTGGGGTAGCACATTTAGGCCCAGGGTGGGCAGCAGTTGACCTTGCTACAAGTGGAAACTTGTACAGTGAGCCACAGAGACAGCGTGGGCATGTAAACTGACACTGCAGTGGTAGGGGGGAATTTACTCACTAGACCCAGGAGACTTCCAGAGTCCCTGCTCCACTCAACACACATATCACCCAATGGCTCATCCAGTTTCAGAGACTGATAGGCAGCTGATAGGCAGTATCAGGACTTGAGGAGCACTGGTCCCTCTCCTAAACTGCCATAAGTCAGGGATGGGGGATAACTGAGACCTGCATACAGTACTGTCTCTTCCACTTACCTATAGATCCAGCATAGGCAATAACAATCAGTGGATCGCTTTGTAGTTCTCACTGGGTAGCCCTGAGTGATCAAAAGCAGCAGCTAAACTTGGCTTATGGGGGAGCATCTCCCAAGGGGCCACAAAACGAATGCATCTGGAAGCTGGCACCAGACCACACTGGAGCAACTCCTGACTGGTTCCAGTAGTGATACACACAAAGGGTGGTTGCAATAAGTACACAAACCTGCCAGGGCAAATCCTATTCAGTGGGGTCAGCCCCCACACAACAACTCTTATCCTGAGAGTGCAGCCAATTCACACAATTAGTCAGCCTGAATGTTAATCCCACCCACTGATTTACTAACAATAATAGGTTTGGTGACAACAGAAGATCACACACAATCCACACAAAGGTCACCTCCAGAGCTCCTGGAACAAGGGATCAGGGAGAGTGTGCCACTGGACCACACAGGACATCTTCCACATTAGGCCATCTGGCCAAGGCTGAGAGACAAAACGAATACTACTGACACATCGAAAAAAACACAGAGAGGCTAATAAAATGAGAAAACAAAGAAACGTGCCACAAATGAAACAAGAGAAAACTCCATAAAATCAGCTAAATGAAATGAAGGTAAGCAACCTACTAGAGTTCAAAATAATGGTTATAAGGATGCTTGACGAATTTACGGGGAGAATGAATGAGCACAATGAGAACCTCAACAGCATAAAAAAGGACATAGAAACCATAGAAAAGAACCAGACAGAAATGAGGAATATGATAACGGAAATGAAGAATACACTAGAAGGATGCAACAGTAGATTGGATGAAGCAGAAGATCGAATCAGCGAATTGGAAGACAAGGTAGCTGAATACACCCAATCAGAACAACAAAAAGAAAAAAAGGATAAAAAAAAAGGAAAATAGATTACAAGACCTTGTAAAAATATCTGAATCACAGAAGTACCTGAAGAGGAAGAAAGAGAGCAAGGGATTGAGACTGTATTTGAAGAAATAATGACAGAAAACTTCCCTAGTCTGGCAGAGGAATTAGACATACAAGTTCAGGAAGCACAAAGAGTTCCAACAAGAGTTATTCAAACAGACCTACACCAAGACACATCATAATTAAAATGCCAAAGGTCAAAGACAAAGAGAATCTTCAAAGCAGCAAGAGAAAGGAAGCTGGTTACTTACAAGGGTACCCCCATAAGAATGTCTGCTGACTTTTTAATGGAAACTTTGCAGGCCAGAAGGGAATGGCAAGAAATATTCAAAGTTATGAAAAACAAGAATCTACAACCATGGATACTCTACCTAGCAAGGCTTTCGATTAAAATGGAAGGTGAGATAAAGAGCTTCCAAGGTAGAAAAATTCTGATATAATTCATCAACAACAAGCCAGCATTACAAGAAATGTTAAAGGGTCTTCTGTAAAAAGAGAAAGGGTAAAAAAGAAAATGAATAATAAAATGACAGTAACAATGTACCCATCAGTAATCACTTTAATGTAAACAGATTAAATGCTCCAATCAAAAGATATAGGGTAACTGAATGGATAAGAAAACAAGACCCACTTCAGATCAAACGACACTCACAGACTGAAAGTAAAGGGATAAAAAAAGATATTTCATGCAAACGAAAATGAAAAAAAAGCCAGGGTAGCAATATCTATATCTGATAAAATAGACTTTAAAATAAAGGCTATAATAAGAGATAAAAAAGGACATTGCATAATAATAAAGGGATCGATAAATCAAGAGGACCTAACCTTAGTAAACATATATACGCCCAACATAGGAGCACCTACATACATAAAGCAGTTATTGACCGACATAAGAGTTCAATAGTAATACATTCATAATAAGAAACTTTAACACCCCATTGACACCAATGGACAGATCTTCCAGTCAAAGAATCAACAAAGAAACAATGGGTCTAAAAGATACACTAGAGCAGATGGATTTAATAGATGTTTTCAGAGCATTTTACCCCAAAGCAGCAAAATATACATTCTTCTCAAGTGTACATAAAACATTTTCAAGGACAGACCTCATATTAGGACACAAATCAAGTCTCAGTAAATTTAAGAAGATTAAAATCATATCAGTAGTCTTCTCTGATCATAATGGCATGAAACTAGAAATCAATTACAAGGAAAAAACTGAAAAACACACAAACACATGGAGGCTAAATAACATGCTACTACACAATGAATGGGTTATTAATGAGATCAAGGAAGAAATCAAAAGATACCTAGAGACAAATGAAAATGAAAACACAACTACTCAAAATTTATGGGACACAGTGAAAGCAATCCTAAGAGGGAAATTCATAGCAATACAGGCCTACCTCAAGAAACAAGAAAAAGCTCAAATAAACAATCTAACTTTACACTTAAAAGAACTACAAAAGGACAACAAACAAAGCCCAAAACGAACAGAAGGAAAGAAATAATAAAGATCAGAATGGAAATAATAAAGATTAAAGTGGAAATAAATGAAATAGAGTCTAGAAAAACAATACAAAAGATTAATGAAACCAAGAGCCGGTTCTTTGAAAGGATAAACAAAATTGACAGACCCTTAGCCAGATTCATCAAGGAAAAAAGAGAGAAGACTCAAATAAATAAAATCAGAAATGAAAGAGGAGAAATAACCACAGATTCCACAGAAATGCCAAAGATCATAAGAAAATACTATGAGCAATGAAATGCCAACAAATTGGACAATCTGGAAGAAGTGGACACATTCCTAGAAATATACAATCTCCCAAGACTGAGTCAAGAAGAAACAGAAAATTGGAACTGACTGATTACCACCAATGAAATAGAATCAGTAATCAAAAACCTCCAAAACACAAAAGTTCTGGACCAGATGGCTTCATAGGTGAATTTTACCAAGCATTCAAAGAAGAAAAATCATTTACTCTTCTCAAACTATTCCAAAAAATTCAAGAAGAGGGAAGGCTCCCTAACTCCTTTCATGAGACCCAAACCAGGCAAAGATGTTACAAAAAAGAAAACTGTAGACTAATATCTCTTATGAACATTGATGCAAAAATCTTCAACAAAATATTAGCAAACCGAATTCAGCAATACATTAAAAATATTTTACACCATGATCAAGTTGGATTTATTCCTGGGATGCAAGGTTGGTTCAATATCCACAAATCAGTTAACGTGATACACCATATTAACAAATCGAAAGATAAAATCCATATGATCATATTGATAGATGTAGAAAAAGCGTTCGACAAAATCCAGTATCCATTCATGATAAAAACTTTCAGCAAAGTGGGAATAGAGGGAACATATCTCAACATAATAAAGGCCATATACGACAAACCGACAACTAATTTCATACTCAATGGGGAAAGGCTAAAAGCATTTTCCTTAAGCTCAGGAAAAAGATAAGGATGCCCACTTTCACCACTCCTCTTCAACGTTGTATTAGAAATCTTAGCCACAGCAATAAGAAAAGAAAGAGAAATAAAAGTCATCCGAATTGGAAAGGAAGAAGTAAAACTCTCGTTATTTGCCAATGACGTGATATTATATATAGAGAACCCTAAAGATTTCACCAAAAAACTGTTAGAACTGATCAATGAATTCAGTAAAGTAGCGGGTTACAAAATAAATATTCAGAAGTTAGTGGCATTTTTATATACCGGTGATGAACTTTCAGAAAGAGAAATTAAGAAAATAATCCCATTTACAATTGCATCGAAAACTATAAAATACCTGGGAATCAAATTACTCAAGAAGGTAGAAGACCTGTTTTCAGAAAATTATGTCATTGAAAAAAAATTGAAGAAGATACAAATAAATGGAAGCATATAGCCTGTTCATGGGTAGGAAGAATCAACATTGTTAAAATGGCTATACTACCCAAAGCAATCTATAGATGCAATGCAGTCCCTATCAAAATACCAATGGCATTTTTCAGAGAGCTAGAACAAACAATCCTAAAATTTATATGGAGCCTTAAAAAATCCCAAATAGCCAGTGCAATCTTGTGAAAAAGAATGAAGTTGGAGGTATCACATTACCTGATATCAAACTATAATGCAAGCCTACATTAATCAAAACAGCATGGTACAGACATAAAAACAGATACATTGATCAATGGAATAGAATAGAGAGCCAGAAATAAATCCATGCCTATACACTCACTTAATATATGACAAAGGAAGTAAGAATATACAATAGGGTAAAGACAGTCTCTTCAATAAATGATGTTGGGAAAATTGGACAGATACATGCAAAAAAAAAAAAAAAAAGAAGCTAGACCATCTTCTTACACTATATACAAGAATAGACTTAAAATGGATTAAAGATTTAAATATAAGACCGGAAACCATAAAACTTTTAGAAGAAAACATAGGCAATAAACTCTCTGATATTACTAACAGGAATTTCTTTCAGATATATCTCCTCAGGCAAGGGAAACAAAAGGAAAAATAAATAAATGAGACTACATTAAACTAAAAAGTTTTTGTACACCAAAGGAAACCATTAACAAAACAAAAAGACAACCAACTGTTTGGGATAAGACATTCGCTAATGATACACCTGATAAAGGGATTAATATCCAAAATGTATAAAGAACTTACACAACTCAACAAAAAAAAAAAAGAACAATCTAATTAAAAAATGGGCAGAAGACCTGAACAGGTACTTCCCCAAAGAGGAAATACAGATGGCTAACAGACATATGAAAAGATGCTCAAGGTCGCTCGCTAATCATCAGAGAAATGCAAATTAAAACCACAATGAGATATCACTTAACATGTCAGAATGGCTATCATCAATAAATAAAAAAACAGCAAGTGTTGGCGAGGATGCAGAGAAAAGGGAACCCTCATACATTGTTGGTGGGATTGCAAATTGGTACAGCCGCTATGGAGGTTCCTCAAAAAATTAAAAATAGATATACCTTTTGACCTAGCAATTGCAGTATGGAGGTTGCTCAAAAAATTAAAAATGGATATACCTTTTGACCTAGCAATTGCAGTATGGAGGTTGCTCAAAAAATTAAAAATGAATATACCTTTTGACCTAGCAATTGCATTTCTGGGTATTTATCTAAAGTAAACCAAAACAATAATCATGAAGATCGATGCACTCCAATATTCAATAGCCAAGATATGGAAGCAACCTAAATACCTGCCGGAACCAGCCAGATGGAGTCGAACAGTCCTGAGTGGGGGAGCGAGGATTAAGAAAAAAGACAGAGAAGAGAAAAAGATCTCGGGAGGGCATATAGTCATAGCTGCAGCACCAAGTTTATTTAGCACCGTATACTTATACAGCTTGAGTATGTGACAAACTGCTCGTGACAAACTGCTTGTAAAAAGACCACAGGTCCCCAGAAACAAATGCTGAGATTTACACAAGGCCAGAGAAACCTCCTCCCTTTGAAGTTTCAGGGACTGAGAAACCTCCTCCTTAGGAGTCCCAGGAACTGATAATTCTCCTTCCTTTGAAGATCCAGGAACTGATAACTCCTTATCAGCAGCAGTGCTGAAGTAGCTTGCAAAGGGCTCCCAACAAATACCCATCAACAGATGATTGGATAAAGAAATTATGGTTCATATATAGAATAGAATGTTATTCAGCCATTAAAAAATGAAATCCTACCATTTGTAATGACATGGGTGGACCTAGAGGTTATTACGCTGAATGAAATAAGTCAGACAGAGAAAGACAGATACCATATGATTTCACTTATATGTGGTATCTAAGGAACAGAAAGAACAAACTAATCAAAAACAGACTCACAAATATAGTGGACAATTTGGTGACGGACAGAGGGGATAGGGGTTGGGAAGCTGGGAGAATTGGGTAAAGGGTTAAAAAAGTACAAATTAGTAGTTGATAGTTTAGCATGGGGAGCATGGAAGGAGAAATGCAGTTAGCATTAATATGATGGCTAAGTGGAGGGCCAGGGGAGGGAAGGAGCAATTGGTGGGATTGTTTTATGAACATTATAGATGTCTAACCAATGTACTGTATACTTGAAACTAATTTAAATAAATAAGTAAATTTAAAAAAATAAAGAGAAATTTGATCAGAGAAATAGACTGTCAGCATGAGTTGGGTGAAAATGTTAGCTAAGCCATGATTTTATTTTACCTGTTAATCAAGAATGCTGTTGGAATGACAGTCGATAGTTAATCAATAATGCTACTTGATTTACACTGCTGAGCATTACACTGGATACCAGCCAGCAAGTTGATGTAGTATTAATTAACAGTAATATTAAGGTAGTATTAACTAATAATGAAGTGACTGAGGAATGAGCCCAGGGAAATGAAGCTATTTTACATTATCTGTGTTAATAAATAGAAAAACATTATCATAAAATATACATGCTTTGTAATGTCATATGACACTAATACTTCAAGGTGAGCTTGTCATCTTGGCTCATCGTGAGGTAAACAGGTCTGACTATAGTTAATGTTGTGGAGTTAAAACTTTTCCTCTCAATCTCTGCTTCCTCGCTCAGTGTGATAATCTACATTCTCCTTTAACGTACCTCATGCCTTTCTGCTCTCTTCTCTTTCTAAACTGCACAAAAAACACTCTTGCAATTCCATCCTGAAGACAGATCAGATCTTTTAAAACCATATGTGAGATCCATTTCTCTGTGTAAAGCCACTCAGTGGAGTGCCATTTCCCTAGGAAAAAAATTCAAACTCCTTTCTCTAGTTTACAAGGCCATTCATGATCTCATTGCTGTGAATACTCCTAATTCGCCTCTTGCTTTTCCTGTTGTACTGGTCTTCTTCTATGCCTTGAAGATGCCAATGTTTTTCCACTCCAGGATTTTTGCAATGTTTTCTCTCTACTTGAAATGCTCTGCTTGCATGGCTGGATCTTATTTTTTCAGGTGCCATGTTAAACATAGCCTCCACAATGATGCCTTCCGAGAGAATCCTATCTATGTTCTCTCTACCCCTAATGCTATGAGCACACTGCTCTATTTCTTTTAGGGCACTTATTATAATTTGTAATTATAGTTTATTTACTTTTTATCTCAATGCCCTACTTTTTAGCTCCATGAGAACACAGACCATATCTATTTTGTAAACCACTGTAAATCCAAGACCACATCTTTGCCTGGTGCATAGCAGATGATCAGTGCATTTTTATTGAATTACAGAGACTAGGCATTTTGTCCTTGACAATTGATTAATTACATTTAAAGTATAATTGAAAGGTTATAGCATCAGTCCATTTACATTTTAGGCTCTAAACCTTCAACATATTGAGACAATTTTAGAAATCAGAAAGTCCCTTTTAGTCATAATCCCCAAAGTTACACTAGGCTATTTGATCTGTACTTAAGAATAAAAAAGAATGAACCTTTTAAAAGCTGCTTGGGGTTAAGAGTGCTGTGGTGTAGGGAGGACCGAAGGTAGAAAGTGGTGGCCTAGAAGTAAGATTTCCTTTTTTTATTCATCTCTTTACCCTATTTTCTCTAAAGGAGTCTGGCCAAGTCTACTTGAGACCCGGTCCTAAGGTCCTCTGAGAGGGCCCACATGGTTGCTTATAAGAGGTAGGGGTTAAGAATGTGGGTTCTGGAATAAGATAGATCAGAGCTTGAGACCTAGGTCAACCATTTAATGGCTGTGAAGCCTTGGGAAGTTTGGTTCTAGGTTCCATTTCCTGGTTTGTGAAATGTAAATAATAATTATGTTCTGTGAAATGAAAATAATGTGTATGTTCTTCACGGGTTAGTACAAAAATTAAACAAACTAATTCTTTTAGACTCTTAACATCGTGCCTGGCATGATGTTAATATAGGATATATATTAAATATATTCCATTTATTCTTTCTATTTCTTCTCCCAGGACCTGCTGACTTTCCCTGTGTGAACAGAGTTTGCATACTCTTCCACATTTTCTTTTACTCTATCCCTAGAGTTACCATCCCACCTTCTATGGATGCATTTTAAATTTTCTGCTCTCTTTAAAATTAAATAGAAAATTTTAAATCCTCTTAAATCCTAAAAAAGTAATATTTGTTTATAGGCCTGTTCATCATGCATATAATTCAACTACATACAATACAACACATGATTAATTGTTTCTGAATCTCTTTTACTTTTATAATCTAGACTATTTGTACTTTCTAATGTGATTCCTTGCCTAAGTCTCTTAATTCAAGCATTATTTCTTAGGGTATTCACATCCTACCACCTCAGTAACCACAGCTTTCATATTCTCTTCCGAGCTTGTCTAAGGGACCTCTTCTTTCATCACATTATATTACTTGAGAATAGTTCCCTGAAATTCTCTTCACTAATTTATAAAAAAAATCTTTAATGCTCTATCCATGTTGCCTTGTCTTTCTTTGAACTACTATAAAAGAACAAGAAAGGAAAAAAATCTTGGCCCAAAATAAAATGATCAAGGTCTCTCAATAAGAGAGCTATACAAGTTGAGAGATATAAAGCACCTTAAAGATCATTTTAGCCAATCTTCTAATTTCAAAGATGGAAATCGGAGAGTCAGCAGTCACTAGGCTTGTTAGGAGCAAACTAAGGAAGAATCCAAGTTTCCTAAATCAAATTTTCATGCTTTGCCCCCAACTCTACCAAGTTAGGAGAAAGTATCAGGAATAATTGTCTTTGCTTTCCTGGTTTCCATGCACCCATTTGGAAGTTTGCCACTTCTAATGCCATTTTGTCTTCCAAGGATACCCACTCCATTCTAGCTCTTTCTTTAGTCTCTATATTACTTCTGAGAAAACTTATTAGTGCTATAGGAGATCTGGAAAATAAGTTCATCTAATGTTTTAGACACTGATGATCATATTTATGTTATTCACCCACCTGTATTTATGTTTTTAATAGAATATGTTCTAATGAGGAATTTCCTGGAATAAAAATAGTTTTTAATAGGAGATACCAGGGCTGTATTTAATTTAATTTACAAATGTTTATAAGGCAGTTACTAAGTGTTAGGTACTAAGTTAAACACTTAGATTACTTCATTTAATTCTCAAAGCAACTCTCTGAAGCTAGTTATAATTTAATCTTCATTTTGCCATTGAGGAGACCAAGATCCAGAAATATTTAGAATTGTGCCTGAGGTCACTGACTTAGGATGTAGTAAAGCAGGAGTATGAATCCCAGCAGTTTGATCACAGAAATTTGTAATCCCAATAAAGCATGTCTTCTCTACTCTTTATTTGACTGATTTATTTCTCCTTTTTATCTTTTGAGAAAATAATTCACATCCTCCTTGTCATGGTATCTGTCAAGTAACCTTAAGGGAATTAGATGAATCACGACCCAGCCTTCTTTATTTCAGAGTTAAGAGCTATAGTGGAGACATGATTGGTCTTCAACAATAATAATGAATTACATTTGTAGCAACTGAAATGTTTCCCATTTGCAGTCACTGTCTCTAGGATTTCCAATTTCTTTCATCACTGGGGTAGAACAGGATCTTCCCAGGAGACCTCAATTAGTTTGGAACACGAATGGTTTCCTCTTGGTTGTTTCAATTTATTTCCCACAATGATCTTGAGGTGAGTGTCCTCTGAGATTGGGGAAATAAGACTCTTTCCTTCTCCCAGAGGATGGAGTGTTCGTTTTCAACATGTGCTCAGATCACACATCAGAGCCCCTGACTCTGAATTTTTAGACAGGAATCTGACTTGATATGTAATATATGGCTCATCTGTTAGTTGCTTCCCTCCCACATACTGTAGAACCACTCACAGAATGATAATGTTTGACCAAATGTCCTATTATCCTTCCTTGTCTTCTGCTCTAGATTCCAAATGCCTACATATGGTGCTCACCAAGCTCCCTGCAACCTACCCTAAGCCCTGTGCACCCATAATATTCTAACTTCTGCCCTTGCAAAAATCATTATCTGTTAGTGACTCAGTCCCATCTGAAACATATTGGGTAAACTCATGCAGAATGGCATATGAAAGTTCATTGATTTATTGCTCTGTCTTATTAATAACAGAATGTTTTACTTTTTTAAGTGTACTTTGTGGTATTGCTCATTAAATATAGATAATTATTTCCAGTGGTAGATATTCAAGTTGTGTAGCAAAAAATAAACATTAGGGAGACATTTTGGCTGGATTGAGAGAACAGAAACACTTTCCCAGGATCTCATACATGGGAGACTATATTTCTCCCTTCAAAATTTACTGTCTTATTCTTCAAACTTCTTAAGATGACTCCTTTCTAAATTCTTATTAAAATTCAAATATCACTTGCTAGAGAACAGAGTAAAATTGAAGATAACCATTGGTTCCTATTGTGAAGCACTGTTCAAAATTATTTAGGATCTGGGCTTGGAAACACATAACTCAGAAAAAGGCTTCTGCCCTTTAACTTTGAACTACTTGTATTCTGGATGGTGAACAACTGGCATGATTAAGTAAATCATACTCACCCATCAGATTGCTGTTCGTGGCTTCTGTGGGCAATTTAACCACAAAGATCCTTAGAGTAAATTCAGAGTAGAGTAGGAGTTTGTTAGTGACTCCTACAATATTTTCATTCATTTACACACTTGCATTCACTGGCAAGTCTGTGAGTGGGCAGACGTCTCATAGGTTTCCACTGCCCAAGGTTTCCCAGAAATCTCTTCCAAATGTTCTTTACCTTTTACAGTCTTATAATGATATCAAATAAAGAATATTTCCTGAGTTTAGTTCTAAGAAAAATGCTTATATTTTCTGTATCATTGAAAAAATTAATGACTGTTGCAATGGTGAGAAATTCTCTTTGGTTTGTACAAAGTCTATATCTTGACCTCTGAATGGGAAGACAGATTTCCCTGCAAATTATATATTAACAAAAATGATACATTTTATATATATTTGGTCCTCAATAGGTATGCAGGGATAATCTGATTAAACAAACAAAAGGATCCCTTGGGATCCTAGGTTGAAAAGTAGCTAATTAACCTATAGTATAATGAACTTAAATGAACTTTGAGAAGAAAAAAACAGCTATCAGTTGGGACTGTGTCTTTGGAGAGAGGAAGATGCAACAATAGAATCAGAAATAGGACAGGGGCAAAGCAGTAAGTGTCAGGTGACAAATTACAAGTGCGGGTCCTTTTACTTTCTTCTGATTTCTTGAGAGTTTCTTCAGCCAAGAGAAGAAGCCTCTCAGGGATACCCTGAGGGATACTGGACTTGGTTGAAGCCACACCATTTCCTGTCATAGTAGATATAGTTCCTCCCCTTGGTTTTGGGCACACTTTCACTTCATGTATATTTTGCCCAATCATGTGACTCATTATTATAAGTACTTAGGAGATTGCATATTCACTATTTCACTATTTGCAATAAGTTTCACTGTCAGATTGTTTTATTTTTTAAATTATAAAAAATATAAGTGGGAAAGAGCAAGACTAATTATTCCAAGTCCACTTAGAAACTCCAAGATTTACTTCCAGTCATAGCTTGCTAAGAGTTATCATGAGTGAGTGTTGAATTTTATATAAAAATTTTAATAACCAGTTAGTATAAATAAAATAAAATAAAATAAATTTAATGTGTCTAGTAAAATAAATATATATTTTCTCCTTTTGTTATTGGGATAATGAAATGATATTAATAGGTTTACTAGTATTAAACCACCTTTGCATCCCTGACGGAAACCCAAACTTCATCATCAAGAAATTAAAAAAAGGTTCAATTTGCTAATATTTTATTTAAATGTGTTCTTGTGTTAGATTGTCCTTCAGTTTTCCTTTCTTGCATTTATCTTACATGAGGTTAAGTCAGAGGTTATATTAGTTTTACAAAATAAATGAGGAGTAGTTACAGTTTTCCTAGTGCTAAAACATTTTGTTTGGAATTATCTATTTTTTGAGAGTAGTAGGACTCAAGTGTAAAATGTCTGGGTTTGGTGTTTTCTTTGTTGGAAGATTTTAAAAAATTGATTAATTTCCTTAAAGTTTGTAGCATCATTTAGATTTTTTATTTTTATTTTTTGAGGTCATATTTTTTATGTGTTAGTCTATTTTACTAAAATTTATATTTGCTGATGTAATGTTTTTATAGTATTTTTATCTTTATTATCTAAGTTATACCTATCAACTCTCCTTTTCCATTTTAAATATTATTTGTATCTTCTTTATTTTTTCTTGATCAATTTTACAAAAAGATGAAAACTTTAGTAGTTTCATTTGGGGGTAACTTTATTAATTCTCCTTATACTATATCATTGTTTTTCATTTCATTAAATTTTGCTCATATTTTTATATATTATCTTTATATTTTTCTGTCTTTTTTTTTTTAGATTTTATTTTGTTTTATTTCTCTAAAGTAGAAAATTTAACTTCAGTCATCATTTTCAAATACTATATACTTTTAAGATTATAAATTTCCCTCTAATTACCACTTTCAGTGCATAATACAGCTTTTAAAAAATTTTTATTTATTTTTTTAAGGTGAAATTGGTTAACAAAATCCAATAAGTTTCAGCTGTACACTTTAACACTGAGGCATATATATATTTACACTGTGTGTTCACCTCCTATAGTTAGATTTCTTTCTGTCACCTCTTTTACCCTGTACACCTCCCTTCTCCTCCACCACCCCTTACCCTCTGGAAACCACTAGTCTATACTCCATGTCCATAAGTTTCTGTTTGTTTGTCCTGTTTATTTGTTGCTTTTAGGTTTATATCCCACATATAAGTGATACCATGTGATTTTCAACTTTTTCTGTCTGGCTTATTTCACTTAGCATGATTATCTTGAGGTTTATTCATGTCGCAAATGGCAGTATTCCATCTCTTCTTATGGCTGAGTAATATTCCATTGTATATATCTACCATAGCTTCTTTAGCCAATCATCTATTGTAGGACACTTCAGTTGCTTCCATGTGAATAGTGCTGCTATGAACATCAGTGTGCAAATATCTTTTTGTATATAGATTTTCAAGTCTTCAGGGTAAATACTCAGGAGAGGGATTGCTGGATCATATGGTAGATCAATTCTTAGTATTTTGAGGAACCTCCATACTGTTTTCCACAGTGGCTGTACCAATTTTCAGTTCCACCAGCAGTGTCTGAGGGTTCCTTTTTCTCTGCATCCTCTCCAAAATTGTTATTACTTGTCCTGTTGATGATAGCTATTCTAACAGATGTGAGACAGTATCTCATCGTGGTTTTGATTTGTATTTCCCTAATAGGTAGCAATGTTGAGCATGTTTTCAAATATTTGTTGGCCATTTGTATGTCCTCTAGGGAGAAGAGTCTGTTCAGATCTTCTGCCTATTTTCTGATTGGATTGTTTGCTTTTTTGTTGTTATTGAGTTGTATGATTTCTTTGTATATATTGGATATTAGGCCCTATGGGAAGTGTTGCTTGCAAATATATTTTCCCATTTGGATGGTTGTTTCTTTACCTTGCTGATGATTTCTTTTGCTGAGCAGAAGCTTTTTAGTTTGATGTAGTCCCATTCGTTTATTTTAGTTTTTAGTTCCCTTGTTTTTGAGGTCAAATTCATAAAATCTTCCTTAAGTCCAAGGTCCTTGAGTTTAGTCCCTATGTTTTCTTCTATGCATTTTATTATTTTAGGTCTTATATTTAGGTCCTTAATTCATTTTGAATTAATTTTGGTGTGTGGTGATAGACAACAGTCTAGTTTCATTCCTTTACAGATGGCTTTCCAGTTTTCCCAGCACCATTTATTGAAGAGGCTTTCCTTTCTCCACTGTATGTTTTTTGCTATTTTATTGAAAATTATTTGCCCATATAAATATGGGTTTACTTCTGGACTCTCAATTCTGTGCCACTGGTCCATGTGTCCATTTAGCTGCCAATACCATGCCATTTTGATTAGTGTTGCTTTGTAGTATAATTTGAAGTTAGGCAGAATTATGCCTCCAGTCTCATTCTTTTTTCTTGGGATGGCTTTGGCAATTCAAGGTCTTTTGTGCTTCCATACAAATCTGATGATTTTTTGTTCTATTTCTTTAAAAAAATGCTTATGGGATTTTGATGGAGATTATATTAAATCTGTATAATGCTTTAGGTAATATGGTAATTTTAACTATGTTGATTCTTCCAATCCAAAAACATGGAATATCTTTACATTTCTTTGTATCTTCTTCTATTTCTTTTAATAGAGTCTTGTAGTTTTCATTATATAGGTCCTTCACATGTTTTGTTACATTTATTCCTAGGAATTTTATTCTTTTTGTTGTAATTGCAAAAAGAAATATTTTTTCCACTTCTTTTTCTGACACTTCATTATTAGAATATAAGAACGTTATGGATTTTTGAACATTGATTTTGTATCCAGAGACCTTACTGTATTTGCTAACTGTTTCCAGCAGTGTTCTTGTGGAGTCTTTAGGGTTTTCTATATAGAGAATCATGTCATCCACAAATAATGACAGTTTGACTTCTTCATTTCCTATTTGGTTGCCTTTTATATCTTTTTCTTGTCTGACTGCACTTGCTAGGACCTCCAATGTTATAATGAACAACAATGGCGATAGTGGACAGCTTTGCCTCATTCCTGATCTAAGAAGGAAGATTTTTAGTTTTTCACCATTAAGTATAATGTTGCTTGAGGGTTTGTCATATATGACCTTTATTATGTTAAGGTACTTTCCTTCTGTACAAATTTTAAGTGTTTTGACCATAAATGAATGCTGTATCTTGTTAAAGGCTATTTCTGCATCTATTAATTTGATCATATGATTCATATTTTTTAATTTGTTTATGTGGTGTATCACATTAATTGATTTGCATATGTTGAACCATCCCTGTGCCTCTGGGATGAAGCATTCTTGATCGTGGTGTATAATCTTTTTAATATGTTGCTGTATTCAGTTAGGTAATATCTTATTTAGGATTTTTGCATCTGTGTTCATGAGAGATATAGGTCTGTAGTTTTCTTTTTTTGTGTTATCTTTACTAGGTTTTGGTATCAGAATAATATTGGACTCACAAAATATGTTGGGAAGTATTGCCTCCTCTTCAATTTTTTGGAAGAGTTTGAGGAGAATAAGTATTAAATCTTCTTTGAATGTTTGGGAGAATTCACTGGTGAAGCCATCTGGTCCTGGACTTTTATTTTTTGGCAGTTTTTTGATGATTGTTTCAATTTCCATATTGCTCATCTGTCTAATTAGATTTTCCAGTTCTTCTTGATTCAGTCTAGGAAGATTGTATTTTTCTAAGTACTAGTCCATTTCTTCTAGGTTATTTATTTGGTGTAATATACTTTTTCATAGTATTTTTGTATGATCCTTTGTATTTCTTCAGTGTCAGTCATTATTTCTCTTCCTTCATCCCTGATTTTGTTTATTTGTATCCTTTCTCTTTTTTCTTTAGTGAGTCTAGCCAGGAGTTTGTCAATTTTATTAACCTTCTCAAAGAACCATTTCTTTGTTTTATTTATTTTTTCTATTTTGTTGGTTTTTGTTTTCAATCTCATTTATTTCTGCTCTAATTTTGATGATTTCTTTCCTTCTGCTGACTTTAGGCTTCATTGGTTCTTATTTTCTAGTTTTTTAAGATGAAGAATTAGGTTGTTTATTTGGGCTCGTCTTGTTTTTTGAGATAGTGTTGTAATTATATGAATTTTCCTCTTATGAATGCTTTTGCTGTGTCTCAAAAGTTTTGGTATGTTGTACTATCATTATCATTTGTTTCTGTGTATCTCTTGATCTCTCTTTTTATTTCTTCTCTGACCCAGTTATTCTTCAGTAGCATGTTGTTCAATTTCCATGTATTTGTGGTTCTTCCTGCTTTCTCTTTGCAATTGATCTCTAGTTTTAAAACATTATGATTTGAACCCTTTTATATTGTTGAGGCCATCTCTGTGTCCCAGTATGTGGTCAATCCTTGAGAATGTTCCATGTGCACTAGAGAAGAATGTATAAGCAGCTGATTTCGGGTGGAAGGCTCTGTAAATGTCAATTATATCCAATTGTTCTAATGTGTCATTTAAGGATGTTATTTCCTTATTGATTTTCTGTTTGGATGATCTGTCTATTTCTGACAGTGGGGTATTTAGGTACCCTACTATGATAGTGTTTTGGTCTGTTTCTCCCTTTATTTCTGTTAGTAATTGCTCTACATATTTCAGGGCTCCCTGATTGAGAGCATAGATATTAATAAGTGTTATGTCTTCTTGGTGCATGATTCTCTTTATCATTATGAAGTGTCCCTCAGTATCTTTCTTTACCTTTTTTGTTTTGAAGTCTATTTCGTCTGATATTAGTACCAATACTCCCACTTTTCTCTGAATGCCATTTGCTTGAAATATAATTTTACACCCTTTTACTTTGAGTGTATATTTGTCTTTGGAACTGAGATGTGTCTCCTGGAGGCAGCATATGGTTGGGTTTTGTTTTTTGATCCAATCTGCAACTCTGTGACTTTTTATCGGTGAGTTCAGTCCATTTACATTTAGGGTGATTATTAAAATATGAGATCTTCTTATAGCCATTTTATCTTTTGCTTTCTGGTAGTTTTGTGTTTTTATTGCTTCCTTATCCTTGTGTTTATGTTTTTTTTTTTTAAATTTTGATTGGTTTTTGTGGGTTTTCACTCTGGTTCTTCTTGTTTTATGTTATATACTTCAGTTCTGAATATTTGGCATGTTGTTACCATTACAAATATGAAAAGGATAATAGTTATATATATGTAGTCATTTATTTTCTCTGTGCGTGCCTTATCTCCATTTTCTTTTACAAATTTAGATCTTTGAATCTTCCACTTTTCAATCACTGTTGTCTCAATTTATCCTTATATATGCTGAATGTTCATTACTATCTTGCTATAGGAAATCTTTCCTTATTGTTTAAGCTTCTAATGCCCCTTTCTTAGTAAGGATTGCACTCTTCTGCTTCTATTTGCCTGATAATCACCTTACTCCTAATTATGTATTTTTTTTTTGTCATTTTGTTTTAGGTAAGCTGACCCTTTTCAGTATTTCCTGTAGTGCAGGCCTTGTAGTGGAGAATTCCCTCAACTTTGTATGTCTGGAAAGGTCTTAATTTCTCCTTCATATCTAAAGGAGAGCTTAGCTGGATGTATTATTCTAGGCTGGTAGTTTCTTTCACTTAATAGTTTGAATATTTGATTCCACTCCTTTCTGGCTTGTAATGTTTTTACTGAGAAGCCTGAAGCTCCAGCTCATTCTTATGGTAACTCTTATGCACAGATCCCACACTCAGACATGCTGGTGTGCAGTTTAGGTGTTTTTTGTTGAGTTTTAGATGTTCAGCTTATTGTAGTTTAAAGGAGAGAGATCAGGGGACAACTCTCACTCCACCATGTTCCTCAAACTCCTATATGTCATTCTTTAGCTCCTACTTGTTTAAAGACTTTGTTAACTCATTTCCTTTGATATGAATATACAGTGAGAAAGGGGAAGGGTATGTAGCTAGAGAAGGTGAGAAAATTTAGAGCAAAAATCCTGCTGGCAGTTCCTAGCCTTTAATCCATAAATTCTCTATGGTTTTAGCCATAGGGAATTACTCTTGGTTGCTGCTTCCCCTTCACAGGTGTCGGAAATGTGTTGTTAGCAATCCCAGCAGAAATCTTCCTTTGTTCTGAAGGTGTCCTCCTGGCCTGGCTGCAGGGCTGAAATCAATGTAGGAAGGAGGCAAGAGAATTAAAATGTTAATTAAGCCATATCCAGAGACTGCAATATACCAATCAGCCCTGCACAGGTCAGGCCAGGAAGCATTACTGTTATATCAAATCAAATAGACATAAGAAAATGATATTATAGACCACTATCCTTTATAGATATAGAAGAAAAAATCTTTTATAAAATAAAAACAACCAAATTTAGTAATATGTGTAAATAAAATACATAATAGCTAAATGGGGTGCAACCTATTATGCAAAGTAGATTAAACATACAAAAATCAATCAATAAATGCCACCGTAGTAACACACTAAGAAAGGATTTTCATAATATATATGTAGAAACAGCATCTGATAATATACAGCATACATTCATTTTCAAATTAGAGATAGATTTTTTTTCATATTTGGGTTTTATTTTTATTATACAAGAATCTAACACACAGGTACAGGAAAACAGGGATTGAATACTTCATATCTAGGAAATGAGCTCCAGTTGTCAACAATAAATAAATGTTTAAACAGTGAGAGGTTTCTGACAGGCATTAAGATGTTCTCAGCACTATCAGAGATAGAGTCTGTGAAGTGAGGGAGATAGGCAGCCAGCTCCTGTTGAGCTTTTCCAGTAGAGGCAAACTGAAATTACAATAACAAATAACAATAGCAGTAATACCACCAAGCTGATAAAGGCATTTGAAAAACACCCATGACATCATACTCGATGACGGACTGAATGCTTTCTCCCTTTTAATTAGGAACAAGACACGATTGTCTGCTCTCACCGTTTCTATTCAACACTGTATTAATGGACCTAATCAGTGTGACAAGGAAGGAAAACATAAAAGCCATACTGATTGGAAATAGAGCATTAAAATAGTTTTTATTTTCAGATGATATGATTATCAATATAGAAAATAAAGGGAAATGTAAAATAGCTATTAAAACTAATAACTGAGCTTAGGGCAGTAACAAGAAAAAAAGCTCAATATATAAACATTAATTACATTTCTATATACTAACAATGGACAATCAGAATTGGTAAATAAAAAGTACAGTTTACATAAAAACATGAATTAGTGAATAATTTAGGGATAAATCTGACAAAAGTTGTAAAATTTTTGAATGTTTAAAACCAAAAATCATTGATGGGAGGATTATAGAAGACCTAAATAAATGGAGAGATGGACCATGTTCATAGATCAGAAGACTTGATAGTGTTAAGACTGCACTTCTCCCCAAGTTGATATGTACGGTCATCACAAACCTAATCAAAATTTCAACAGGCTCTCTTTTTAAGGAGAATTAGACAAACTGTATTTTAAAATTTATATGTAAAAGCAAAGGACCTAGATAGACACAACAATTTTGAATAAGAACAAAATTGAAGGGTTTATGTAATTCTGATTTTCCATGTTAATTATCTGTTTGTGTCAAGAGCAGTGTATTTTTCAGTTATCCAGATTTAAACTCCACAAGGGCCTTAGCTCTGCTTTCCTTTCCTATCAAATTCATTCATTCCTTACAGCTAAAACCACGGGAATTCTATGTATCAAAGACTGAGAATTGCCAGCAGACCTTCCATGCAACATACCCTTATCCTTTTACACTGTGTGTCCATACTATCAAAGGAAAATGGGTAAACAAAGTCTTTAAACTGTAAATCATGGAAACTAAGAATGATATTTAAACTGGATTCCTCGATACGCAGGGCTATTTTTATTTATTTATTTATTTATGGCAATTCATTTATTTAATTTACAATGCATGAGCCACCTTTTTCATGGAAGAAATAAAACCCAAATAATTGTACTAAAGAGCTTTATAGAGAATCTGAAAGTCAATTTTAAAGACAATTATTTTCATTTAAATATCTTCAAGCTTTCAGAAAGGGCTATTTTTCTTGTCTTGGATTTTTGTCTTTGCTTTCTCTTGTCTTTACTTTTTTCCCCTCTCACATAAACATTCCTTTTGATTCTAACTTTGGCATGCATTTGAATTCTTTATTGCATTTAGTCAAAAAACCCTCTCTCAGTGCAGGCCCACTTGGGGGAAATACTCTCTGTCCTGCATCGCTTTCCTCTCATATTAATCAGTCAGTAAATATCATTATTATTTCTTTTATATCTGCCCTAAACATTTTACTCAGGTAGAAAGATTTACTCAAAGAGTTCTGAAGCACTGTCATATTCATCTGTTTGATCCAGTTTTCTTGTAAGGAATGCTTTCTGCAAGTTAAGAACCATATGATTTCACTTATACGTGGGATATAAAACCAAAAGCAACAAGCAAACAAGATAAACAAACCGAGACTCATGGACATGGACAACAATTTAGTGGTTACCAGAGGGAAAAGTGTGTTGGGGAGAGGTAGATAAGAATATACATAGGGAGTCAAATATAAGGTGGCAGAAGGAAATTTAAATTTGGGTAGTGAACATACAATGCAATATACATATGACATATTATTGACTTGTATGCTTGAAACCTATATAATTTTATTAACCAATGTCATCTCAATAAATTTAATTAGAAACAATGATTTCTGTTTACTTTTTTGCTATTCTCAATCATTTCTGGGTCTGAGGAGAGTCCTATCTCCTCACAGGGCCTGCCAGATAAAAGTAGTACTATGTCCTATTCATATACATGAACTCTGGATCCAGATTACCTGGGTTCAGGTCTCAGCTTTTCTTTCTCTTAGTTGTGTGTCTTAGGCTCTATGCTTCAGTTCACTTATTTGCAATACAAGAATGATAATGATAGCACATTATTATTAATTAATAACAATATATTGATGATAATAATAATATACAATACATAGGGTTTTTAATAGATGTTATTACCATGCATATTACTTAGAATAATGTCACATAGGAAATAGTGTAAATGCTATTATAATTTCACTTCGCCACAGGGCTCTCTCTTCTGTGTTGAAAGAACGCATGATTTGTGACATTCATGTGACACTTAAATACTTGTTGCCTTGGCCAGTTTCTTGTATCGTTAACTTTTCATAGTTATATATTTTATATATTGTATTATTGCCCTCAAGTAAATCAGCTTTGTTGTATTTTCTATACTGCATAGCAAAATGATAAGTACATAATCAAACACTTGTTAAATTATGAACAAAAACATGTGTCAAAGGCCAGAGAATTTCTATGGCAATTTTATTCCTAGGAGAAATGATTACCTCAGCAAGAGACATATTATCATTTTGGAGGTTTTTAAATATCCAAAGTAACCATTTTTTCTCTCTCTTCAGAGCTCACCACTTTGGGATCAATCATGCTGACAAACAATACATTCCCTAGGGGCCCTGGTTCTGTGGGACTAATAAAGACCCTTTGTTCCCTTCAACAACAAAAGTTAAATAGATGTTCAGGAGAAGTCAGCTCAGAGAGACTGTTGAGGAAATTGCAATGGGAGCATTAAACACATGCCAAAGTTAAAGTCAAAAAGTCATTAGCAGGTTAAGGAGAAGAATAAGAGATGGAACAATGCAGTCTAATGTCATTCTTGCATTGAGTAGCCTGTGAAAGAGATCTTTAAATTTTTTGTCAAATCCATCATTTAGGTAACCATAAGTTTTTCTCAGCATGGAGAAAACAGTTGTCAATTAACTTGAGGATTATATTTATTTTTTAATAGACCTTATTTTTTTTTTAGAACACTTTAGACTTACAGAAAAATTGAGAAGATAGTATAGATGGTTCCTGTGTACCATCTGCTCAGTTCCCCCTATTAATATCTTACATTAGTATGATGCATTTCTTATAATTAATGAACCAAAATTGATACATTATTATTAAATGAAGTCCATAGTTTTTTTAGATTTCTTTAGTTTTCACCTAGTTTCTTTTTTTCTATTCCATGACCCTATCTGGGATAGCACATTGCATTTAGTTGTCATATATTCTTAGGCTCCTCTTGATTGTGATGGTTTCTCAGACACTCCTTAAATTTGAAGACCTTGACAGTTTTGAGGAGTACTGACTTTATAGGATGTTCCACAACTGAAAGTTGTCTGATGCTATTGGAAAGAAGACCACAGACGTAAAGTGGCATTTTTATCACATCATGTCAGGGATACATACTATTGACATGACTTGTGACTGTTGATGTTAACCTGGATCACCTGACTGAAATAGTGTTTGTTAATTTCTCTGTAAAGTTTCCCTTCATTTAGGATAGAGTATCTACAAAAATTATTTGCAATATTTCTACACTGGAGATTTGTATCTTCTCTCTCATTTATTAATTTATTCAGTCATTTATTTATCTCAGTAGAGGCTCTGAGGGTTTTAGAAGATTTATATGAAAAAAGAAGAATGGGCTTGGAGAATTGAGTCCTATTTTCCTTGAGTATTTTTGAAACAGAAAAAGTTTATGTCCAACTATGGCCATTACCTTGTATGAACAATTGAAAATATGACCAAAACCAAAGGTACATTGAGCAACTAGGTGTGTTTACTACATTAAAGAAGTAATAGTTATATATGTACTGTGAAAGCACAAAACTTTACTTTCACAAATACTGCCATTTGTGACAACATGGATGGATCTTAAGATAATCACACTAAGCAAAATATATAGATAACATATTATTAAATTGTACACTTGAAACTGATATAATTTTATAAACCAATGTTATCCCAATAAATTAAAAAATTATAGAACCTGAAAACAATAAAATGACTCTTTTTATCATTTAATAGAAAGAATTTCAATTATTTGGTCCAAGGTCCCTACACGATTATCACTCATTTTTCCACCCCCTCCCTCTTTTCTAAGCCTTTCATGTTTTTTTTCCACAACACACCTGGATTTTATCTTCAGTAGTCAGTCTATGCTAAGCAAATGCCCCTTAAAATGTCCTTCCCAAATTATGAACTTTTTTGATATTTTGATCAATCCTCTGAATCTCTAACATTCTTCTTAAATCAAGGGATAAAGTAAGTTTGAATATTGGACAATTTATGAAACTAAGATTTAGTTATTTTATCCCTAAATTCAGGCTGATTCTCCTTGAGTTTCTGTCTCAGCACCATCAAAGGCCATGTCAGTAGAGGCTATCCAGCATTTAGAAGTCTTGCTCTTTCTCTTCTGTAGTCATATCATACTTCAGGATGCAGTGCACATCCAGAAAGGCCAGTAAAAACATTTTTTTTTTGTGTGGGTAAGTTGGTTTAAAAGCAAGAATATAATTATTTTCACTGATTTTGAAGTTGCCTTATTAGCATGTTCTACTTATTCCTGAAAAATAAATATTTTAAAATGAGGAGAAGAACTCTGGAATGCACACTTTTCTTTTAGATCACTTTTTAAGTTTTGGTAAAGGAACTTTAATTACTTTTGTACAACTTGTGCTATTTCCAACAAGTGAGAAATGGGCATTATATTCTATATCATGAGAAGCTATATGGCCAGAAATACAATTTTATTTGTTTACTTTTTTAAAAAAATGACATTAAGCATTTTGGGAACCTAGTCTCTTGAACATGCATTTACTGAAGAAACCATTCTGAATAAAATAAACTTAAAAAAAAGAAGAAATAAATAGCTTGATTTTGGCTTTTGGATTATAAGACATAAATGTTCCTGGGGGCAGATTGGCTTGATGAAACTACAGAATAGGAAGAAACCATTTATTTGGCAAATTCATGAATGTCGCTATGGGTTAGTCAGATTTAAATTTAATTTAATAGCCTCAAAAGCATCAATCATCTTTTACTTCTTTATTAGAAAGACAATTCGTTTTACTGTGTCCTTGAAGGCATTTTTCACTTGTTTGTTTCGAAGTGTATAAATGAATGGATTAAGCAAAGGGGCAACTGAAGTAGTGAGCACAGACACCACTTTATTCATGGCCACTCCTTCCTTTGCTGAAGGTTTGATATAGATGAAGATGCAGCTTCCATAGGTGATGGAAACCACAATCATATGGGAAGAGCAGGTGGAAAAGGCCTTTTTCCTTTGTTGGGCTGAAGGTAATCTTAGAATGGTGTTGATGATGTATGTGTAGGAGAGGACTACACACAGTAAAGTAATAACAAGAGTCAGCACAGCAAAACTTAAAACAATTTTCTCTATTAACACTGTGTCTGAACAGGTTATCTGTAAAATAGGAGATGCATCACAGCCAAAATGATCAATCACATTTGAATCACAGAATTCCAGCTGGAGTCCCATGCCAAGAGGCGGGAGAATAATCAACAGCCCAGCAAACCAACAGCAAAGAACAAGTGTAGTGCAGACTCTGTTGTTCATGACGGTCGTGTAATGCAGGGGCTTGCAAATGGCCATGTAGCGGTCATAAGACATGGTGGCAAGGAGAAAAAATTCTGTTGCTCCAAAGAGGACAACAAAAAATAATTGGGCAGCACAAGCATTATAGGTAACAGTATTATCTCCAGTTGTCATAGTATACAGAAATCGGGGAATACAGACAGTGGTGAATGAAACTTCTAAGAATGAGAAATTTCGGAGAAAAAAATACATGGGAGTTTTAAGATGGGAATCCAAAAGTGTGAGGGTGATAATGATGAGGTTCCCAGCCACACTCAACATGTAGGTGAGAAACAAAAATACGAAAAGCAAAACTTGTAGTTTTGGGTTATCTGTCAATCCTAGCAGGATGAATGTTGTTATTGCTGTACGATTTCTCATCGCTGCCTTGAGCCAAGTCAAGTGCGATTCCACCTGAAGAGAGAAGTGTCATAGGAAGCTAGAATCAGAACTTGAATGAGAACAAGCCAGCTCACACACACTTTCTTCTTTTGTTGAATAATAAATTTTTTAACGTAGTACCTTTGACCTCTTACTAGGAGACATTTATACGAAATATCTAATATAGACCTTATGCTTATAATTCTCTGATTGAGATAGAAAAAGTTAAGACCATATGATTTCACTCATATGTGAGATACAAATTGGAAAGCAACAAATGAACAAGACAAACAGAGACTCATGGACATGGACAACAGTTAGAGGTTACCAGAAGGAAGGGCGGGGGAAGTAGATAAGGGCAAAGGGGGTCAAATATGTGGTAATGGAAAGAAATTTAACTTTGGGTGATGAACACACAATGCAATATACAGATGATGTATTATAAAATTGTACGTCTGAAACTTACATATTTTTATTAATCAATGTCATCCCAAAAAATCTGATAATAAAAAATTCTCTAATTAGAAAGCACATTTACAAAGATATCAAATAAAAACAAAACAAAACAAATCATATGTCTGTTTTCCAGTTTCTCAACAATATTGCCTTGTGGTACAGATTTTATTTGTCCTTATCTTGGAGGAAATTTTGTCACTTTTGAAGTTTTTCCCTTCCCACCTTCATTTTTCTTTGTTTTTCCATACCATGCTGAAATCCTCCATTTTCAAAACCAAGAAGGATCTGTTAATTAGTATTTTTGTGCTTTCAAATTAAAACAATTTTTAGAACAATTTTAAGATCATAGCAAAATTAGAGGGAAGATATAAAGATTTTTCATATACTTCCTGCCTCCACACAGGCACAGCCTCCTTCATTTTCAATAGGCCCCGCCAGAATGGTACATTTGTTACAACTGATAAACCTACATTGACACATCAACATTCATAGTGTACATTTGGTTTACTCGTTGTGTTATACATTTTGTGGGTCTGAATGAATGTTTGGTCAGTGTTTTATGTTGATCTTGTTATGCTGTTCTGCTGAATTTTAATAGCAGCAAATTCATTTAATGGTGTTCTGCTCTTTGTTCTTCACTTTATCTCTCAATAGGAACATTAAAGGCTTAGAAAACTAAGATGTACCTTTGATTTTTCACCCTATGTTTAGACAAATGAAAGTATTTCTAAGCCAGCTTTGGGACTTATAGGGTGAGGGTTTCCTGAAGTGGTACAAAGAAAAATTGTCTAGACAGAGCCCAGAGGGACTGACCTGTGATATCTGCTTTCTTTGCCAGCCTGGTCAACCCTGTGCTCTTTACAGCATTCAGCCTTCAGAATCTGTCTCAGGTCATATCTTAGTGCCCACTTCTTTGAACAATTTCTGCTGCTCCCCTACTCAAATCACCTTACCCCACTGATTTACCAATCAGCTTATGTTCTCTGACTTTTGGTATATGTAACTTACCCAAGCAACATCTAGAAACAAATGAACACAAATAAACCAATTTTTGTAAACAAATTATAAAGTACCCTACCTTTCTCACTGACATTCATCGTTGTCCATTTCGGCACCTTTCAGAAGTTTTACGCCTCCTTGTACTGGAATTTGCATTTACTCAGGGATCCCATTAGACAGAGGCTCAGGGAATTCCCTTCTCCTTCATGCAAAACTTACCCTCATTGAGATTCATATTTCAAGACATTACTCTCAGGTATCGATCTGTATAAGAAATCTGGTAAATGAATTCTCACTGGGGATATCAGTAGTTAATGACTTAATCTATTGGCCTATGATATGTCTTTATTTATTAGGGAGGATTGATTGTTAAATAAGCAAATTTATGTGTAACTCAAGGGTTTGTAGGAAAAAACTACACACTTCTGTATGAGAGGAAAAACTAATCTCTTATGTGTTTAAACAATTACCCCAATTGTACCCAATGTGCATGTTTTAGGGTACACTTTTTTTCTTATTGCTAAAGTAAATAATCTACATTTATTCATTCAAATAAATATTTAATAAGCATCTATTATTTAAAGTGCACTATATCAGAGACTGGAGATCCAACCATGAACACATAGCTCCCTCAAGGAGCTTTCAGGTTACCAATGGGAGCTGATATTTCATTTTAGTGCATACTCCGTGACGTGGTGGCATAAGATAATAGTGAAAATGCAAGTTTGGATTTGGACAACTACTCCATGCCTGTTTCTTGGCAATCTCTCTTAGTTATATTTGTAGCTATTTATATTTTCCTATGTTCGCTCAGGTTCTCTAGGTTCTTTTTTTCTACTTAAGTTGTTAGCATCATTTGTCACTGTAAGCTGAGAGAGCAAGGTACATTGCTCAGAGTTCACAGACATGATTTTGGAACAGAGTAATGCCTCCCTTAGCTCAGCAGGGAAATAGCTTACTGGAGAGTTAGTGTCTTGCCATACACTTGCCAGGTGAAGACTCTGATAGGCCAAACTAGATGATAGATAGTTCAGGTTGATTTCTGCAGTCTTAAGTTTCCTCCCTGCCTCTCTCCCTTTCATTGTAGAAGAATTTAAATCCTTGTACTGGCTATCGACATTGTAAGTCAAGCTCTTCCTCTTCTACAAAGTTCCTAGGATCTAAAATTATTCCTCGCTTCTTTTATTTAAACTCTTATTCTTTCGTATTGGTAAAAAGACTGCTGAACTCAATCATAATAGCATCTGAATGATCATCACTTTAATGTTTTAAATGCCTAATATAATATGTGTTAATCTTCAGCGATGTTGTGTTTTAATTAATGAAGCTTGTTAAGTCAACAATACTTCTAATAATGCAGTTAAATCTGTGGTGGCAGGTCCTTTGGATATAAGACTGCTTCAAACGAATTCAAATGATTTTAAATGAATTGCCGGCCTTTATCAGCAATCATACAAAAGTTCTCTGTTATATTGGGAACATTTCCCTGGGGACTGAATTATTTACTTATTTTGAATTTGAATCAATTACAGTTTGGAACAATTTCATTAAATAAAAAATAAGTTTTCCCATCTCCTTCCTACAGGTAGTGTTTTCAATTAACATTCACAGGTAGGCTTTGATGACTTACCCTGTGCAAAACTACCTATTCTCACTGTCACTTTGGAAGCTAAGCAGGTGATTGAGATTCAGTTTTTTTTCTTTCATTGATTTCTCATTTAGTGAATTGAAAAAATATATTCGAGACACTTTGACCTTACTCATGTTTGAATGAAACCTCATTCTGTCTTCATTTGGGAGAGGCTGCCCATGAACTGGATAGTTGAGATTCGAGAAGTATGAACACTGAGCCCCACTTCCCTACTCACTGCCAAAAAATTGGCAAGAAGGACTTAAGTAATACTTAAAGAATCAGGTGAGGTTTCCTGTAAGGTAATCTATAATGCTATTATTTTATTTCTATGACTAGTAGATATTATTGGTCAGCGATGTCTTTTCCATTGCTTTTTATTTTTCTGTCTCTTAAGTAGTAACAGCAGCCTCTTCAACTCATAGTTCTGACTGGCACATTCAAAGGTTAAGGTGACTGTGGGGGCAAATTCTAATTTCATGTTCCTTCAGAAAAACAACATATCAGAAATAATTGTTAAATAGTTTTCTTCAGTATCAATTATAATGAAGTGAATTCCAGTTTTAAAAACTGGCAGCATTCATTCTTTGCTTGTGTTTAGAGAATTTGGAAAAAGATGTCATGACAATTATATACTTACTTTTCTGATAGTTCTTTACCAGAGGCCCTTGAGAGAAGCCCGATTTGAGGAGCATTAAATTGATGAGGAGTTTTGTGTGTGCTTCTGTTTCACACTTACATTCTACCAACTCAACCCCCCATCTCACCCTACACACACACTCACAGACACACACACAGACACATACACCCTTTTACAGGCAAGTCTGACAAGGGACAAACTCTCCTAGATCTTCATGGCTCATGATATACTAATGAGCTCCGTCTCAATCTCCTCTTCCTTCACCAAGCCTAAAGTGGCATCTGATACTAAATTTCCAAGTTACTCTGCTAGTGCAATGGAAGAAAAGAGAGGTAAAGAGGTAAGGCAGGTTTCACTCTAGTTTTGGTGGAGGGGCATCTCTGATTTTCTTGGGTAGGGAGGCAGGCTTCCCCACAAATTCTGTGACAGCAATATTTCTTTTATATGGTTAGGCTAACAGTGCACAGGGAACATCTGAGTGAACAACAAGATAGTCCTTGGTGACCCAGTTTCAAAAGTTACTAATGAATTGCTAGAAGTCTAATCAACAATGTAAAAACACATGTAACAGTGGGAACAATGCCCTCGGAGACACAGAGGGTGGTCTGATGCCATCTAAATTTGTTTTGATTTCTTTGTTAAATTTTTATATTTCTAGTTAATGGCCATGCTACCCTGAACAAGCCCGATCCTGTCTGATCTTGGAAGCTAAGCAGGGTCGGGCCTCTTTAGTACTTGGATGGGAGACCACCAAGGAAGACCAGGTGCTGTAGGCATAAAAAATAAAAAAATAAGGGATTGTAAGCTGACAAGGTCTTTGCAATCTCTAAGATCAATCAAGGGTTGCCTCGCCTAAAAAATTAAAAAAAATAAATAAAAATTTGTTTATATTTCTCCCAGAATTAGATACTCTGTTTTTGGCACTTAATATATATGATATATTATTTATCTTTGACATAAATCTTAGAGAAGGTAAAAAAAAAACCAAACTATCCCCATTTTACAGATGAGGAAACTGAGAAGCAGAGGAACAACTGGTTAGAATGTCCCACAGTGGTGGTGCAGGTTTTGAACAAAAATATACCTAAACACAAAGATCCTGCTTCTTTCTCCACACTACCCTGGCTATGTGTTTCAATATTTAAGAGGCTTACCAGCATTTAAATTTCAGCTCAATGTCCTTCCAGGGCTAGTGTTTTCAATCCTTTTTCCTTCTGCTTATGACTTCTCATGTAGGCCATGAAACTACTCTTGGTATTTGAAGTAATGGAGAGTTTTGCACCCCAAGCACTGGAAAATTGCCTGGTTTCGAGTTATGTTTCTAGTTTTGTCATGGTTTATTACTGCCCAGTGCACCTGCATAAAGTTTTTTCTTTGACTATCTCTGTTGTCATTTCTGGACATTCTTGCTCTGCTGCTTATGTTGATCCTTATGTCAAATGATGGAGCAGAGCTGTGTTCCTGCTGCCTCTACTGAAACAAGTGTCTCTATTGTCCATCTACTCAGTCTACTCACAACTTCTCTATTGAAGTTTCTCACGCTAACTAGCCATGTCACATCACACCTCTCTGTCATCTCACTATTGGCAGAGAGCGATTGAAAATTTTCCCCAGCAGTGAGCTAGGTTGGAAGAAAGTACCTATCTATATTTCCAGCAAAGTTTTGAAGAACATCTTGATGGCTGTGACAGAGACTGATAATATGCTGTCTGGTATTTTTCTTCTTTTATCTATAACAACTGGACCCCAATTTTATACAGAGAGCAAAGTGCCAAGATAAGATACTACCCAGCCTCCCTTACAGCTGGTATGGCTCTGTGACTAAGATGATAGCCAATGATACCCATTACAATGATTTTAGTTACTATTATTGCTATAGAGCCTTACATCTCTCTAAGAATACTGCTTCATCTGTATCCCACAAATTTTGATTTTGCCTTCCAATTATGGGTGTTTCCCAGGAAAATTTGTTACTAATTTCTAATTTAATTCCATTTGGCCAGGTATATACTTTGTATAATTTGAATAATTTAAAAATAAACAAGGCTGTTTTTAGAGCCCTTAATATTGTCTAACTTGGTGAATATTATTTGTAAACCTTAGAACAATTCTGCTCTTTTTTTTGTTCTTTTTTTTGTTGTTGTTCATGTTGATAGATAGTGTTAAGTCTTCTGTATACTTTATGTATTTCTGAGGAATGAGTCAATCAATTATTGATATATATATATATGCATGTTGAAATTTCTGACTGTAATTGTGTGTTTTTTTTCTCTTTGCAGTTTTATCAGTTTTGGGTTCATGTATTATGAAGTTCTTTATTATATTTACAAGCAATTAAGTTAGTTATAGCTTCTTGAAGAGTAGACGTGTTTGTTATTGAAAAATGACACTTTTTGTATCAGGAAAACCTAATATCCTCATGCAAAGAATGAAACTGGACCCTTATCTTATATTATACATAAAAGGATCTCAAAATGAATTTAAGACATAAAGTAAGACCTGAATGTGTAAAACTTTTACAAAAAAATATAGGGGAAAAACTTGATATTGGCCTTGGCAATAATTTTTTGAATATAACACCAAAAGCAAAACCAAAATTAAACCAGTGAGATTAAATCAAACTAAAAAGCTACTGTACATCAAAGGAAACAATCAACAAAATGAAAAGGCAACCTATGGAATGGGAAAAAGTATTTGCAAACCATATATTTGAAAAGGGGTTAATATCTAAAATATATAAGCAACTCTTACAACTCTTACAACTCTTACAATAGGAAAAAATTTCCAAAAACCCAATTATAAATGTGCAAAGGACCTGAATAGAACATTTTCTCAAGAAGGCATACAAATGGCCAACAAGTACATGAAAAATTGCTCAATATCACTAAGCATCAGGGAAGTGCAATCAAAATCTCAATGAAATACACCTTACACATGTTAGGGTGATTATAACAAAAATATAAATGAGATAACAAATATTGTTGAGGATGGAGAAAAGACAACCTTGATACTCAGTGGGAAATGGGTAAATGGGTACAAACATGGAAAACAGGATGGAAGTTTTCAACAATTTAAAATAGAACAATTTTATAATCTGGAAATCTCTCTTCTGGGTATATACTGAAAATAAATAAAATCACTATCTCAATCTCAAAGAGATATCTGTGCCCCCATGTTTATTGTAGAATTATTTACAATTACTAAGATATGGGATGGCAGAACAATTTTTTAAAATATGTTTTAAAATCTATCACAAAACCACCAAAACAATAAATAAACAATGGATAGCAAAGTCCAACAGAGCGTTGATAATATCAATTACTAATTTGTAAATCAAGCTCCGTATGAATTAATTTGCTGTCTTTAGTACTCGCTGTTTATTACCACCTGGTTTTGATGACACTTTATTCAAATGAAACATCTCTAAAATTTTACATGAAATTGAATAAAATTCAGCGATGAAAAACCACACAATAACAACTTTCATTCTGTTGGGACTAACCAATGACCCTCAACTTCAAATTCCAATTTTTATGTTTCTATTTCTCACTTACATGTTGAGTATAACTGGGAATCTGACCATCATATTTCTCACTAGAGTGGACTCCCACCTTAAAACACCCATGTACTTTTTTCTACAGAATTTTGCCTTATTAGAAATTTCATTTACATCTGCTTGTATCCCTAGATATTTGTACAACATAGCAACAGGTGACATCCATTGCTCCTATGTTGAACTCATTCATTTACACTCTGAGAAACAAACAAGTGAGACAGTGATTCCTTCAAAAAAACTGCATTGACCTCAAAGAAATAAGAGAACATTCAAGGACAGAAATCAAATATCAAGCTAAGCATAGACCATCAAGCTATAAATCTCTTTGTCTCTTTTTGATCTGATCTCTATGCAAGTTAATTTTCTCAAACATTTATTTATTCTCAAACATTTCTCAAACAGCATGAGCTCACTCTTTTAATCCCCCTACAAGCAAACTTCTTTGAGAGTAAGATCCCAATCAGAAGAGATGATAATATTTTTCTAGTAAATGTAAGCCTGGTTTTACTTCTAATCTACAAAGTTGAAATGAAGAAAAATAAAAGAAAAGCAACTCAAACAAGGAAATAAATAGCTTATTTTATATTTTCTTGGGCTTGAAAGAAAGTAATTGATTTAAAGTGTTTTTCCAACCTTCCAAACTAAATGTTGCTTTAAATTTTAAGTGATTAAAGTTTATTGAGAGTTCCTGGAAGATCAAGTTCCAGACAGAGATTTATTTTTTCCAGAGGTTTTTTTTTTTAAATTGGTAATATCCTTAAACTCATTTAGGTCACTAATCCTGCATTACAAAAAACTTTTTATAGTGCCATTAATAAGAATTAACATGATATAATTGAAAAACAAAGAAAATAAAAATTAATACATCCTCAAACAAATGTGTTTTAAATGGAAGTAGAATTTGTTAACTAGGATCCTGGTGTTTATTCATAAATACACACATACACACAAAATGCTGAAAATTAAAAGATTAACAGATTATACAGAATAAATATTATCTTAAATAAATGTGAGAAAAAACTCTTTTTTAAAAGGATATGAAATGATAAGTACAATATCAAAATGTAATTTCAGTTGAGGAATTAAAGAAATTAATAAGATTGTCAAAAATATTCAAATGCTAAAATAAAATGTGACTGATTAAACCCAAAGTGTAGTTAAATTTACAACAAATTTTATGTATTATGGAAACAAAACTTTAAAAGAAATCAAGGTTTAAATCCCACATATAAGTGATATCATGTGGCTTTTGATTTCTTCTTTCTGGCTTATTTCACTTAGTCTGATTATTTCACGGTCCACCCGTGTGGTCGCAAATGGCAGTATTCTTTTTTTTTTTTAAATTTTATTATGGTGACATTGGTTAATGAAATCCAGTAAGTTTCAGATATACAGTTCGATGGTAAGGTGTGTGTGTGTGTGTGTGTGTGTGTGTGTGTGTGTGTGTGTGTGTGTGTGTGTATATATTGCATTGTGTGTGTACCATCTGTAGTTAGATTTTTTTTCTGTCACCACATATTTGACCCCTTTTACCCCACTTCTCTATCTCTCTCTGCTGACACCTACCCTCTGGTAATCAGTAGTCTAGCAAACGGCAGTTTTTCACTCTTCTTATAGCTGAGTAATATTCCATTATATGTATGTGCCACAGCTTCTTTATCCAATCATCTATTGTAGAACACTTCGGTTGCTTCCATTTCCTGGCCACCATGAATAATGCTGCTATGAACATCAATGTGCAAATACTTCTTCAGATATATGTTTTCAAGTATTTGGGGTTAATACCCAGTAGAGGGATTGCTGAATCAAGAATCTCCATACTGTTTTCCATAGTCGCTGAACCAATATAAACCTAAAAGCAACAAACAAACATGACAAACGAACAGAAACTCATGGACATGGACAATAGACTACTGGCTACCAGAGGGTAAGGGAGAAAGGGGGAATTAGATAGGGTAAAAGGGGTCAAATATGTAGTGACAGAAAGAAATCTGACTATGGGCAGTGAACATGTAACGCAAAACATATATGACTTACTGTTGAATTGCACACTTGAAACTTACTGGATTTCATTAACCAATCAAAAATAATAATAAAAAATAAAAGAAATCAAGGAATCTAATGTAGCAATATACATAAAATTCTAAGATAATTGAAAAGAACGTCCAAATGAAAAGTAATAATTAAAGTAATAGTTAATTTTTTCATGAAATAAATGGCTTATAGATTAGAAGACTACCAAAGGTCCAATTCTTCTCAAAAGAACTCATGAAACTACTAAATAAATTTTCATACTGGTAAGTGTTCTCCCACCCATTTGGGATACAGGCCTAATGGCCATCCCTTGGACTCTCTCCTGTAACTGCCAGCATTTTGCATTTGCTGTTGCCTCTGTAAAAATAAAAAAAGAACAGAAATTCTCCTTCCCTCATAAATTTTCATTTATGTCTCAGTTTAAATGTCATTTCCACTTTAAAGACCGCTTTTTCTTCCCCCTACCACACATACATACAAGCCAGGCCTGGAGAACTTGTCTATCAAACCTGCTGTTTTGACCTAAGCTTTCTCTTCTATAGCACCAATTTTACTAAAATTTTGATTATATTTTGTGTCTAAAATCACAACCCCTAAAAAATGGAAAATAATAATGGAAGAAAAATGCTCATTTCTGATGTGAAAAATTAATTTAAAAATTGAATGATTAAAATATGCTATATATTATGCTATATATTTTAAAGGATTTTAAGTCAATAGTTAACTATCCTATATTTTATTCACATTTTAAGATATGGCCACAATTAACACAAGGTGTTTTTTATTGAGGGATCAATTTAGATTACCTTTATCAATAGCTATAATATTATTATCTCTATGTATTTATTTATATATATATGTATATATGTACATATGTGTATAAATTACATATTTTTTAAAGAGGTAATTCTCTAAAGAGTACTGTAGCTGGTTTTTACTGATTGTTTCATAAACTGTAAATTGAGGTGTGGAACAATTAAGTACTGGTAATATGTGTCGAAGCCAGGGTTCAGTCCTGCTTCATGGAGTCCAGGTCAATAATTTCCATTACACATGCATTGTTTCTTCAGGATTACACATATAATTATCAAAATTACCTCAAGAAAACTTATTTTATTTAAAACCCCAGGGCTTAGATCAAGAAATGACAAGAGAGTCTTTAACAAATATAGGTTGATAATTTTATGATTGGATAAATTCACTTACTCAAAATAAAACTATAATTATTTGATATGGTAATTTATGATGCTAGAAATTGCAATTCCTTACAGAAATGACATATTGTATTCACTATCTTGCAAAAATATCTAATTTATAAAATACATAATTGAGTAAAGAAAAGCTAATACTTTAATATAAAATAATAAGGAAGAGGCAAGTCAGAGTAGAAAGAATTAAAAAAATTGAAATGAAGAAATAAGAACAATGGGTATCAATATTTTGTCCGTTGTGAGGGCAAGGCCCACTAAAAATTAATCTATGAAGAATGAAGGAGAATAATGCTATGGAGTAAAAACTGCAGCTTCTTTATAGAGGATAAAAATTGAGAACTGGTAGCTAGGCTATTCCTTGGCCTTAGACTTCTAACTTTTCTATCATCTCATCTCCCAGCATAAGGCACTCAATCCTACTAAAAAAAAAAA
>CM053503.1:46057587-46078677 GCA_028627145.1 Eidolon dupreanum | reverse complement strand
TTCATGAATAAACAAAAGGGTCTTTGGAGACCCAGTTCCATAAAATAGCTATGGAATCTTTTGTGTCCTCATCTTGGCAGAAAGCCTTAAAAATGCTGCTCTGAGGATAAAGACCCCCAGGGGAAAGAAGATGGAACAGCTTAGAGATTGGAGCATAGGCTACAAGAACGAGATAACGCGCTCTTCTAAATAATTTGTATTTATGGTTATATCACCCAACTCACTTTGAAGATGAAAGAACTCTGATTTTCTCTTGTATTTACCTATTACTTTTTAAAAAATTTTATTATTCCTTTTAAGTATATAGTATATTGCTTAGACATTTACATAGCTTATGAAAAACAATCCCCCTGATTGCTCTTTCTCTCTTCTGGCTCTATTCATAATATTACATTATTGCTAACTGCATTCCCTAGTGCTCCCCATCCCCATAACCATCAATCAACTACTAATTTGTACTTCTTTAACCTTTTACCTCTTTCTCCCAGCCCCCAACCTCTCTCCCCTGTACTCATTACCAGATTGTCCTCTATATTTGTCTGTTTTTGATTAGTTTTTCCCCTTAGATTCCACATATAAGTGAAATCATACAGTATTTATCTTTCTCTGTTGGACTTATTTCACTCAGCATAATAACCTGTAGGTTCATCCATTTTATTGCAAATGGTAGGATTTCATTTTTTTTAATGGCTGAGTAATATTCCATTATATATATGAACCATATTCTTTATGCAGTCGTCTGTTGATGGGCTTTTAGGTTGCTTCCACATCTTGGCTATTGTAAATTGTGCTGCCATGAACATAAGGGTGCATAGATCTTTACAAATTATTGTTTTGGTTTTCTTGGGATAAATACCTAGAAGTGCAATGCTGAGTCAAAAGGTATATATAGATTTTTAATTTTTTGAGAAACCTCCAGACTGTCTGTCATAGTGGCTGTACCAATTTAAATCCCACCAACAGTGAATGAAGGTTCCCTTTTTTCCACATCCTCACCAACATTTGTTTCTTGATTTATTGATGATAGCCAATCTGACAGGTTGAAGTGATATTTCATTGTGGTTTTAATTTGCATTTCTTTGATGATTAGTGACCTTGAGCATCTTTTCGTATGTCTGCATTTCCTCTTTGGAAAAATATCTGTCTTCTGCCCATTTTAAATAGAATTGTTTTTTTGTTGTTGAGTTGTATGAGTTCTTTATATATTTTGTTGATATTTATTTATTTATTTTATTTTTATTCTGTTGACATTGGTTAACAAAATCCAGTGTTTCATGTATACAATTTTACAGTGAGGTACATATATATACATTGCGTTGTGTGTTCATCACCCATAGTTAGATTTCTGTCTGTCTCCACGTATTTAACCCCCTTTACCTCATCTAATGCCAACTGACTAGAGGTGAGGCAGAGAAGCTTTGTCAAACTTTTTGTGATCATCTGTCCTTTGGGTGAAGACTATAGCTGAGATCAGGTTAATTCATCATCAACATGAAGCTTACAAAGTCTCATTTAAACGTGGACATTTGGCTGGTAATTTAGGAAAAAGAATGGTGGATCATGTATTGTACATTTTTATTGGGCAAATCTAGAAATAATGCACATCACTTTCACACCCATACGGTTAGCTAGAACATAGGCTACAGAGCCACACCTCACAGTGTAGAAATATGGCTGAAAAATGTGGTCTATTGGGTTTCTGGGAATACCAACCAACATATTTGGCAAAGCAGTTTCTGCCAATGAGTAAAAGTAAACATCTTAGAATTTAGTTTTAATAGAGTGTAAAAAATGGAATAGTCAAAGTTCACAATAAACAAGTTTAAACACAAAGGGCAAATGTCCATACGACTGGAGAATAAATCATGTAGACAAAAATATTATCAGAAACTTCAGGTTTTCTGCTTGTTTTTTCTTCCTTTTAATTGCTTTTATTGACTTCTTTTTCCTTACATCTTTGAGAGGAATGCAATTTTTTTAATTGAGTCATGAAAGGCTTGCTTCACTTGCTTGTTTCTCAGTGTGTAAATAAAGGGATTCAACATGGGTGAAATAGAAGTAATAAGGAGTGAAATCCCCTTATTAACAGCCACCTCATCCTTTGCTGAAGGTTTGACATAAATGAAGATGCAACTACCATAAGTAATGGAAACTACAACCATGTGGGAAGAACATGTGGAAAACGCTTTTTTTCTTTGCTGGGCAGAGGGAAACCTTAGAATAGTTCTGATGATATAAATGTAGGAAAGAACTACACACACGAGGGTGATGATGAATGTTAACACAGCACACACTATAACTATGTGTTCTATCAACCATGTGTCAGAGCAAGAGATCTTCAGGATTGGAGATGCATCACAGCAAAAATGATCAATGACATTCAAATCACAGAATTCCAGGCCCAAACCCAGACTGATTGGTGGGAGAATGATGATCAGTGCTGCTACCCAAGAGAAGAGGATGAAGTTCTTGCAGACTCTGCTGCTCATGATGGTCGTGTAATGCAGAGGTTTGCAGATGGCCACATAACGGTCGTAGGACATGGTGACTAGGAGAAAAAATTCTGTTACTGCGAAGAGGTCTATAAAAAAGAGTTGACTGGCACAAGCATTATAGGTAATGGACTTGTCCCCAGATAATATGCTATATAAGAATCTGGGAACACAGGCAGTTGTGAAGGAAATTTCTAAGAAAGAGAAGTTTTGAAGGAAAAGATACATAGGTGTTTTAAGGTGGGAATCGATCAGAGTGAGGATGATGATGGTTAGGTTTCCAGATACACTCAACATGTAGGAAAGAAATAGAAAGATCAAAAGCAAAATTTTCAGTCTTGTGTCATCAGTCAATCCTAGCAAAATGAAGGTTGTCAGTGTGGTTTGGTTTTTCATCCTTGATTATTGTCTCTTGCCCAATCTGCCTGAAACAGTGAAGAAGACTTTAGAGGAGGAAATCCAGAGTCTTGGCCATTTTTTAACCTCAAGAGAAGTAAATCTGAGAGTGATTCCTATACAGTTGGTCAGTGGAGAAGAAGATATATAATGCATACCAATGTTTGATCTTCTTTGTGTCACATGAACTGGCTATTCATATTTAAATCACACATTTCATACTGCTGCTTCTAATAAATCTACAATTGAGCCATAATTGGTGTCAGTTCAATACATTATCTTATAAGCATTATTGAAAAACAAATCATCTTTCAATAAAGGTTGCTTTTGGATCTACTATTCTTTTTTCCCCTTCCTTCCTGTCTCCAGTCATGCTTCTGGTAGAAAAGTCTCTAAAAAAACTAATGGTCTTTGTTAAAACAACACATGCATTAAAGTTTACCTGTGTATTAGTTATTAAATTGGCAATGAATACTTGTCGCTTGTAGTTTATCTTGTTTCAGCTTTTCAGTCCAGCGTCTCTGAGGTGTGTTTAAGATATTTTTACTGTATGTATTTTCTTAAAGATTCATTTAAATGTGTTACTATTCAAACTTTTTGAGGTTTTCTCACAGAAAATTTACTTCAAATGTATTTATTTGATATTATTCATATTTATTCTTGGCCTTATGTTTCTCCTACTGTTAGAATAGAATATCTGTGTTACACAGTTTTATACTTTTTAAGGTATGCTTGTGCTACAAAGGATTTCTCCCCAGCTTACAAGCAGATATCTGGAATTGCTTCCTCTGTTTATTTAATTTTTTTTTAGATTCCTTGGACAGTGAAAACTCTCATGCCCTCTAACCAACTGCTGTAGGTTTATATTCTGTAGATCCTGAGAGCTCTTTTCCCAACAAATTGTTCTATTATGACCAAATTTTTGATATTAAAATTTTAGCCTGAATTTTATTTATTTCTAAACATATTTGACAATGATATATTTCCACTTCTTGTATGTATTGTATAGTCATTTGTTTTATTCAAAAATCTATTATAGACAAATAAGGGGGCTTTCAGGTACATTTACAGAGGTGAAGAGCCAATATTTCATGATATTTTTGTTTTTGGTCAGCCTTGTTTTAGCTTGAAATATACTCAATCACCATATTACAAATGATATTTATCAGTATCAGGTTTAACAAGGTTTAGCAATTTCTTAAATATACTTACACATTTTTGCATGAATATCTACTACTTGATAATTGTCTCCTCTGTTCTATTAACCTCTTATACATCAACTCATGTGAGTTTTGCACCATTTAAACTACTCTAGCCAAAGTTACCAGTAGCTTCCCTCTTGTTTCAATCATAAAACGAAATTCAGTCTTCATTTAACTCAAACTCCCTGCTACATGTGAGACTGTAAACAGCTAATGTATGAAAGTCTTTACAACTTGATTTCCACCATCTCACAATTTCTTTAATTTCTCCCTAACACTTTGTCTATTCTTTTCCATTCTGTCCCATGGTTCTTTTACCTTTTCTAATCTCTATGGTGATCGGTACACCTTGAAATATCTCTTTTCTAGGCAATTCTCTCTTTCACTCTGTTCTCTCTCTAGGAGATTCTCATAAATAAGGTGACTTCAAACAGGCTGATGATTCACACATTTATATCTTCAGGGATATTTTACAGTTTTATGGATTCAACATTTAACTCATTTCTGGACATGTAGATCAGAGTTAGAGGATTTGAATTTAAACTTTTCCTTTTTTCCGAGCCCTTGAGCAACTTGCTTAACTTCTTTATCATTTGCTTTTTCTCAGGTGCAAAATTCAGATAAAATAATATGTACATCTTCAGATTATACTGAAAAATTTAGATAATATAGATAAAATATCGACAGCTACATCTGGAACGTAGAGAGTATTCATTACTATTTATGATATTGGGCATTCTTATTTTTTATCTTATTATTTCCTATTGACAGGCCTCTAGATTTGCACATTTCAAGATTTTTAACATGGCATTCATGATTATATTTCCTTTCTTGTCTAACCTAAGTTTCATATAAAGGCAGTCTTTATGGTTCTTTTGTCTTTATTCCCATTTTCAGTTTATCACCAGGTCTTTATATTTGTGTTATGTTCTTATTTTTTTCCTTTAACTCTCTCACTCACAACAAATTTTACTCTGAGTGTCTATCTCATAGCTGAAGTATTGCAAAAGTATATTAATTAACATGATTAATACACATCTTTGCTTTCCCCATAGAATACTTTAAAATTAATGCAATCAGAATCATTTTTCTAAAGCCCAAATATGATTAATTGGTATAACTAATTCTCCCTATGTGTTGTAGAAAACTATTTTTTAACTTTATGAACTGTATTCCATGCTAGATACTTCCTTGAAACTCTTGATTTATCTCTCAATTACCTGGAAGTTAATTGATTTTGGCTGTAGGTAAGAATTATGAAGAGGAGAAGAATACATTCATGGGTTCTGACCACTGCAATTTGCCACGGGAGTAGTGGTGGTGTCTTAGAGCTTACACAGAAAACTGCTAGAACTTAAGCAGTGATGCACATGAATAGATGTTTAAGGACCAGAAGTGATGATGAATATCCTGGTAATGTTAATTCTGATGGATACTGACATTTTCTACTTCTTAACACATTGGAATTATATGTGTTCCTGAATTATGATGAACCTGGATTGAGGGAGACAACACAGATATATAAAGATAATTCACTACAATGAGGTGGATAGAGTTAAGGAGAGAAGACACCAATATTAAGTTAGATAGAAAATAAATACTTAAAAAAAATTTTTTTTCAGCCTGCAAATGGAGTTTTGTAACTGAAACATTAATCTTAATCCTTTTAATCACTTCCTTTTGCCCTCACTATGAAACTTAAGCTTCTCAGTATATAGAGATCTTTTAATATTTCTAGTATCAGTCTATGCAATTTACTACCTTTCTTATTCTATTCTACTAGGATACTTGCACTGGCTGCTAGCAAGAGATGGTACATCAGTGGTAAAGAACGCAGTCTATAGAATCAGGCCACTGGTGTCATCTCTCCTGATTCCATTTGCTTCACTTACCTACTAGCAGATGTAGAGATTCTCATATGCTGGTCTTTTGTCTCTATGATCTCTGTGCATGCAGTCTCTAACCTCCTTAACCTTTTTTTAAGTTTTGGTTTAGGTATGAATTCCACCAGGAATCTATCTAAAACTTTTTAAGTAGAGGTAGTTTTTCCTCTTACTATTCCCACCGTAGGCTATGACTATTCTCATTACTGCTTTATGATTGAATTGTTAAACAGTCTTGACAAATTTTATTTTGACATTATTGTGCCCCCAAGCAGCAAGCTTATCTCCAGGGATGTTAAGTGTTCTTCAACAGTTTGAGGAAATAAAGAAATATTTGCCTAATTTTCTTTAAAATGCATTTTAAAGGTATTTTCTTTTAATGGCTTAACAGGTCTTTAAAAGATTTTTTAATTTTTATATAAGCCTATTGGTAAAAATTAACTGATCTTTTGAGACTGCCTTCAATGTTATGCAGGCATGACTCTGACTCTCTATTGTTTTCATATAGACTAATGTTTAGTTTTTAACACAGTCTCTGGAATAAGACTGCAGCGTTCTCATTTCCCCTTTCCTTCTTAGGTTCAGTTTCCTCCATAATATTTAGCTCATAAAATTATTGTGAGCATTCATTGAAGTAATCCATGCAGAGTGCCTGGCAGATAGTAAATTAAAGTTACTACCTCTACTTTCTCTTCTCATTCCCCTCCATCTCTTTTTTTTTCTATAATTTGCTTTAATACTTATGCTAATGTATGAGAGCACTTATCAATAGCCACTATAACTACTGTGTTTTCTTTCCTGCATTCCTTATGAAGTATGTAAATTTTGGTGCCTCTGATAACCTGTTCAATGTTCTATAAAAAAATACTAAGGGCAGAATTCAGAGACTGCAATTTTGGACACAAGGCAATAGGTTTTCCACATTCCTTTCTCAAGTATCATTAAGTAATTAATTACATAGCCAGTTATTTCCTTCTGTAAATAAAGAGTCTGTGTCTTTTGTTTCCTCTTCATTCTAAAAACAAAAAGAATTTCCCATGAAAAAATTAATTTGTTATATAAATGATTTCACTTATTTTTAACAATATTTACCCCACAAGAAACCTATAAGTGTGTTTTCCTACGGTCTGAGACATTGAAGGATGTGAAATGAATGTTCCAGTAAACCACTTTCATTAAGGTGAATTTTCTATTTAGTATTTTTCAAGAAACATTTGCATTTATAATGAGCTTATTGATTGCTAATGACAACATTGCATTATGTATAATATCCTCTATTAGAATTTAACATTCTAATAGAGGATATTATAGGTACATCTTGGTATAAATATATATGTATACGTACAAATATATGCATATGTGTATACATATGCATACACACACACACACACACACATTCCTGTTAAGAGTAATGTTGTAGGGCAGTCACTTCTGTTTGTTCCTCCTGTTCCTAGGAGTACTCATGAATTAATTCAAAACATATTTATCTAGAACCTATGACATGGCTGGTAGTGCTATAGATATTAAGAAGAAAAAGAATGAACAGATAACAGACCCATTTCTACTGATGCATGTAATAAATATTTCTAATAAGTCCAATCTCTTCAGATTTCATTTTTCTAATATAAAATAACATTAGAAATAACTGTTTTCTTTCTCAGAGACACCCAATTTGCCATCTCTGATTTTTACATAGATTATTCTGATATTTTTTGGAGACCAAGGAACTAGAATGTTGAATGAAGAAAGAAACTGAAATTACCAAACAAGAACATACTCACTCTGATGGAAGGTAATCATGGCTGCAGTTGACTGTGTGCAATCTTGATATCCCAAAAAGGGAAACTGAAAATATGTGGAGTCAAATAATGCACACTAGTGCCCTTCTCATGAAGACATACATGTTCACAGATAATTTTTTTGCAGTAGAAAGTGCTCTCTGAGTTGCCAAAAGAGTCATGTTAAAGTTTATTCTACTTTAAACTTAGGAAACAATTTCTTATATATCAAAGCTAAACAAAAAGTGATTTAGTTTAAATGTCTGATAAATGTAAGGTGAATTTTAGAAGATTTGAAAGAGATGATTTCTGATTTCTCTGGGCAAAGTTATACAAGGAAGTAAGATGACTTTTATTATTTCCAACTCTTATGTATGTACAGGGGCCCTCTGTGTGGATAACTAAAGGGTCCTTCGTGACCAAAGTTCAAACATGACTAATGAATTTAATATACACTGAATTTTGGCAAAATACTTAACAGAGGCACAATGGGAATTCTGTCTTTGGAGGCAATAAGGTGCAAGTTTTATTAGATACATTTCAAGTGTAAACCAATACTTGTTTGACAAAAATGTATTTCTGGCTACTCTCCAATCCATAGATAACAAAGTGTTAACAGAAGACAACAAAATTGCTTTATGTCTGTGTTTTCAATGGAAAAAAATAGATAAGTATGTTCAAAAGTAGTATATATACAGTCAATTTCTAAGCCAATAACTTTTCCATGGTAAAAATATAGGTTTTATCATAATTTTTCTGTATGTATTTTTTATGGATAAAGAATTATTTAATAAAGTTTCCACATTTAATAATTATAAAATTATATATTAAATATCTTATTTTAAATAAACTTGATTGATTTCCTTTGTTTAAATTATCAGAAGAGGAATTTCTGAAGCAAAGGCCACTTACATTTTATAATTTTGAAGTGTGCATTGCCACATTTTTCTTCCAAGTGTAATACACATTATATACACAAAAATAATTGAGTCTCTCATTGTTACTGTTGGGATTGTCAGATCTAAAGGAATCTCACCCTCATTTCTTGCTTGAGTTCTGAGTCAACTAGAGAGAGAAAGTAGACAAGTAAATGGAGATTAAAATACCAGTTTTATTATAAATAGAGGTATTGAAAACATGGCTTTGAACATCCCAATAAGAAACTCCTGAGTTAGTCATAGCCATGAGATAGACAGTGCTAGAAACTCAATTCTATCCCCACCACCCAGAACAGATCTTATGACTACATGACTTGAACATCTGATATCTATCTATAAAAAAGACAAATAAAAGAGAAAAGGTAATAGGATGGATCTAACGTACCCATATTCTTGTTTAAAATTCATCTGTCAAATAAGTCTCTTTTCAACCCCAGGGGAAGGATAGGTAAAATAGAGACCAAGTGATTGCATAAAAGAATTATTTTTAAAAATCCAAATCTTAGGACTAAAGCAGAATGACCGCCTATCTTTATGATGTTATTCATTATTCAACAATTCCATTCAAAAATTATTCAATTATATAAGAAAAGATATAGGCATTTGAATTGGCTATCTACATTTTGCTTAAAATCCAAATACTGTGAAGTGACACATCAGCTATAGATTTCTGTTCAGTAGAAAATATAACCTAGAGATTATAGTTTTATGGCACTATAGAATATTAACCAGTCAATATCTATTAGGTACTGAAAAGCAGTCTTTTGATTGTATAATGCTTACTCCTTGAATTTGTCTTTAAAAGGCCTGATTAGCTTATTGATTAATTGTTAAAATTAAATAAAATATTTTGCACATGTTCATTGAATAATTATATAAATCATGTACTTTAAAAAAATTCTGAAATTTATTCTTTAACAGAATACACCTCCACATAGAGAGAAATATGAAGAGTAGGGAGTATTTATTTCTTCCTAGTAGTCATCATATTCCTAATATTTTCTCTTAACCAAATTGCCTTAACATTAAGCCTATGGTTAAAAAAAGCATGTGGCTACCCATCAAAAGAGAAGATCAGCTCTCTTTAAGACAGAACAGCTTCCACCTTCCAATGCTAGTTCTTTTGAACATTTTTTATGGGCCTACAGTGAGCATTTTAAAATTTACTCCCCAAAATGGTACTAAATAAATTAAGGAGGCCACTCTAAAACTATAATTGAAAATTTAGCTCCTAAAAATAAAGGAGATGGTGCTAAGTGAAATAATTCAAACAGAAAAAGCTGAGAACCATATGATTTCACTCGTATGAGGGATATAAAACTGAAGGCAACAAATGAACAAGACAAACAGAGACTCATGAACATAGACAACAGTTTAGTGGTTACCAGAGGGAAGGGAGATGGAGGGAGGTAGAAAAGGGTAAAGGGGGTCAAATATATGGTAATGGAAGGAAATTTAATTTTGGGTAGTGAAAACGCAATACAATATACAGATGATGTATTATTGAATTGTACACTTGAAACCTATATAATTTTATTAACCAATGTCACCCCAATAACTCTAGTAAAAAATAAAAACTAACATTAAAAAAAAATAAAATGAATTAGAATAGAAAAAAATTTTTTAATAAAAAAGGTAACGGACATGTTCATTAACTCGATGGTGGTGATGATTTCACAGATGTATGTGTAGGTACAAACTCATCAAAATGTATACATTAAATACATGCAAGTTTTAAAAATATCAACTAGGAATTTCAGAAATATGGCAAAGTGAGAGATATCCCCCTATCTCTCCCCTTGAAACTACAATAAGCTGAACATTTAAAACTCAACAAAAAGCACGCAAGCTGCAGACCAGCATGTCTGAGCATGGGATCTGTGCATAAGAGCTACCACAGGTCAGAACCCAGGGTGTTGTGTGGTGGACAGGGAGAAATAAAGAAGCTGCCACTTGCAGCCACCAGGGCTACCTGTAGGAGAAGTAGGAGGGAAGAAGGTGTGGTGAGTTGCCTGAACAGCCCTGCCTAGGAAAGCTGTGAACTCCACATGGCCGGCCGGCGGCAGGTCCCAGTCATCAGGCAGAAGGCAGAGAAACAGGGACAGCAGAAAAACAACAGTTGATTTTTATCCAGGGCTTAACCACAGCTGCCATGCCCCAACCCAGAAGTCCCTCCCCACATACCTTCCAAAAATGAACACTGCGGAGCCCCAGAGGAATCTGAGCAAATGCTACCAAAACTGTTGCTAACACTGACAGGGACTGAAATTCAGGGTAGCGAGCATGATTAAATATCTATCAGAAAATAAAAAGGCATTTTTAAGGCTTTATATAAAGCAGAGATCCAAGAGGCTTAGACGCCACCTACTGGAAACCAAAAGAAAAGCAACTTCTTTGCAGCAGGCTAAAGAGAGACTTTTATATAATAAATCTTCCTGGGAAAAAAATCAGAATACATTTCCATTAATGCCTAGGCAGAGAAATAGCCCATTAAACACCATGAACAAGGGGACAATTCATCTCAGAAAGAAAGAAAAATCTCCAGAAAATAAGCTTACTGGTATAGAAATATGCAACTTAAATGATAGAAAATTCAGGATGATACTTCCGAAAAAACTGAGTGAGTTCTGAAATGAGTCATATCAACAATTTCAGAAATTGAAAAAATACCTAGATGAGCAGCGTAAGGAGACTGAAATCCTCAAAAAAAAAAAAATAGAACTTCTGGACATGAAAAACACACTACGAATTTTGAAAAATGAAATAGCAAGCTTAGGAAGTAGAGTCGACCGAGTGGAAGAAAGAATCAGTGATATCAAAGATAGAAATCTAGAAATAAATCAGATGGAAGAAGAGAGAAATCGAAGAATGAAAAATAATAGAAGAGAAATTCAAGAACTAGCTAATGCCATCAGGAGAGGAAACATAAGAATAATGGGCATTATCAAAGGTGAGGAAAAGGAGCAAGAACTAGAAAGCATTTTCGGGTGAACAGTGGACAAGAATTTCCCAAATCTAAGGAATGAGCTGGAGTTTGGAATTTAAGAAGTCAACAGAACACTCAATGATCTCAACCCAAAAGGCCTTCACAAGACACATTATATTAAAATTATCAAAAATCGATGACAAAGACAGAATTCTCAGGGCAGCCAGAGAGAAAAAAATGGTACAGGCAAATAGAAGCAGAGGAGTGCAACCCTTACTAAGAACAGGACATTATAAGCTTAAATAATAAGAAGAGAATTGTTATAACAAAACGGTAATAAACGTTCAGCATATATAGAAACAAATTGAGATAACAATGACTGAAAAAGGAAGAATTCAAAAATCCAAATTCACAAAGGGGAATAGAGATAAGGCACGCGCAGAAAATAAATGACCGTGTGTGTGTGTGTGTGTGTGTGTGTGTGTACACACACACACATATACATATGTGCCATTACCATTACAAATATGTAAAGAATAGTCATACACACACACACACACACACACATATACACACACATATTTGTAATGGTAATGGCACACCAAAGATTCAGAACTGAAGTATATAATATAAAACAAGAAGAATCAGAGGTGAAACCCACAAAAGCCTACCAAAATAAAGAAAACAGAAGCACAAAGACAAGGAAGCAATGGAAACACTGAGCTACCAGAAAGCAAAAGATAAAATGACTATAAGACCTCATATTTCAATAATCACCCTAAGTGTAAACGGACTGAATTCACCAATAAAAAGGCACAGAGTTGCAGAATGGATCAAGAAACAAAACCCAACTATATGCTGGCTCCAGGAGACACATCTCAGTTCCAAGGAAAAATATAGACTCAAAATGAAATGGGGGAAAATGACATTTCAAGCAAATGGCATTCAGAGAAAAGCGGGAGTAGCAGTAATAATATGAGATGAAATGGATTTCAAAATAAAAAAGATAAAGAAAGATACTGAGGGGCATTTCATAATGATAAAGGGAATCATGCACCAAGAAGACCTAACACTTATTAATATCTTTTCTCCCAATCAGGGAGCCCTGAAATATGTAAAGCAATTACTAACAGAAATAAAGGGAGAAACAGACCAAAACACTATCATAGTAGGGGACCTAAATACCCCACTGTCAGAAATAGACAGATCATCCAAACAGAAAATCACATCCTTAAATGACACATTAGACCATCTGGACATAATTCACATTTACAGAGCCTTCCATCCCAAAACAGCTGCTTATACATTCTTCTCTAGTGCACATGAAAAATTCTCAAGAATTGACCACATACTAGGATACAAGGATAGCCTCAACAAATATAAGAAGGTTGAAATCATGCCAATCTCAGATCATAATGCTTTGAGACTAGAGATCAACTGCAGAAAGAAATCAAGAAGAACCACAAACACATGAAGATTAAACAACATGCTACTAAAGAATAACTGAGTCAGAGAAGAAATAAACAGAGAGATCAAGAGATACATAGAAATGAATAATAATGATAGCATAACATATCAAAACTTTAAGAACATGGCAAAAGCGGTTATAAGAGGCAAGTTCATATCATTAGAGGCCTATCTCCAAAAACAATAACAAACCTAAATAAAAAACCTAACGCTTAATCTTAAAAATCTAGAAAAGGAAGAACAAATGAAGCCTAAAGTCAGCAGAAGGTAAGAAATCATCAAAATTTGAGCAGAAAGAAATTAAATTAAAAACAAACAAACAACAACAAACAGTAGAAAACATAAATGCAACAAAGAGCTGATTCTTTGAAAAGGCTAATAAAATTGACAAAGCCCTGTCTAGACTAACTAAAGAAAAAAGAGAAAGGACACAAACAAAATCAGGGATGAAAGAGGGAAAATTACAACTCACATCACAGAAATAAAATGATCATACAAGAATACTATGAAGAAGTATATAACACCAAATTTAGTAACCTAGAAGAAATGGACCAGTAATTAGAAAAATACAATCTTCCTAGACTGAATCAAGAACTAGAAAATCTAAATAGACCGATCAGCATTTTAGAAATTGAAACAATCATCAAAATCCTACCAAAAAGTAAAAGTCCAGGACCAGATGGCTTCACCAGTGAATTCTACCAAACATTCAAAGAAGATTTAATACTTATTCTCCTCAAAATCTTTCAAAAAATCAAAGAGGAGGCAATACTTCCCAACAAATTTTGCGAGGCCAATATTACTCTGAAACCAAAACCTGGTAAAGATAACACACACAGAAAAAACTACAGACCAATATCTCTCATGAACACAGCTGCAAAAAAAAATCCTAAATAAGATACTAGTGAATCGAATACAGGAGCATATTAAAAAGATTATATACCATGAACACCTGGGATTCATCTCAGGGGCACAGGGATGGTTCAACATATGCAAATTGATTATTGTAATACACCACATAAACAAATTAAAAAATAAGAATCATATGATTGTATCAATAGATGCAGAAAAAGCCTTTGACAAGATACAGCATCCATTTATGATCCAAACACTTAACAAAATTGCTTAAGAAGGAAAGCACCTTAACATAATAAAGGCCATATATGACAAACTCTCAGCGAACATTATACTTAATGGTGAAAAACTAAAAACATTCCCTCTAAGATCAGGAACGAGGCAAAGCTGTCCACTATCGCCACTGTTATTCAATATAACATTGGAGGTCCTAGCGAGTGCAATCAGGCAAGAGAAAGATATAAAAGGCATCAAAATAGCAAATGAGGAAGTCAAATTGTCACTATTTGCAGATGACACGATTCTCTATATAGAAAACCCTAAAGACTCCACAAGAACACTACTAGAAACAATAAGCAAATACATTTTAGTTTCTGGATACAAAATCAACATTCAAAAATTCATAATGTTCCTATAGGTTAATAGTGAAGTATCAGAAAAAGAAGTGGAAAAAATCATTCCTTTTGCAATTGCAACAGAAAGAATGAAATACCTGGGAATAAATTTAATGAAACATGTGAAGGACCTATATAACAAAAACTATAAGACCCTATTAAAAGAAATGGAAGGAGATACAAAGAAATGGAGAGATATTCCATGTTCCTGGATTGAAGAATCAACATAGTTAAAATGACCATATTACCTAAAGCATAATACAGATCCAATGCAATCCCCATTAAAATCCCTTCAGTATTTTTAAAGAGAATAAAAAATCATCAGATTTGTATGGAAGCACAAAAGACCACGAATTGCCAAAGCCATCCTGAGAAAAAAGAACAAGTCTAGAGGCATCACTCTGTCTGACTTCAAATTATACTACAAAGTGACAGTAATCAAAATAGCATGGTATTGGCAGAAAAATAGACACACAGACCAGTGGAACAGAATCGAGAGTCCAAAAGTAAACCCATGTTTTTATGGACAAATGATTTTGGACAAAAAAACTAAAAACATACATTGGAGAAAGCAAAGCCTCTTCAATACATGGTGCTGGGAAAACTGGAGCCACTGGCACAAGAATGAAACTAGACTGTTGTCTATGACCACACACTAATATTAACTCAAAATGGATTAAAGACCTGAATATAAGACCTGAAACAACAAAATACGTAGAAGAAAACATAGGAACTAAACTCAAGGACTTTGGAGTTAAAGAGGATTTATGAACTTGACCTCAAAGACAAAGGAAGTAAAAGTTAAAATAAATGAATAGGACTATATCAAATTAAAAGCTTCTGCACAAAAACAAAAACAAAAACAAAAACAAAACAAAAACAACCCCAAAAAACAAAACAAAACAAAACAAAAGAAAACATCAACAAGGTAAAGAGACAGCCATCTGAATGGGAAAATATATTTGCAAGCAACGCCTCCAATAAGGGCCTAATATCCAAAATACACAAAGAACTCATATGACAACAAAAGAAAAGAAAAACAAATGATCCAATCAAAAAATAGGCAGAGGACCTGAACAGACACTTCTCCCTAGAGGATCTACAAATGGCCAACAAATATTTGAAAAGATGCTCAATATCGCTAGCTATTAGGGAAATGCAAATCAGAACCACAATGAAATGCCATCTCACACCTGTTAGAATAGCTATAATCAACAGGGCAAGTAATAGCAAATTCTGGAGCAGTGTGGAGAAAAAGGAACCTTCATATACTGCTGATGGGACTGCAAATTGGTACAGCCACTATGGAAAACAGTATGGAGGTTCCTCAAAAAACTAAGAATTGATCTACCATATGACCCAGCAATCCCTCTCCTGGGTATTTACCCCAAAGACTTGAAAATCCATATCCAAAAAGATATTTTCACACCAATGTTCATAGCAGCACTATTCACAGTGGCCAGGACATGGAAGCAACCGGAGTGTCCTCTGATAGATGATTGGCTAAAGAAGCCGTGGTACATATATATAATGGAATATTACTCAGCCATAAGAAGAGATGTAATACTGCCATTTGCGACAACATGGATGGACCTTGAGATAATCATGCTAAGCAAAATAAGCCAGACAGAAAAAGTTGAAAATCACATGATATCACTTATATGTGGGATATAAACCTAAAAGCAACAAAGGAACAGGATAAACAAACAGAGACTCATGGACATGGACTGTAGATGAGTGGTTATCAGAGGATGGGGGTAGGGGAGTAGGGTTGAGGTAGACAGGGTAAAGGGGGTCTAATGGAGGGGAATTAGGGGAGGGTGAAGTGGGTAAAGGGGTCAAATATATGGTAGCTGAAGGAAACTGGACTTTGGGTTGTAAATACACAATAGAATATACAGAAGTCAAATTATAATGTACACCTAAAAATTATATAATTGTATTAAGCAATTTTACCCCAATGAACTTAATAAAAATATATAAATAAGTAAATAAAATATCAATTATATCTCACTAAAGCTGTTTAAAAAGTGAATAAAGAGAATAAAACTTGGAAAGGAAGAATTAGTAATCTTCATACTTTTAATGCACAAGGGCTAAAACAAGGGTTGCAATCTAAATCAAATAACACTATGGACATTCTAGTAATAAACTCATAACTTAGAGATATCCCAAATTTAGGTAGTTCAAACTTCTCACATTATGTAGGTACAGAGTTCTTAAAAAGTAATCATAGAAAATTGATTTTGAAATAAAATGTTCTAGTTCTTGTGCATTAAAAGTATAAAGAAGATTACAAATTTTTCCACCCCAAGTTTATTCTGTTTATTTCTTTTTTCAAACTATTTTCCTGAGGTATAATCGATATTTAAAAACTTGCATATATTTAATGCCTACTGGAGATAAGACCATTACTTATAATGACTGTGCTAGTCAAGTATTTTTTTTTTCAACTTTTTGGATCAACAGAATTTTTTCTTCTGCCACTGTATCCTATGACTGCTATGTGGCCATCTGCAAACTCTTACACACATGACTATCATGAGCTGTAGAATCTGCAGGTTCATCATCTGTTATTGGGCTAGCTGGAGGTTTGTTAATCATAATCCTTCCACTTAGCCTAGGCTTAGATCTGGAGTTCTGTGACTCAGTTGTTATTGATCACTTTCTCTGTGATCTATTTCCTATCCTCAAGACCTCTTGCTCAGACACATAGCTCATAGAGCATATTGCAGATGGTTATAGCCTGTGTTGTGATGACATTCATCATGACCCCGGTCTGTGTAATCCTCACCTACACATACATCATCAAGACAATCTCAAAATTTCCTGCTGCCAAGTAAAGGAGAAAGGCTTTTTCTACCTGTTCTTCTCACATGATTTGAATCCATCACCTATGGGAGCTGCATCTTCATTTACATTAAACCTTCAGCAAAAGAAGTTAACATTAATAACTGTGTGTCAGTACTCACTATTTCCATTGCTTCGATACTAAACCTGTTTCTATATACTCTTAGGAACAAGCAAGTGAAACAAGCGTTCAATGACTCAATCAAAAGAATTGCATTTTTCTGAAAGAATAAAGAAAATATTGAAATCGTGGATTCAAGTTATCAGGAAACTTTTGTGTAGTGGTTAGTGCAGGATCAGAGCAGATCCTACAAACTGTTTTTGATGCACAGTAAGTACAAAAATCAAAAATAAGCTTTAGATACTATAAGAGTAATATGATGATATTTGTTAAATTTAATAATAGACTATTTCAACTTGTATTTTATGTTTTTTAATTTTTTAAGTAATTTATTTCCATTGCATTTATAGAAGTATCCATATACAATACATTGGAAAATAAATGCTAGTCTTTCATACCATATACAGTTTGGGAAAAACTGAATTAATTTTCTAAACTATGTATCTTTGTAGTCATCATGAAAGTCAGATTAACTGTCTAAAAATATTTTTAGTCTTGTAGCTAAAATAGAGCCTAACTAGTTCATTTTTGCCCCCTCTTTGCAAAATAAATGTGCTAGGCTACATCTCCCCTTGAGAAATGGTCTATGAGGACAAGCCAGATTACACTTCCAAATCAGTGTCACCCATTCAGCAAACAAGTCAGTCATGTTTTTATGTGAGAAATGATAGATGACTAGATGGATGATAGCTAGATGATAGATAGATAGGTAGATAGATGGATGGATGGATGGATGGATGGATGATAGATGATGATAAATATATAACAGGACCATTCCCAAAAAGTTATCACAAAAATACTTTCTGAAAATCTGAAAAATGTAGCCCAAGCATAAATAAATGTACTTCATCATGAAAGAGGAAAACTAACGTTAGAGAACTGGAGGTAACATCTTGAATGAGAATTTATATAAAGATGGAACTAAAACAGCCCCTCTCAGGACCAAGCATGCCAAGCACTAAAACATATCTAAACACTGATTATAAAAGTAGCTACATTGTGCACACAAGTGAGAACAAATTCCAGTAACATTCAACTAAGTAAGCATGGAAAACTCAGGTTATGTATTGATCAGAAATCAGTACTGTAAAGTATAAAAGATCAAAAAAGTATGAACCTCAGTGTTAGTTCTTAAGGAAAAATCTTTATACTCTTAGTTTTTACATTCTTCATGATTTTTCATCAGTTCTCTGTGTCTAGCCATATGGAATATTTTTGTGTCTCTACACTTTTATTTTCAGATCCTTGTTCACTTTATTTCTAGATCCTTTTCATTCTTTAGCTAGTCCTTTAGATAAACTCTATTCATCCTTCAGATCTCAGCATAACTGTCAATGCCTTGTGAAATCTTTCGCCACTTCCCAAATCTATGCCTAATTAGATAGCACCCTTTCTTCCCATTTCTCCACACCTTTCATCCTACTTCCCCACATTCTGCTCTTTTGAGCTTTGTTGATTCCTCTCTATAAACTTATAGAAAAAACTCTTTTAGACTAACCTTGAGATGCCTGCAGTTTTTATTGTCACTATATTCTTCCTTTTGCAACAGTTTCCCCTATTATAGTATATCCTCCACTCTTCTTGCAATAACCCTTTTGAGTAGTCTCTCCTTACTAAGTCTGGATTAGTTTTGTGACACTTTCCAAGTTTACTGTTTGTTTAATCCTATATAGAGGATAGACATAACTGTCCTTCCAAACAACACTATTGAGTCTTTATGGTACCAATTAATAACAGATATACTGTCCTGAGTTATGAAGAATAACAGACCTTAGTCATAGAGGATTTAATATATTAGCTTTAGTGACGTTAAGTGGAATTTTATCAGAGTCATTTTGTCCCCACAAACTAAATTGCTCCCCCTGCTTTCAGGAAGACAAAGAAGGGTCAGAGTGTCTTCTCGCTTCTGGACTCTATTTTTTTTCTGTGTATCTAACAGGATTTTTATTCAGCACCTTCCATATACAATCACAAAATACAGTCATACAATTATGAAAATAAAGTGCAGCCACTAGAGTAAGGGTGCCTTAATTTCAATCTTAACTTTACCTCTTTCTAGTTGCATGATATTAAGCAAGTTTCACAGCTTTAGCGTTTGATTTCTTGATCTGCAAAGGGTGGTAACAATTATTGCTGCAGCATAAGGCTGTAGAGATATGAGTAATGCATATAAAGAGTTTTGAAAAGTTTCTAGCATGTAGCAGTTTTATTAGTATTATCCCTAAACTGGATAATACTACTGCAGAGTCTTCCCTTATCATCAGCACCACATCTAACCCAGAACTGGACTGACTTGCAGGCTAGTTCCCTTTCTAGTGAATCACATCTTTAAAGATAATTTTCCCCTTTCTTCTGGCCTGCATCATCTCTGATGAAGAATCTGTGATCATTCTTATACCTGTCCCTGTAGCTGCTTTTTTGAGTTTTTCATTATCACTTGTTTTGAAGAATGTAATTATTATGACCCTTGGCATGATTTCTTTTGTGTTTATCCTTTTTGGTGATTATTGACCATTTGTTGTCATTTTGTACACTGTCAGTCATTTTTTATTTCCTCGAATATTTTTTTGTAACTCCTCCCCAGTCCCTGCAGTCTTTTTTTCAGTCTCAGCTCCAATTTTACATGTTGGAGCACTTGTAATAGTCCTAGATCTCTTAAATATGCTTATATTTCCCTCTCTGTTTCAGTTTATCTAACTCATTGTTTTATCTAGAAGTTCTTTTATTCTGCATTATCTATAATACTATTAATATCATACAGTAAATTTCTCATTTCAGTTATTGTATTTCATTTCTAGGAGTTTCTCTTGGGTTTGTACATATTTCTGAAGAAATTTCTCTTCCAAAATATTATGACCAGAGTACAAAAATATTTTTACTGAAATAATAATAATGTTTTTAATTACAAAAATAGAATATATATTTTGTTTGATTAGTTATATTTCTATATTCACTTTAATAATATTAATAAATAATAATTATAATAAATATAAAGTTATAAACTTAAGAGCTTACTTTTGAAATCTTATATTATGGTCATAAAATATGATAGGATCAAATTAAATTAAAACAAAGACATAAATAAGTTTTCCTATGATTTTGATTTCCATTGATCTTTATAATTTACAGCCAGTTATTCAAGTTATGATCCTTGTTCACATGTTCATAAACATTACATACAATATATTTCAATAAATTTGCTGTTTTATAATCTGAAAGGATTCGATAAATTAGTAAACACTGCATCATATAGTATACATTTTATCTGATTGATTTTTTAAATAATCTTATTTATAAAGTAATAGGTAAATACAAGAGAAAGTCAGAGTTCTTTCATCTTCAAAGTGAGTTGGGTGATATAACCATAATTACAAATTATTTAGAAGAGCGCGTTATCTCGTTCTTGTAGCCTATGCTCCAATCTCTAAGCTGTTCCATCTTCTTTCCCCTGGGGGTCTTTATCCTCAGAGCAGCATTTTTAAGGCTTTCTGCCAAGATGAGGACACAAAAGATTCCATAGCTATTTTATGGAACTGGGTCTCCAAAGACCCTTTTGTTTATTCATGAA